>CP032571.1:57917999-58292571 GCA_008044935.1 Gossypium turneri
ACACATCTGATTTCTCTGAAAACTGCCCTCGCATTGCATATTTGGGAGACATATAACCACTGTAATTTAACATAAAAAAAAACCAATTATAAACCTTAATTTTAACTTGTCCACAACCCAACCCAAATTAAGAATAAATAATTTAAAGTTAACTATAAAAATATAAAAATATAATTTTAATATTTTACTTATAAACACATAAAAGGAGTCCACAAACCAAACAAAGTTGAAATCGATTCAAGTCTGAACATGTATTTTCTTTAAGCATCGAACCCGACCATAGACATACCTATACCATATTTTATCAAAAAAATGTATAAAAAGAAATGCCACGGAAAAAGTCCAACTTACTAAGTTCCAACAACCCTTTTAGTGTTGGCTTGATTTTCGTTGCCTCCAAAAATCCTAGCCATCCCAAAATCTGAAATTTTTGGATTTAACTCTCGGTCGAGTAAAACATTACTAGCTTTTAGATCTCTATGTACAATCCTAAGTCTTGAATCTCTATGAAGATAAAGCAATCCTCGACTGATCCCTTCAATAATGTTAAAGCGTTTTTTCCAATCCAAGATTTTTTGTTTAACCGGATCTATAACAAAAATTATACAAAAACACCTTTAAGGTTAACAGTTAATTCCTATAATGAAGGATCTAATCATCGTTGCAATTTCTACCATATCGTATTCATAATGATTGTAAACAAAATTTATGTTATCTCCATCAATTGAAATATATATTAATAATTACATTATGCATGGTCTTGGACTAAGTCATGATCTATAATGTTTTGTATCCTCTCAAATAAGCTCGCAGAAGATCAACTTCACATCCAATTTCTTGCTTTAAAAAGACTTTAAATTAATTTTTTGTATTTATTAATTAAATTTAAAACAAAAAAAAAGTATTTTGAGCCCTAATTAGTTTAAATTTAAGAAATTTAAATGAGTTAGTTAAAAGGTAAAATTATATCCTAGATGTAGCCCATATGGACTCAACCTACCAAGTAAGACAAGTCAAACTTATAGGATCCAGCAGATGAAATAGTCTTAGATAAGTTTAAAACGTATAAAGAAAGAAAATGATACCATTAATTTTTGAGTGATAAAAAGTTTAATATCTCTTAAATAATTTGAGTTCGAGTTTGTAGATGGGAAAAGAAATTTTAAAAGAGCTTTGTCTCAGGAATTCGACCTAACTTGACTCTAGATAAAAGAGTCCAAACTTTTGTTGGGCATGTACTCGTAAACGAGCATCTTTTCCTCTCTGTCAACACAACACCCAAATAATCTAACTAGATTTCGATGTTGGAGCTTAGAAATCACAACCACTTCATTCACAAATTCTTCCAAGCCTTGCCCCGAAGCTTTCGATAATCTCTTCACTGCTATTTCCTTTCCATCATCTAATATTCCCTGCACACAAAATTAAGATCACAAAACTTGGTAGAAAAGAAAATGTCATTTCATCGAACGTGGATTTGTTGGAAATGGCCATTAATCATTTACCTTGTAAACCAAACCGAAACCACCTTGGCCTAGCTTTTTTGCGTGATTGAAATTATTCGTTGCCATGGCAAGTTGTTTGAAATTGAATAGTGGCAGCTGCTGGAGTTTAACTCCGATTGAATTTTCTCTATAAATTTTGTGTTTGATATGTTTGCGTTTTTCATTCCTTTCTGAGAGAGAAATCAGAGTTGATCCAACTATGGAGTGAGCTTAATTTAAGCAACTAATAAGTCTGATACATTGTATTTATAATATTAATTATTACTTAATGGAGCCAAGCTGAATAATTTATTTTCAGTTGAAGCCAAGCTTGGACTTCTATGTTTAAACCTAATAAAAGAAAATACATCGTTCCAATTTTTTGAGATTTACCTCTTTGTTTAGCCATCCTACACCATAAGAAGAGTGCAGAAATTGCAATTACGACTATGCCCGCAATTACTGTTGTAATAACAATGACCTTTGTATTTTTCCCTTTATCTGCAAATCCAGAAACATGGTTAGTAAAACATCAACACCAAAAAAGCAGATTAATTGACGCAATTTATGGTCAACATTAAGACAAGTTTACCAAGTTCAGAAGATGGTAAACGAATGTAAAGATCGTAAAGATCGACTCCGCTGGTAGAGAATTTCTGCACATCAATCAAATCTACACTCCAAAACATGCAGCCAATGCCAGCATCATACGCATAAGCCACGCAAGAGCAGTTTTTTAAGCACTGATCTTTGCAGTCGCCGTTAATTATCGATGACCGGACCGGGAATGCTGGCACTTTCTTCACCATCATCTTCAAAAACCCATCATCACCTTGGCCTGCTCCTCCACTGCCATTGTTGTTATCTCTTTGGCACTGCAAAGGGGTAGTCCTAAAACACCCACTACTCCCATTACCTCTACTCCATTCCTCTATATTCCTAGGCTTAAACCCCTTTATGCAACTGCAAATGGGTCGTTTCGATGAATCGCATATTCCAAATGCCCCACAGTATCCATAAATATCACAATCTGTTTGAAAACTAGAGTACCTGTTTATCCAGTTCCCTTTCCCCGCATCCCATCTCCGTTCAATGAATTTTCCTTGAAAATCTAATTCACAGTATATCAACATAGAGTCATTAGAATATTCATAAGCCACATAAAACGTTTGTTGTTGATTATCTGCAACAACATAAAACCCATCAATATAAACGGCGGTCATAAGTATTGAGCCAAGAAACATATTCCCATTCCACGGACCGGTCCGAAAATAGAGCTGGTTATTCTTCCGAATGATGCCCTCTGGGATGTTGAAAGGTTCAATGCCAAAAGAAAAGTTACCATCAGATGGATCACTAGGGCTTTTCCATGATTTCAGCTCCACTTGACGACCCTTTTTACATCAGTGCTGATCTTCATAGTTTCAATGAAGGCATTAGAAGGATATTCAAAACTCTCCCATAAGCTGCTTCCTCCATCGTCACCATTACTGAGGATGAGGTTTCCTGAGTCTAAAAGCTGGGCAGTTGTTGTATTAGGAGCTGTATTGGTAACATTCGATGACCAGAGAATCTCAGTTTTGCCATTCAAAACAAGAAGGTTGCCATCATCTGATATGTTGAGAATCCCAGAAGAGTCTTTGAGAGGCTTGTTTCTGTTTGCTACCCATGCCACTGTTTGTACGGGGATTTGATTGTACAGTATCCCTACATAACGATTGCTGGAATTAGCAAAGCTGAAGAATCCCAATCGGAAAACACCACTCTGGGAGATTATAAATTCAGGGTCTTTGATGGATTTTGATGGTATTATGGTATCTAAAGCAGTTCCAAACTGCAAATAGAAACAATATACTAAAGCTAGGAAAACAGAGCAGCTAATAGTTTTTCCCATAATCGCTTCCCGGAACTAGGAACCGATGCTATGATTTATGAATGATATTTGGGATCTTTAAGAATTTATCCTAAATGAACTCAACAAATTTTACCATTATCTTTCTTTTTTCCCCTTTTTTTGAAAGTCTGGATTTGATTTGATGAAATGATGTTTGAGGTCAACTGCAAATGTATACATTAAGATTTCAATTTTCTTCAAGCGATAATCACCTCTTTATTTTCTTTATTCTTTTCAGTTGACTTTTTCTTGCATTGGAGTACCCACAAAATCAACAAGCATGTGTCACCCGATTGATACCAATTTTTTATTTATCTATATTATTATTCAGCTTATTTTTTGAATCCATGTCATGAATTAATTTTAAAATATGTTAAGGATAAATCTAAAATCAAAAATAAATTTAGAAATAAAAATCAAACACGATGGGTTTTCGAAATGGGATACTAAAATCTCCAAAATTTCCACTTTGGTATTTGAACCCTATTTTGGTTTCTTTAATATTTTTTTTATAAATATAATTTTTTCAACCAGATCGTAAATATATTATTATTAATATTAGTGTTCAACACAGAGAAGTACAGGAGGAGGGCTGGGGGAGAAAGTGGGCTGGTTCACCTTCTATAAAAATTGACTTCTTGTAGTAAAAAGATAAAGGGTCTGGTTTTGATATGATGTAAAGACATTTCATGGCAGCTGCAACTGTTCTTTTTATTGTCAAATACGTAGTCTCATTTTGGCTTATGGGAATTTTCTTGAAATGTCAATTTTTTTTCTTACTTTTTTTCAACTAATCCATTCAAAGATAAGATAATAATAGAGAATCAGATCTCGAACAAATGTACAATCAGTACAATATATATATTATTTGTTGACTCTTACTTCCATTAGAGTTCTAGAATATCAACTCACGTGTCTCCATGTTCACGCCAACACTGTAAAGGTTACTGGGTTAGAAGATTATATTCTGCAAGCAATGTAAATTAGTATTTTATTTTAGTAAAAATAATTGTCATTACATCACAGATTGGGTTGACCACTCAATCAACACTATATTTTGATTTATAAATTAATTAAAATTTTGACTTTAGTATTTTTCTTTTTATCACAAGTTGCGAAAAATTTAGTAATTTTAAAAATTTAATCGTATAGGGTATATTTTGTTAATTTCAAAATACTATGCAATAAACATATTATCACATATGTAATATCGCGTTAACTTGTTATTTTCGCGTAATACTCACAAAAGATTATGTTTTATATTAGTCAAAATTTAAATTTTAAATTTCAATAAGTATAGAGACTAAACGTAATCAATTTGGAGGATAGTGACTAAATCCAATAATCTATAACTTATACGATAGTTAATGATAGAGTTTGGCCTAATATATTTAATTATTACTGTTTGGGTCAGAAATTTCAAAATTTTAAAATTACATAAACTAAAGTTGACCTTAATTGAATAGAATATTATTATTTCAGCACACATACACGTTAATTTAGGTCTGCTTGATAAAACGTTGAAAAAATTTAATCAACTGAAAATTATTGTTTTTAGCAACTTAATTATTTAATCACATTTGATAACCTACAATGGAAACTACTTGATAGAATTTTTCTATAAAAAAAGTAGAAAATAATTAGTAAATACTTATCACTTAATATAGAATAAATTGAATTGTTTATTTTATTTTATTTAAGATTATATTAACTTTTATCAAACAATATAATTATATTTAATATTTAATTTTAAGTAATATATAAAATAAATTTTATAACTTAAATTCAACACTTAACGGATTGAGTCAATCCCTTAAGAAAAATAAAATAATGTATTTATTTCTTTAAATGTTAAATGTATATATTTGAACTATAATCAAAGTTTGATGTGTATAATTGTAGCAAATCAAAGTTCATATATCATGCGTATTAAATCAAGGTTTATGTGTAGTTTTGATATTTATCCATTTTCTATAAGAATCTTACAAATAAGAATATTTGTTTAGCTACAGATGTTGGATTGAGTGATAAAAAGTTTAATTAGGGGGAAGTCAAAATTGTTTTAGGGTTGAAATTAAGTTATATATTGTTGTGAGAGATAAAATATAATTTCACCATTTTAATAACTTATATATTTATAATTTTAAAAGACAAAATAAAAAATTTACCAGTTTTTGGGTCCAAGTGCAATTACTTAAAATTTTATAAACACCAAAAGTGAGATTTCATTTTTGGGGGGGGGGGGGGGGGAATGAGGGAGCAGGCGAACGAGACCCTACCCCCTTGACACCGCCCTTGAGTTCAATGTTCTTTAAGTAAAATTTTAAGTTTAGTTTTGTGGATAGAGAATAAAGTGTTGAGAGAGTTTACTTCTATTTAAAAGCCCGACCCGTCTTGGTTCTAAATGTAATCTTAACCTAATGAAACTACTAAACACCAAAGGATCTCTTACTAAAAGGAAAGAAAGAAAGTAACACTATGCATATTGATCATTTGTAGGAAAGTATACTGACTTTTAATTATTTTGATCGAATACATTGCCTTACAAATGATTTTCTAATTAAGGCCAAGTGATTCGCACTAAGGTATATGGTACCAAATGTTCTTACTGAAAAGTTAAGAGATTGAGACAGATTAACCTTTTGAAAATTTCTAGGGAGATGAAGATATATTAGGGATAATGATATGATGCATTCGAGAAAACAATACAACGTTGGTACTTTAGAGTCAGGTTCAAAGGGTTTTAATAAAATGATTAAGTCGGTCTATTTTTGATTTGTTAAGTATTAAAAGAGATGGAAGATGGAGGATAGAGGTTTTAAGTATTAAAAGAGATGGAAGATGGAGGATAGAGGTTAACACAGTGTAGAAAGTGGCTTAGAGCAAGAGAGGAGTATGAAGCATGCAAGTTCAAGATTGAAGAAACCCTCTTGAAATTAAGGATGGGCATTTATAAGTGAGGTTGATCATTTGTGGCATTAATGGTGAGTTTGTGTGGGTGGTGCGTTTACCTGCGGTTAGTGTAAAAATAGCGGTGGCGGTGAGATTAGATACTGTAGCAACACTGTAACGTGAGATAAAAAGTAGGTTAAATGCACTGCACCGCACCTAATCGCCCATCCAAACCCACCCTAAGTCTTGAAACATATCCGACGCTAATTTTATTATGGTTGGCCACTTAAAAAGTATGATAGCTTTTTAGATAAGCGATGATGGAATTAACATGGGATCTATGCAAGACCTCATGTGTGATCCATGCATAAAAGAATCTAACGTCGTTCCCTAGGGAAGTAAATCAAAGGCACTCAATGTGTCATGTGTAAATGTGTATTTGACGTCTATAGCTGGTGAAATTTTGCCCACAGACGAAGTTATAGTCAGTAAAATTGTGGTTGGCGACGTGAAGGTGGTGAAGCTATTAATATTTTTTGAATACTTTACAATCTAAAATTTTATTTTAATATTTGCATGCAATTGTACAACATAGCTTTGACAACTATAAATTCAAAATAAATCCTATTTTCATATTAGTAATTGTAGAGAGTTTTTTTACTCCTCTTTAGAGTAGTTCAATTATACATATAAGGTACGATTTTTTAATGTGACGTATTAGGGGTAACTAGGCGTCATGTATGGCGACACGTTACCCCCTTAGGGGTTACATGTGTTCCAAATACCCCCGGAGGATATAAGCGAGCAAAGTAGAACTATGTAAGTGGCGAACACTCGTGGCCCAGGATATGAGCCGGCAAGCAAGGTAGAACTATGTAAGTGATTGGGACAAATTTTCATTCTTTTTTAGTAACATGTATATCATTTATACAAAGATTTACATTAAGTGAATTGAAAAAAAATCATAGAAATTATTTGAGAAAATCGAAATAGACAAGGACTACATCAAGATTCTTGAATTTTTTCATATCCTCTTGCACAAATTTGCATTAAATCAATTAGGCGACCAATTTTTTTCTTAAAAAAACTTAGAATTATACTTTTATATTTTATAATGACTAACTTTTAATGTCACAAGTGTTTGTGTGTGATTTTAATATTTAATTAATTTTTAAATATTATATGTTTAAAAGAAAATTATAAAAACAACCATCCAACTATTAGTGTGTTTCTGTTTTAGTCACCCAAGTTTAAAATTTTTTATTTTAGTTACTAACATTATCAAAATTTAATATTTTAGTCACTCTTCATTAAATCACTAATGGTGACCTTTTTTCTATTGGCATAATAACAATTTTAACCCTCCATTGTTTACAAAATCTATCAATTTAGTCCTAAATCTAAAAAATTGAACAAATTTAACCCTCAATTTTACACATTTTGTCAATTTAATTTTGATTTTTAAAAATTATAAAACTTTTAAAAAATAAAAAAGAATTAGAAGTTCATTTTTCGATAAAAATACATAAGATTTTCCTTACATAACAATTTTTCGATAGAAAATTATGTTTATTCATTTTTGAAAACTTTTCAAGAAATTTATATCCAAGATCTAACATATATGGATTACACCAACCAAGTCAAATGAGTCGGACTTATCAGATTAAGCAGATGGGGTAGTCAAGAACAAGTTTAAGTTGTAAAGAGAAGGAAGACGACAGAAGTTCAAGTATTGGATTGAGTGATAAGGAGCTCAATTCTCCTTAAGTAACAAAAACAAGCTCAAGTCTTGTGGATTAAGAAAATAGTTCTAGGAGATCTTTGCCCCTCATTTAGGGTACAACTTAATTGGACTCTAGATTAAGTCGAATACCAAATAATCACAAAAAAAAAAGTAAAAAGGGATTAGAACAAGTTACTAACCAAAGAGAAAAACGTCCAAACTTTTGTTGGGCATATATTCGTAGGCAAGCATATTCTCTTCTCCTTCAACACAACAGCCAAGCAATCTAACCAGATTTCTAAGTTGAAGCTTAGAGATCACCACCACTTCATTCATAAATATTTCTTCCAGTCCTTTCCCCGAAGCTTTCGACAATCTCTTTACTGCTATTTCCTTTTCAGCATGTAATGTTCCCTGCACACAAAATTCAACTCACAAGACTTAATAGAAAAAAAGGAAAATGTCATTTCATTGACACTAGATTTGCTGAAAATCACCATTATTTATTACCTTGTAAGCTGGACCGAAACCACCCTGCCCTAGCTTTTTTGTGTGACTGAAGTTGTTTGTCGCGGTGGCAAGTTCTTCGAAATTGAATACTGGCAGCTATTGTAGTTTAACTCCTGTAAGACCCAATTTCTGCTCGGCCCAATAATAAATAACCCAAAAAATATAATTAAAATGTCCACAGTCCAATTACAATACCCTAAACCCAATTTTCATTTTCAAAATCAATACCCGTTTTTTCAAATTTCAAAAAAATGGTGTCGACAGCTTGGCGACTCCACTGGGGACAATAAGAGAGTCAGGCCGTAAAATTGATTATTTTTGTCTTATTGTCGAAAACTGAAAATTTGATTTGAAAAATTACGATCTTTCTTTGCTCTTGTTTGCATGTTTATTGTAAATTTATTTGTATATTTTGGCATCATTTTGCATAAGACTGCTTAGTCTTGTCCTTTTAAGTGGGAGTGAAAAACTAGTCCTTCGTGAGGTTTTCACCTCCGTGCAGGATAGTGGATCACTTCCAGGATACATCCGTACCTATGTCTTCGTGAGATTTTCATCTCCGTGCAGCCATAGGGAAATGTATTCCCCTGAACCGAACTCGGTCTGTATGAGCCTATAATGGGTGAAGATCGAGGAATCTGCTGGTTCGGGTACCTTGACTTTAGAGCCAAACCTCATATAGTGGACTTAGGAACTTAACCTAGGTAGAGCCACTCCAAACCCCTAGTAGTCACCCGACTAGGTACTTTTGTTTTCCTTGTTTGTTTCTTTTTTGTACTAACCTATCTTGTTTTATTTTGATTGTGATTGCATTGCATCTTAGGAAAGAGATATTGATTCAAATCCGATTGCTAAATTAGAAAGCTTGTCATGGAATACGGATTCCTTGATAAAGTGGAAAACAATACGACTTTCTGAATATATTCTGAGAAACACAAGAATGGCGATGGAAGAGTTCGTGACCCTGCTTCGTGGCCTCAGGATTCAAGGTGATTGTCTAAGAGCCTTCGACGTTCCAACCCCTTAAAGAGACTGACGAGCCTTATGAAGATGGGCAGATGATGGATCGCGACCAAGATCGAGAAAAGGAGCTAGAAGTGGTATCTATTGGCGAGATTATCTCCAACATGCGCATGAAGAAGAAGATAGATGTTGTTTCTTGGAATATGAGGGTGAGGTCGTACATGTATCCGTTTTATGTAAAGGAATTTGCTTTCTAGAAAAGTTTCCTAAATGTAATTGAATCAAAATCAATGTCTCTTTAGGCATACATTTCATGCATTCGCATTACATGCATTAAAGTCCATTGAAAGGGTCTAATTGAGGAAATTTATTTTAGCTAATCTGGAAACCGACAAAAGCTCACCCATTAAGCACCAATATGGTACTCGTCGGAAAACTAAGGAAATAGACCAAAGATTAGAGAAACTGGAGCAAATGCAAAAGGATATGCAAGAACGGTTACAAGTACAAATGCAAGAGTGGCTAGATAAAATTCAAGAAGATATGACGGAAAAACTGATCAAGGCTCAAAAGGATGCGATGGCCGAATTGACCCACCTACTGACTAAAGGTGTAAATAAGGGGAAGGGTCCTATGGTTAATGATGAAGGAGAAGACAAGGATAGACCTATCTATCCTCTAGACTTTACGCCTCTACATGCGCAGACTCAGACCGAGGTACCTCCGCGCAGGTCCTCTATTTCCATTGGGCCTCGGAGGTTTCAAGCCGACGTCTCATTACCGATGAACTTCCCGGCCGGATCAGGTCCTAACCCTGGTGATAACCCAGGGGATCTTGTTATTTCTGATTTCGATGAAATGGCTAGAAAAGAGAAGGCAAACATCGAACTGTCCAAACAATGGGAGGACAGGTGTAAATGGTTGGATGAAAAATTCAAAGCCTTGGAAAGCGCGGATAGTCACCATGGAATTGACGCAAAAGATCTAAGTTTAGTCCCAGACTTAGTGCTCCCCCCAAATTCAAAATGCCTGAATTTAAAAAATACAACGGAACTAGCTGTCCTGAAGCCCATATCACCATGTTCTGTAGGAGGATGACTGGGTATATTAACAATGATCAGCTGCTAATACACTGCTTCCAAGACAGTTTGGTTGGGGCAGCGTCAAAATGGTACAATCAGTTGAGCCGTACTGAGATTGGCTCATGGAGGGACTTGGCACAGGCATTCATGAAACAATACGGTCATGTAACGGATGTGGTTCCCGATAGAATCACCTTGTAAAACATGGAAAAGAAATCAAATGAAAGTTTTAGGCAGTATGCACAGAGGTGGAGGGAAGTTGCAGTCCAGGTTCAGCCACCCCTCTCGGAGAAAGAGACAACGATGCTCTTCATCAATACGCTGAAGGCCCCGTTCATTACGCACATGTTAGGAAGTGCTACAAAAAGCTTTTCTGACATAGTCATGAGCGGTGAAATGATTGAAAGTGCCATAAGAGCCGGAAAAATTGAGGCGGAAGAGAGTGATAAGAGGTCAACCCCAAGAAGAAGAGAAAATGAGGTGAACAACACAAGTTACTCAAGGTCAATAAGTCATCCAGGTAAAGGGGTCGCTAGTCAGCAAGGTTCATCAAGACAAAAACCTTATGTGAAACAAGGCACTAAGAACCTCCAGTTCACGCCAATTCCGATGTCATATAAGGAGCTGTATCAAAGCTTATTCAATGCGTGCATTGTTGCCCCTCTCTACACGAAGCCTCCACAACCTCCGTACCCCAGATGGCACGACGTAAATGCACAATGAGAATATCATGCAGGAAATACGAGGCATTCTATAAAAAACTGCATTGCCTTTAAAAAGCTGATTGAAAGGCTTATTAGTATGGGCGTCGTTAAATTTGATGATTCCTCCAGTGCGGAAGATCCATTACCCAATCATAATTGATAAATGGAGTGAATGCAAGGCACAAGCAACTGAAAAAGAGACCTTGTTAGATATCCGCCCTTATAAATTTGGGAGTGTTCTCAGCAATTCGACTGTAGAAGAAAACCCTATAGTTTTTAGAGCTTTTCTAGAGTAATGTTCAGAACATTTTTGTTGTTTTTAGCCTAAAAATGATAGAAATTTCCTTTGTGAAATAGGCTCATGTCTAAATGTTGTTATTTTAATGAAATACATATTTGCATTCATCTTTGAGCCAATATTCTTTCATTCTTTTTGAATAATTACTCATTTATTGACTTCCATATCATTCTTTCATAATTATATTGTACAAATAATTGTTTCACACATTCTTTTGTATATTCTTTGGTACTTGCTATGGGTCCTCAGATATCAATGACATGAATGACACTGATGCAAACTTAGAACCCCTTTTGAGCGAGATATGTTTTTAGAGGGATTACATGACTTTGAAAATGACATGGATTGTAGCCTATTTCCGGACTTGTTGAGGATGGTAGCACGAGAGGATAGACAGATCCTGCCTCACAAGGAATCATTAGAAATTGTGAGCTCGGTGAAGATTAAAATTGACCTGACCTCAAAGATGAAGCAAGACCTTGTTCAAAGATGTCTTTGTAGGATCATACCAGGATATGCCTAGGATAAACGCTGATGAAGAAATCTGCACAACAGCACGATGTTAGAAATTTGCAGTAAGAACGATACAATTCCTTGCCGGGGCAATGCCTTTCTCGTGGAGTCAGCATAGCTTTGCCCATTTGAAGTCGAATTTCTATCTCTTCAAGTTGTTGTTGGGTCTATCCTGATTAAAGAGGAAGATCCAAAGTTTTCTGTCATAGTTGCGCCCCAAAAGGCTCAGATCAAAAAAAGGGAAGAAAAAGAAAAATCAAAAGAAAAATCAAAAATTAAAAAATCAAAAAAAAAGAAGAAAAAAGAAAATAATCAAAATCAAGATCAAAATGAAAATGAAAAAGAAAGAAGAATGAAAAAGAGAAATCTAGAATGAAAAAGGAAAAGAAAAAAGAAAAGGAGAGGCCAAAGCGAAAACCCAAAAGGGCGCTTTGTGACCAAAGGTGGTTTTGAGTTGAAAACCCAAAAAGGGCGACTCAAATTTTGAGCAAAATGGGGCATGGACATCACCATTATCGAAGACTTCTAATGGGCATTGCTTCATTTTTTTGAGAGGTTACTTCATGGGCCAAAGTCATCATATACCGATACAGAATTTCAGAGAAGATGGTATTAGAAAATGCATTGAACTTGAATGACAGCACGATACCTGAGGGCTGTAATCAGTTCAAAATCAGACACCACGGTTTGTCACCGTACTGCAAGACAATGGATTTCCAAAAAAGAGAAGAGAAGATGAAAAATGAAAATGAAAAATGAAAAATGAAAGAATAAAAACGGAGAGGCTAAGAGGAAAACCCGCAAAGGGCACCTTAGGCCAAAGGGGATTTGAGTTGAAAACCCGAAAAGGGCGGCTCAAATATTGATTGGAATAGGGGCATTGAAGTGATCAGAGCGATTCGAATTTTGATCATATTGGGGTATGTGGTGATCTTGCTATGCCTAAATCAATAGGAAAGGATAGGCGACATCTTGGGGCATCGACAAAGCACTGTAGATCTCCTAAACACATGTCAAACTCAGAATGGTCTTCAGAAAGTTTGTGCAGAGAAGTTCAAGCTGCGATATCTGGGGCATCCAATTCTCATATTATTTCTTTTCCAAGATATACATTCCCAATTAATTTCTTTGTCATCCTTCTTTACTATTTTCGATAATTTGTTCTTTCGAGCTATGAACCAACTTTATTCTTATCCATTGTTATAACCTTTTTGCAAACATGTTGCGTTGGAATAATGATTAATGGACTAATAAAACTTTCACAAAGGAAGTTTTGCATATTACTCTGAAAAGTTTCTGAATAATATAGGAGCCTGAAACAGGACTATTGTTTAGAACACACCAAATTTAAAGGTTGGAAATTTGAGAAGGAATAGTCTAAATTTAGACTTTCTCTTTGAATTTTTGTTGTCAAATGCGTTGATTGACAAGACGCCACGTTGGTGACAGAGCTTACATAAACGAGCAAGCGATGATCATCAGGCAATAGGAAGAGGTTACCTCGAAGAGGAGAGCCTCCATTTACACATGAGTCTTTGGTACGACACCCTGGGAATGGTGTAGGGAACCAGAATGATTCAGATAATGTATCCTTGAATTATGATAAAAGAGGATTGAGGAAAAGCCACATATTTCTACCCTTGGATTGCAGCGGGAGAATGATGGTACAAATTTTGCGCCCTAATGGATTAAACTTTGAGGTTTACAGTGGGGGCAACCTGGCTAAATGTTTTTCAGAAAAGCCGGTCAAGCGAGAAGACGTTGTAACACGTCAGTGTTAAAGCCTTAATAAACTTCGAGTAATGACAACCTAAGCGGGATCATTCTTGGAAAAATAAAATTCTACATTCATGCAAACACCATTCACACATGTCTAGTTAGGAGCATTTGATTCATTTTGATCATGCCATCCCAATCATTAGGCATAATTAGGTTCATTATACAGGTCATGTTCCCAGAGAACAGATCAGTGAAAATCGAAAGCAAAGCCTTGCCTCCATCGGTTGCAGTGGAGCTGGTTAAAGATAGCAGATCTTGCCTTCCAGCGTTAACAGCGAAGCAGATCGAAAACGAAGCCTTGCCTCCATCGGTTGCAGTGGAGCTGGTTAAAGATAGCAGATCTTGCCTTCCTGCGTTAACAGCGAAGCAGATCGAAAGTAAAGCCTTGCCTCCATCGGTTGCAGTGGAGCTGGTTAAAGATAGCAGATCTTGCCTTCCTGCGTTAACAGCGAAACAGATCGAAAACGAAGCCTTGCCTCCATCGGTTGCAGTGGAGTTGGTTAAAGATAACAGATCTTGCCTTCCTACATTAACAGCGAAGCAAATCGAAAATGAAGCCTTGCCTCCAACGGTTGCAGTGGAGTTGGTTAAAGATAGTAGATCTTGCCTTCCTACATTAACAGCGAAGCAGATCGAAAACGAAGCCTTGCCTCCCTTGGTTGTAGTGGAGCTGGTTGAAGACAGCAGATCTTGCCTTCCTGCATTGACAGCGAAGCAGATTGAAGACACAAACCTTGCCTCCATCAGTTGTAGTGGAGCTGGTTGAAGATAGTAGATCTTGCCTTACTGCGTTAACAGCGAAGCAGATCAAAAACAAAGCCTTGCCTCCATCGGTTGTAGTGGAGCGGATTAAAGTAATAGATCTTATCTCTCTGAAGTTGCAGTAGAGTGGATCACATCAGGTCTTATCTCCCTTAAGTTACAGTGGAGCAGACTAAGTAAGCAGGTCTTATCCCGACTGAAGTTGCAGTGGGGCAGATCAAAGATGACCAATCTTATCTCCCTGAGGTTGCAGTGGAGCAGATTGAATTCGATAATCCTATCTCCCTGAAGTTGTAGTGGAGCGGATTAAAGTAATAGATCTTATCTTTTTAAAGTTGCAGCAGAGTGGATCGCAGTAAATCTTATCTCCTTGAGGTTGCAGTGGAGCAGATTGAAGTTAATAATCCTATCTCCCTAAAGTTGTAGTGGAGCGGATTAAAGTAATAGATCTTATTTCTTTAAAGTTGCAGCAGAGTGGATCGCATCAGGTCTTATCTCACTGAAGTTGCAGCGGAGCAGACTGAGTAAGCAGGTCTTATCCCCCTGAAGTTGCAGTGGGGCAGATCGAAGATGACAAATCTTATCTCCCTGAAGTTATAGTGGAGCAGATTGAAGCTGATAATCCTATCTCCCTGAAGTTGTAGTGGAGCGGATTGAAGTAATAGATCTTATCTATCTGAAGTTGCAGTAGAGCAGATCACATCAAGTCTTGCCGACTAAATATAGCAATTGTTGTTCTCTTGAGAATCTACGAGTTACAAATCCTATCTCCCCGACGTTGCGGTGGAGTGGATCGAAGCACCAATTCCTATACCTCTGAAGATGCAGAAGGATGGAATGAGGTTCCTTGAAGGAGAAGAGCACCCAGGTCCAAGCACAACCGGGCAAAATTGGTCCTCTTTAGTCTTTGCTCTATTCTCGTTACACGATAATGAGCAAAGAGGGGCAGCTGTAAAACCCAATTTCTGCCCGGCCCAATAATAAATAACCCAAAAAATATAATTAAAATGTCCACAGTCCAATTACAATACCCTAAACCCAATTTTCATTTTCAAAATCGATACCCGTTTTTTCAAATTTCAAAAAAGTGGTGTCGACAACTCCATTTTCTCCTATATTTTCACTACAAAATTGGTGTTTGATCTATTTTTGTTTTTTATTCCTGCCTGATTGCCTGAGATAAGATGAATGTAGTTAGTATCGTATTGGTGAATGTACACTTTTGTCTTGATATTCGTGTATATATATTTATAGTTTAATTTTTAATTTCTTAATAAATTATAAATACATTTAAATATTTTTCATATGTATTACCACTATGTTTAGCTATCATACACCATAAGAAGAGTGCAGAAATTGTAATAACTACTATGCCCGCAATTACTGTTGAAATAACAATGACCTTAGTATGTTTCCCTTTATCTGCAAATCCAGAAACATGGTTAATAAAACATCAACACCAAAAAAGCAGATATTGACGCAATTTATCAAACACACGGTCGACGTTAAGAAAATTTACCGCGTTCCGAAGATGGCAGACGAATGTAAAGATTGACTCCGCTAGTGGAGAAATATCAATCAAATCTCCACTCCACAACATGCAACCAATGCCATCATCATACGTATAAGCCACGCACGAACAATTCTTCATGCACTGATCTTTGCACTCGCCGTTACTGATGACGGTTGCGGAAATACCGGCACTTTCATATTCTTCATGTCCAAAAACCCATCATCATCTTGGCCTGCTCCACTGCCATTGTTGTTATCTCTTTGGCAGTGCAAAAGGGTAGTCCTAAAACATCCACTACTCCAATTACCTCTACTCCATTCCTCTATATTCCTAGGCTTAAACCTCTTTAAGCAACTGCAAATGGGTTGTTTCGACGAATCGCATATTCCAAATGCTCCACAGTATCCATAAACATCACAATCTGTTTGATAACTAGAGTACTTGTTTATCCAGTTCCCTTTCCCAGCATCCCATCTCCGTTCAATGAATTTTCCTTGAGAATCTAATTCACCGTATATCAACATAGAGTCAGTATAAAATTCATAAGTCATATAGTAAGGTTGTTGTGGGTTATCTGCAACAACAACAAACCCTTGAAGATAAGAGGTGTACATATTTATTAAGCCAATAAAGGTATACCCATTCCATGGACCGGTCCGAAAATAGAGCTGGTTTTTCTTCCGAATGATGCCCTCTGGGATGTTGAAAGGTTCAAAACCAAGAGAAAAGTTACCATCAGATGGATCATCAATGCTTTTCCATGATTTCAGATCCACTTTACGACCCTTTTTAACATCAGTGCTGATCTTCATAGTTTCAATGAAGGCATTAGAAGGATCTTCAAAACTCTCCCATAAGCTGCTTGTTCCATCATCACCATTACTGAGGACGAGGTTTCCAGAGTCTAAAAGCTGGACAATTAGGAACTGTATTGGTAACATTCGATGACCAAAGAATTTCAGCTTTTCCATTGGAAACAACAAGGTTGCCGTCATCTGATATAGTGAGAATCCCAGAAGAGTCTTTGAGAGGCCTGTTTCTATTTGCTACCCATACAACAGTTTGTACGGGGATTTGATTGTAGAGTATCCCTATGTTGGATCTAAGTGCAACAAAAGCAAGCTTCAACAGAATGCTTGTCGAGCAAGTCTCGTGACTTGTGGCAGAAACAAAGCAGAAAAACTCAAAACAGATTTTGAAGCAAAACTAAAATAGAGAGCATATGGATGATGATTTCATTGATTTTCATACATACAACAAAAAATGGCATAAAGCCAATACATAAGCAAGTTTACAAGTTGACAAAACAGTAGGTTAACCTAAACTTCACCTACTACCACTAACACACATAGTAAATTGTGCTAATTAACTTGAACAAATAAACAAAGCTGATTTATCAGCTCAATCAACATCAAATTTACATCAAACATAAACCTAACATAGTTAAAATGCAACTAAGTTACATTACATTAACTTGAAATTACAAAATGAAGCATAAACAGTTTGCTGGCTTGGTGAACTAGCAGCTTCTGCATGTAGTGCCCTCGACAGTCTTAGTTGCTGCATGCTGACCATTGCTTCAACACTCCTCCTTGGTTAGCATGTTGCAAACTCCCATCTTAGTTCTTAGGTGTTGAAACTTGGAAACACTAAGTGCCTTTGTTAAAATGTCAGCAATTTGCTCTTCAGAACTACAATGAATCAATTTTATAACATGAGCTTGCTCCATTTCTCGAACTGCATGAAGTTTGATATTGAAATGCTTTGTCCTTCCATGAAAGACAGGGTTCTTTACAATTGCAACAGCAGATAGGTTGTCACATATTATCTCTGTTGCTTCTTTTTGCTCATGGTTAAGATCAGTTAAGATTTTTCTAAGCCATATAGCTTGATTGACTGCTGCAGCAGCAGCTATATATTCAGCCTCTGCAGTAGATTGTGCTACTACTGCCTGCTTCTTCGAACTCCAGCAAATCATACCAGAGCCCAGGTTGAATGCATAACCTGTTGTGCTTTTCATATCATCCAAAGAACCTGCCCAATCACTATCACAATAGCCAACTAACTTTAAGTTCTCAGCCTTGGTGAACTGCATTCCATAGGACAAAGTTCCCTTGATGTATCTTAGAACTCTTTTTGCAGCTCTAAAGTGACTTTCATTTGAGCGATGCATGAACCTTGAGAGTAGACTCACAGCATACATTATATCAGGTCTGGTAGCAGTCAAATACAGCAAACATCCAACTAGACTTCGATAGGTTGTTTGACAAACCTTTTCATGCTTATCTTGGCTCGAGAGTTTTTCTCCAACAGCAATCGGTGTGCTGGTTGCTTTGCAATTCTCCATTGAGAATTTGTTGAGAACCTTCATAGCAAAGGTCTTTTGACTAAGCCAAATTCCATTCTCAGCTTGAGTTACTTCCATGCCTAAGAAGTAAGACATCAATCCCAAGTCTGACATCTCAAAGTGCTGTTGCATTTTGGCTTTAAAGCTGCTTAGCATCTCTCGATCTCCTCCTGTCACCAGTAAGTCATCGACATATATTGACACAATGAGCTGAATTTCAGTACTTGTCAATTTAACATAGAGAGTTGGCTCACTTAGACTTCTCTCGAATCCCAAACTGGTTAGATATCCATCAATTCTGCTATACCAGGCCCTTGGAGCCTGTTTCAAGCCATATAAGGCTTTGTTGAGCTTGTACACCATTTCTTCCTTGCCAGACACCTTGAAACCTTGAGGTTGCTCCACAAAAATCTCCTCTTCAAGGTATCCATTGAGAAATGCTGACTTTACATCAAGCTGGTGTATCAACCGCTGTTTTTGTGCTGCTAAGGCAACTAGCAGTCTGATGGTGTCTAGCCTGGCCACTGGTGCAAAGGTTTCCAGGTAGTCTGATCCATACCTTTGACTGAAGCCTTTCACAACCAGTCTAGCCTTTAACTTGTTTAAGCTACCATCAGCATTGTTCTTGACTCGATAGACCCATTTTACACCAATAATCTTCCTGTTTGTTGGTCTTCAACCAGACTCCAGGTCTGATTCTTTTCAATCATCCTAATTTCTTCAATCATTGCCTGCTTCCAGTCCTCCTGGCTTTCTGCTTCTTCAAAGCAACTTGGTTCAATAGTAGCCACTTGTGCTCTTTCATAAACATCAGCCAGTGATTGAGTGCCTCTGATTGGAACATCATCTACATCCATTTCAGCTGTGTTTTCATCATTTTCAGCTTGGTCTAATGCCAGATCTTCAGCCACTGCCTCTGGTTCAGCCTTCTCCCAATTCCAGTATCCTTTTTCATTGAAAACAACATCCCTGCTAACCAGTATCTTGTTTGTAGTAGGCTCTAGGATTCTGTAGCCCTTTTTAACCATGCTATAGCCTACTAGAATCCCTGCTTGAGCTCTTTTATCTAGCTTGCTTCTCTTCTCAGCTGGAACTTGAGTGTAGCACAAACAACCAAAGGTTCTGAGATGAGCCAGTGATGGCTTGAACTCAAACCAGGCTTCAAATGGAGTCTTTTCAGCTAGAGCCTTGGTTGGAAGCCTGTTTTGGAGATAAACTGCTGTGTTAACAGCTTCAGCCCAAAGAGTTTTGGGCAAATTCTTCTCAAACAGAAGACATCTTGCCATGTTCATCAAGCTTCTGTTTTTCCTTTCACTGACCCCATTCTGTTGAGGTGTATACACATTAGTCAATTGATGTTTGATCCCTGCTTCTTCACAGTAGGCTTGGAACTAAGCTGAGGTGTACTCAGTTCCATTATCTGACCTCAGTGCTCTAAGTTTGCAACCAGACTCGATTTCAACAGCAGCCTTATATTTCAAGAACACAGATGCAACTTCTGATTTCTGCTTTAGAAAATAAATCCAGCAGTATCTTGTAAAGTCATCAATAAAGAGAATAAAGTACCTGCTTCCTTTGAGAGACTCAGTCTTCATTGGCCCACACACATCAGTGTGCACAAGCTGGAGCTTCTCTGATGCTCTCCATGTTGTGCTTGTTGAAAATGGCAATCTTGCCAATTTTCCTTGCTGACATATCTCACAAAGCTCATCATTCTTCACTGAATCGATGAACTTTTCTGCCAGACCTTCAATGACCATGCGGGCTATGGATTTGTAGTTTGCATGTCCAAGCCTCTGATGCCAGAGTCTAGAGTCATTAGTGGAGGCTATGCAGGCTGAATGCAAGTCATTTGGCCAGTCTACTTCAAAACATTTATCAGTCATGGTGACTGTTATGAGGTTTGATCCACTTGGATCAAAAATTTGGCATTCTTTCTCCTTGAACACAACTGAGTAACCTTTCTCAAGTAGTTGAGTTATACTGAGAAGGTTCCTATCAATTTCAGGTACCAAAAGTACATTTGAAATGATTTTGCCACCTGTAGAGGTATGAATCAGCACATCTCCTCTTCCTTCAGCATTAATCAACTGCCCATTTCCAATTTTCACCTTGGTTTTGCAGGTTCTGTCCAGGGTTTTGAAGATAGTTGCATCTGGTGACATGTGGTTTGTGCAACCACTGTCTAGAAGCCAGCCCTTTGAACCCTTCTTCTGATTTGCTGCACATGACACAGCAAAAACATGTTCTTCTTGATCACTGCTTTCTTCAGCTACTCGAGCTTCTGCCTTTTGTTGCTTAAATTGATTCTGTCTTGGTTTGCTTCTGTTCCTGTAAACTTTTTCAACATGGCCCTTTTTCTTGCAGTGTTGACATACTGCATCTGGTCTAAACCAGCATCTATCTTCTGGATGACCAGCTCTTTTACAATATCTGCAGAGTTGGTCACTACTTCTACCAGCATCAGGCTTAGGCCTGTTTTTCCAGAACTTTTTGCCTTTATGAGCATTGGTGCTCGAAGCTTCTTTTGTTTTGGCTTGAAAAGCTCCTTCCTGGTGCTCCTCTTGTCTGCTGGCTCTTCTTTGCTCTTGTGCATACAAGGCATTGATTAGCTCAGTTAAAGAGATAGTTGTCAAGTCCCTTGAGTCTTCGAGGGATGAAATTTTGGCTTCATACCTCTCTGGTAGAGTGGACATGACTTTCTCAACTATTCTAGCTTCACTGAATTGCTCTCCTAGGAGCCTTATGCTGTTTACAACAGCCATAATACGATCTGAGTACTGCTTGATTGTTTCCTCCTCTTTTATTTTGAGTAAATTGAGCAGCTGTTGTTGCCTTGTTCTCTCTGTCCCCTGAAATTCTTCTTTCAGCTTGTCCCAAGCCTCCTTTGGTGTTTCACAGGCCATGATCCTCATAAAGATCACATCTGTCACACAATTCTGTATGCATGACATGGCCTTGTGTCTTTTTGTTCTTTCATCAGTGTGTTGCCTTATTTGAGCAATTGTTGGATTAGCTCGAAGAGGTGCTGGCTCAGCATCTGAGTTAACAACTTCCCATAGGTCGAATGCCTACAGGTAAGTCCTCATCTTAACTGCCCAAATGTTGAAGCCCTCTCCATTAAAGACAGGTGGTGAAGCTGGTGAAAAACCTGATGATGCCATGGTTTTGATACTGAACTACAACAGGTCCTCTAAGAATATGGCTCTAGATACCAATTGTTGGATCTAAGTGCAACAAAAGCAAGCTTCAACAGAATGCTTGTCGAGCAAGTCTCGTGACTTGCAGCAGAAACAAAGCAGAAAAACTCAAAACAGATTTTGAAGCAAAACTAAAATAGAGAGCATATGGATGATGATTTCATTGATTTTCATACATACAACAAAAAATGGCATAAAGCCAATACATAAGCAAGTTTACAAGTTGACAAAACAGTAGGTTAACCTAAACTTCACCTACTACCACTAACACACATAGTAAATTGTGCTAATTAACTTGAACAAATAAACAAAGCTGATTTATCAGCTCAATCAACATCAAATTTACATCAAACATAAACCTAACATAGTTAAAATGCAACTAAGTTACATTACATTAACTTGAAATTACAAAATGAAGCATAAACAGTTTGCTGGCTTGGTGAACTAGCAGCTTCTGCATGTAGTGCCCTCGACAGTCTTAGTTGCTGCATGCTGACCATTGCTTCAACACCCTACATAACGATTGCTGGAGTTAGCCAAGCTGAAGAATCCCAATCGGAAAACACCATTCTGGGAGATTATAACATTAGGGTCTTTGATGGATTTTGATGGTGTTATGTGCCTAAAGCAGAGGCAAATAGTAAGTAAAAGCAAGATATTAAAGCTAGTAAAACGGAGCAGTTAATAGTTTTTCCCATGATCTCTTCCCAGTACTTGGAAGTAACCTATGATTTATAAATGATATTTGGACTCTTCAAAGTCTGATTTTGATATTATGTAATGATATTTCAAAGGCAGCTGCAAATGTTTACACCAATCCCATATGCAAGCAAAAGTCGACAGAAAAAGAAAGAACATACAAAGGTGACTAGCGCTTTTAGAAACTTCTAATCTTGATGTAAACATTTGCGGCTGTCATGAACATTTCTATCTTATTTTATTAATGGTTTGTTCTACCGACATTTTTTTAATATATACTTTGGGTTTATTTATTTCAATAATGCAAAGAATAAAATAAAACAACATTTAACATATTTTGGGTTAAGATGTCTCATTCCGACTTCTGATGTACTTCAAGTCCAAGAACAAATGCAGGGTTTAGGATTAGTTTTAAGTTGAAGTAATTCTGGGTTAGTTTAAACTTTTTGGGGTCAAGCTATCTTGAATTTAGGATATTTCAAGTTATGTATTCGACTTATTTTAAGTTTGAATTATTTCAAGTTTGAATCATTTGAGTTTAGATCATACTTGAATTTGAGTTGATCTAGTTTGAATTATTGTGTTTACGTTATGTCCGGTTAAAATTTAGAATTTGGGACAAAATTAATTTTAATTTTAATCCAATTTAATTCGTGTTAGGTTGATTGTATTTCGTCTACTTGAGTTATTAAAATTATGTTTGTGTTGTTATAGGCCTCGGTAAGATGCTTGATTAAGTAAAACCATGACTAAGTTATTCTTGCATTACAATTGTAAGGTAACTAATGAATTAATTATTTAAACGGATTGAAATTGTAATTAATAGACACGATACTTAATCAGTGCATGTTTATTCATCTAAGGTAGCTGAGGGTTAAATTAGCAACAGTATCTAACGATACATTAGCCTTGTATAACTTGCAAGATTATTGTGATTAAACTGTTTCAAGGTAGAAATACATTGTTACCTCGCGTAATCTTTTATGTGCTTATGAGATTGAATTAATTGTTTGAATTGGCATAGAGATATGTACAAAAGATTATTTTAATTTCATAAGTATGTATGTGCATTAACACATTTGCTTATTAAAATTTGTTTAATCGGTTGAATTGACATAGAGATGTAGTCAAGAGATAAATGGATTTTGGTAGGTAAGTATGTTCATAAGTTAGCTAATTACCGAGTTGCTGTGAATTTATTCGTAACAACATTAAAATGAGTTTAATAATTCTAATTAAGTTAAGAAATGTAAATAATCTAGCACAATTATGTCATCTTGATTAAAATTATCTTTTGAAATTGTGCATTGAAACTTTTATTTTATTTTTATTTATTTTACTTAGTTAAAATCCTAGTTTTTAATCACCTCCTCAAATCAAAATATTTTTCTTCACCAAAGTGTTTTTAATTGCATTCATAAATAATTCTTTTCACAGCCCTTGTGGTTACGATAACTCGGCATTTACTTGTCACTTTATTACTTGTTGCGATTGTGTACACTTGAACATTTCAGTAATTTTGCTAACAGTGCATCTTGCTTGAAGCGTTCTTGACATTATATTTTCAGAGCCGTCTTCTCAAAATTATTTTTTCAGGAGCTACTGTAGAAAAAAACAAAATCTTTATTGTTAATATAATTTTCCCTAAACCCTAAACCTAAACACAAAATTATTTAAAAGAACTAAACCATAATTTAGTTAATTTTCTTAAAAACTCTAAGCCCTAATTTAATTAATTTATTTAAAACCCCTAAAACCTAATTTAATTATTTTTTCAAAAAAACTCTAAACCTTGATTTATTCCCTAAACCTACCTTAAACCCTAAATTTAAATTATTTTAACAAAGCCCTAACCCTAACCTTAAACCCTAAAAACCCTAAACCAAAAAACCCTAGTGACTAAACATGCAAAAAGCCCTAATCCTAGAAAAACATGGGCTAAATCGCGTCCCTGGGGGAGCGATTTTGCCACGTTAGCGCGTTCTGTGCTGACATGGCAAAATCGCTCCCCCAGGGACGCGATTTACTGAAATTTCACCCAAAAATGCTCCAATGTGGACGCGTTTTGTATTTTTCGACCTTTCTGGTAAATAATGAAAAAATTGGCCCATTTCCGTAAATAAAGTTGGAAATGGGACATTATTGGTAAAATGGTCCTTTAGAATGGAACAAATAAAATGACAAAAACATATCAAAACAAAAGATAAAAATAAATTTCAATGCTTGAACTTTAATTCTAAACAATACAAATAATTAATTTACATTTTTATCGACCATCAAGGTTTGTAAGAGTTACATCATTAAGTGAACCTCTATCTTCAACATTATGGCTCATTAGTGGTGCTTGAGGGAAAGCAGGTTGCTTTGGAGTGTTAAGATCTGAAATCTCACTATTAAGCATTGAAATAACAGTAGATATAGTGGGCCTATCTTTAGTATATTCTTGAACGCATAGCAATCCGATATGTATGCATCTCCATATTTCTTTTTCATTATTTGAATCTGATTCCGACTCTAAAATCGCCTCGTCTACTAATCCCCAAATATTGCCTTCCCTCCATAATTTCCATGCCTGAAAACAAAAAAAAAAAAACTTTTGACTTAATTAATGCCAAAATTATTTGGCTTAGCTTGACTCAAAAATCTTAAAGTTTAAATAGAGTTTGATCAGCTCTATTCAAGATAAAGATTGAAATGTTCTAACTCTCTTAGGCTTGTTTTAGCTAAGTCTACAATGAGCTTCACTCTTATGCTTAACTTCAAACTTGATTACTTGTATTCAAGTTCGAGTTTGAATTAAAAATTTTCAATATTGATTAAGATTGAAAAGCCTTGCAAGCTACTTGTTTCAAGTATTAGGGTTTTTGAACTTAGCTTGCGAGCTACTCGAATCAAGCATTAAGATTCTCAAATTCAACTCACATGATTGCTCGACTCAATAATTGATGAGCCAAGTTTAAGTTTTCTCAAATTGAACCCGAATAACTCGCAAGTACAACATCTTACACCCTAACTCCATCCACCAACATCTCTAACTATCTTATGAACTTACATATCCCAAGAGGCTGAGGTCATCCTTATTGTTGTAAAAGCTTGTGTTTCTTCTTCCACTAACAATCTCTAGTAGTAGAACTCCATAGCTGAACACATCTGATTTCTCTGAAAATTGCCCTTGCATTGCATACTCAGGAGACATATAACCACTGTATTTTAACATAAAAAACAACACCAATTACAACTCTAATTTAAACTTGTCCACGAGCCAACCCGAATTAAGAATAAATAATAAATCATTTAAAATTAAAAACAATAAATTGAGTTCACAAATTGAACAAAATTAAACTTGATACGGGTATGGACACGTATTTTCTTTAAGCACTGAACCTGACCATAGACATATTTATATCATATTTTATCAAAAAATGAATAAAAATAAATTGTAGGGAGAAAGTTCCAACTTACTAAGTTCCAACAACCCTTTTAGTATTGGCTTGATTTTCGCCACCTCCGAAGATCCTGGCCATCCCAAAATCTGAAATTTTTGGATTTAAATCTTGGTCAAGTAAAACATTACTTGCTTTTAGATCTCTATGTATAATCCTTAATCTTGAATCTCTATGAAGATAAAGCAATCCTCGACTGATCCCTTCAATAATGTTGAAGCGTTTTCTCCAATCCAAGAGTCTTTGTTTAACAGGATCTGTAACAAAATTTACCACCAAGATTAATAATTAATTCCTATAATTGAGTATCTAAACTAAAACCAACATTTTTATTTCTATCATATTGCATTCATTATGATTGTAGCATAATTGAAGTTATGTGAATCAATTGAAATAAATATTAAAATGAGAGAGAGACAAAACCTACTGTTGCAATAAATATAATATATAATTAGATTTAAGTTGGATTGGGCCACTTAAAATTATACCCAAATTTAACTTACATGGATTGGATATATCTAGTCAAACTTATCAAATTAGGCAGATAATGAATTGAATGGTAAGAATTTAAATGCCTCCAAACCGACGTTTTAAATTTAAATTTTGTTTAATCTTTTTAGAAATTCGACTTGATTTGATTCTAAATTTGATCCGAGTTTAATATGATTATTAAACACTAAAAAAAATTAATAAGTTACTAACCAAATAGAAAAGCATCCAAACTTTTATTGGGCATGAACTCATAGACGAGTATCTTCTCTTCTGCTTCAACACAACACCCAAATAATCTAACCAGATTTCGATGTTGGAGCTTTGACATAACCACCACTTCGTTCATAAATTCTTCCAATCCTTGCCCCGAAGCTTTTGACAATCTCTTCACTGCTATTTCTTTTCCATCATCTAATGTTCCCTGCACTCAGAATTCAGATCACAATACTTGATTGAAAAAAAAAAAGTCATTTCATTGACTCTGAATTCGCCGGAAATCACTATTATTTATTACCTTGTAAACCGGACCAAAACCACCCTGCCCTAGCTTTTTTTCGGGATGGAAGTTGTTGGTCGCGGCGGCAAGTTCTTCGAAATTGAATAGTGGAAGCTGCTGGAGTTTAACACCGATTAAACTTTCTCCTACATTTTCACTATAAGATTTGTGTTTGATCTGTTTGTGTCTTTTATTCGTTCCTGAGATAGAAATCAAAGAAGCAATGAGTTGAAGGCTACATAATTGTAATTACTGCTATGCCCACAATTACCTTTGTAATAACAATGGCGATATTGTTGTCAAGTAAGAAGAGATGAGTTCGTAGAAATACATTATTTTTTTATTTATTGATTTTAGGTATTGTTCCAAATTTATCAGATGTACCCGAAGAGTTCTCTTAAAGTGATTACATATTTCTTATAAAAAAAGAAGTGATTACATAAATTAAATAAATAGAGATGACAATTTACCTCTTTGTTTAGCCATCCCACACCATAGGAAGAGTGCAGAAATTGTAATAACGACTATGCCCGCAGTTACTGTTGTAATAACAATGACCTTACTATTTTTCCCTTTATCTGCAAATAGAAAAACTTGGTTAATAACTTCAACCCCAAAAGGCAGATATTGACGCAATTTATCAAACACATGGTCGACACTAAGAAACTTTACCCAGTTCCGAAGATGGCAGACGAATGTAAAGATCGACGCCGCTAGCGGAGAATTTCTGGACATCAATCAAATCTCCACTCCACAACATGCAACCAATGCCATCATCATGAGCATAAGCCACGCACGAACAATTCTTCATGTTCATGCATTGGTCTTTGCACTGGCCGTTACTTATTGATGACGGATGCGGAAATGCTGGCACTTTCATCATCTTCATCTCCAAAAACCCATCATCACCTTGGCCTGCTCCACTGCCATTGTTGTTATCTCTTTGGCACTGCAAAGGGGTAGTCCTAAAACATCCACTACTCCAATTACCTCTACTCCATTCCTCTATATTCCTAGGCTTAAACCCCTTTAAGCAAATGCAAATGGGTCGTTTCGATGAATCGCATATTCCAAATGCCCCACAGTATCCCTAAACATCACAATTTGTTTGATAACTAGAGTACTTGTTTATCCAGTTCCCTTTCCCCGCATCCCATTTCCGTTCAATGAATTTTCCTTTAGAATCTAATTCAATGTATATCGACATAGAGTCATTAGAAAATTCGTAAGTCATATAGTACGGTTGTTGTGGATTATCTGCAACAACATCAAACCCTTCAAGATAAGCAGTGTACTTATCTATTAAGCCAATGAAGCTATTCCCATTCCATGGACCGGTCCGATGATAGAGCTGGTTATTCTTCCTAATGATGACCTCGGGGCTGTTGAAAGGTTCAAGGCTAAGAGAAAAGTTACCATCAGATGGGTCATCAATGCTTTTCCATGATTTCAGCTCCACTTTACGACCCGTTTTAACATCAGTGCTGATCTTCATAGTTTCAATGAAGGCATTAGAAGGATCTTCGAAACTCTCCCATAAGCTGCTTGCTCCATCTTCACCATTACTAAGGACAAGGTTTCCAGAGTCTAAAAGCTGGGCAGTTGTTGCATTAGGAGCTGTATTGTTAACATGTGATGACCAAAGAACCTCAGCTTTTCCATTGGAAACAACAAGGTTGCCATCATCTGATATGTTGAGAATCCCAGAAGAGTCTTTGAGGGGCCTGTTTCTATTTGCTACCCATACAACAGTTTGTACGGGGATTTGATTGTAGAGAATCCCTACATAACGATTGCTGGAGTTAGCCAAGCTGAAGAATCCCAATCGGAAAACACCATTCTGGGAGATTATAACATCAGGGTCTTTGATGGATTTTGATGGTGTTATTGTGTCTAAAGCAGTGGCAAATAGTAAGTAAAAGCAAGATATTAAAGCTAGTAAAACAGAGCTGCTAATAGTTTTTCCCATAATCTCTTCCCAGAACTTGGAAGAGACGCTATGATTTATGAATGATATTTAACTGAACTGAATTTTTTTTTCAGTTAAAAAAACAGTCTTATTTTGATATGATGTAATGATATTTCAAGGCAGCTGCAAATGTTTACATCAAGATTTGAATTTTCTTCAAGCACTAATCACTACCTATTTTGTATTAGAATATTGTATTCAACTAGCATGTCACCTTGTTCATGGAAATTAATCAATACTTCTAGATTGTCATGCACGTTTAATTTGGGTGACTTGAAGACTCATTTATCTTCCACTCAAAATGCAAGTTTAATTTGCTTTTCACAAGCACTTTTAGAAGAAAAGCTGTGCAGAACAAGCTGCTTTTAGCTGAAATTTTTAGCTTTTCAGAAGTGTTTTTCAAAAGCACTTCTAAAAAGGAGAAGCTAAAAATTTTAGTTTTTCCTCTCCTAAAAGCACTTTTGGTGCTTAATTATTTTTTAGCCCTCCAATAACATAGTACTTTTCTTTTTTTTTCTTGGTGCTTAATTACAAATATGTTAAAATCATTAATTAAAAATAAAAAAATATTTTTTAAATACTAATTACAAATATTTAATGGTTATATTTAAATATTTAAAATATAGTTTATATATTCTAATTAAATTTTATAAATAATTAATATTTATTGCTTAAAAATATTTAAAATTTATATTTCATATATTAAAATATTAACAACAAGTTATAATAATTTTTTATATTCATACTAAAATATAATAATATTAACTAATTTAAATATTATTTAAATGCATATTTGTTACTTGATAATAACATGTCTAAAATGGACATTTTATTTCTCAAAAGCACTTTTTGACAGCAACGCTAAACACTCAAATTTTAAACCAAACTTTTCAAAAGCACTTCTCAAAAGCACTTTTTCACAGCACTTTTCAAAAGTATTGCCAAACTAGCCCAAGTCTCTTTACGAAAACGCGAGTGTAATAGGCCAATTTTGGCTTGGGCCCAAAACCCAAAATAAATAGAAATAAAACCCAAAAAAATAATAAATAGTCTAAAATTACAGTCCAGTAGGCCCAATTAGACCAGCCCACTATTCAATCAAACCCAAACAGCCCAACAAAAAAACCTAGCCTAATACCCTTAGCAGAAAAAACAAAATTGCTAACCCTAGGTGCGCCGCACCTGGGTCTTCTGCCTTTGGCCGCCGCACGTCACCTCCATGTGTCGCACGCCTCTGCCACCACCTGCAACACGCAAGCAAAAGAAGACAACAGAAAAGAAAACAAAGAAACAAAAGCAAACAAAAGAAAACAAAACAAAAACGAATATTGAACTTCGGCTATAAAAGCCCGAGCATCATCTTTGTAAATTTTCTAGACACACACTGATTTTGAATACAAAGAGAAGTTTAAACAAATTCGAAAGAAAAAAGGTGCTTTATTTTTTAATATATTTTTTCATTTCAAAATAAACAATAATAGAAAATAAAGGAAATCTTTTACCTTTAGCGCCGTGGACGGAGGTTTCTCCGATCTTGAGAGTGGTCGAGCCAGCGGGCTCGCCAAAAACCCCACCGGCGACGACGGAGAGCCGAAAGTCTCTTAATTTTTCTCCTCTTTTTCTTCGTTTTCTCGAATTTTGGGAGCCCTTCGGGCCGTTTTAACCCCAAATCGGGGCTCTACTTAAAAAAAAGAGCGAAAAGGGGGTTTTTGAAATTTCCGACCATCGTGCACGGCGGCGCCGTCGCCAGTGGCCAGTGGTCGGTGCGACGGCGGTCGACCGGACTCTTGGCCAAAGATCGGGGTTGAGAGGGATGGGAGAGTGTTTCAAAAAAAATTTAAGGGAAGTAGAGAAATGAGTTTTTTTTTAAAAATTTGGCTTAAATAGCCTAAATAAAACGACGCCGTTTTGGTCGGCGTCCCTAAGCCCCAAAACGACGTCGTTTAGCCCCTTGACCCGAGCGCACGACCTAACCCGCCAGGGAGGATCCGCGCGTTTTTGTTAAAGGGGTTATTTGTGCAATAAGCCCCTCCGCCTTTGCGGCGTATTGAATGCGGCCTTTTTTATTTTTGATTTTGGCCACAAAGTTTTACTTCCGATTCAATTTGGTCCTTAAACCATGCGCAGATGCTGCCCCCTAAAACGGCGTCGTTCAAATGACATGGGAATATTTCCTTTTCGGCCCATGCACCTTTGCGCGTGTTTTGTTTTAATCCCTCGATCGGCCCTATCTTTTATTTCTTTAAGAAATCCGCCCTAAAGCATTGCCCAGATTGCAATTTAATCCTATGCAGCATAATTTCGACTCTTTTTTTATTTATTATTTTGTTTATTTACTTTACCTATTCACTTTTATTTATTATTTATTTATTAATTTTTCAACCTTTTGCATTAAAAATAAATTTTAAAATAGATCATTATTTTTTTTATTGTCTCTATTATTATTATTTTGCTTGTTTCTTTATATTTTATTGATTTATCATTTCTTTTAATTATTAGATTTTCATGTTATGGTTACTTTTTCTTATTATGTGGTTCCTATTTTCATTTTATTTTATGTTGCTTCATTTATTGTTGTTGCAATTTAATTATCAATATCACATCATTACTATTGTTGTATCCCATTATTTATCTTTTAAATATTTTATCCACATGGTTATTTTACATTATTTCATTATGGTTGTATCATACATTATGTTTTAGAAAAAAATATATTTGTTCACTTCCATACGATGTTTAAATAAATTAAACATGTCTTATTAAATATCACGTTAGTTCTTACTCAAATTCAAAAAAGGAAAATTTTCAAAATAGGGCAACATTTCTCGTTTTGGTGATTCGAGAAATCGTACCCTAAGTTACGGGGTTTCGATTTTCTCGATAAACCTAAATGGCAAAATATCCTTTTAAACTTCAAGATACATGGAATTTTAATAAAAATTATTGGCAAGCCTATTCTCGAGGGTTCCAAGTGTTGTGTCCCAACTTACAGGACGTGACATTCCATTACCCCGATATAATGGGGTCTTTAATTTTCTTTTTGATTCATTCAAGCATTTTAAGATAATATTAATAAAAAAGGATCGTATCTTAAAATCTTCTCAAAATTTCAACTTTCAATATTTAGACATTAATTAATCAACTAGGTACCAATTTTGGGCGTATCGAGGGTGCTAATCCTTCCTCATCCGTAACCGACTCCTGAACCTGTTTTTTAGATTTTTGTAGACCGAAAAATAATGTTTTAATAAATCAAACTATTTATTAAAACGATCAAATTGCGAGGTGATCCGATCACACCTAATAAAAAGGATTGGTGGCGACTCTCATTTTCGTTTTTAAATAAAAAGTCGACCCCTTTTACAAAAAAATGGTTTCGACAGCTTGACGACTCCACTGGGGACACTAAAAAGTACGATCCTTGCATTGTATTTGATCTGTCTTTATTACGATCTTCATCATTATGGTTTAATTGTTATGTGGGTTTAAGTTTTGATATCTTTCTGCACATTGCATCGCATGACGACTCGATTATACCATTTTAAATGGGAGTGAGAAACTACATATTTATGAGTTTTCACCTCCGCATGGGATAGTGGATCGCTTTCGGGATATATCCGTACCTATGTCTTCGTGAGATTTTCATCTCCGCATAGCCATAGGGAAATGTATTCCCCTGAATTGAACTCGGTCCATATGAGCCTATAATGGGTAAGGATCGAGGAATCTACCGGTTCGGGTACCTTTACTTCAGAACCAAACCGCATATAGTGAGCCCTAATAGCCTACCCTAGGAAAAACTATACCAAACCCTAGTGGTCACCCAAATAGGTGTTTTGTTTATCATTCCTTGCTCACTTTAGCTTTGTATAATGTACTAACTTGTTTTGTTTTGCTTTGACTGTGATTGCATTGCATTTTCATCATAAAAAAGAGGTGTTGATTCATGTTCAGTTACTAAATAGAGAGCTTGTCATGGAAAATGGATTTCTTGATAAAGTGGAAGACAATGCGGTCGTCCGGATAGGGTCCAAGAAAACGTAACGAGGGAATGGTGATAGTCTGGTGAATAAGTACATGACTTTGCTTCATTGCCCGAAGATTCAAGCTGACAAAGATTATTCGAGAGCCGCCAACATTCTAACTTTCTTAAAGAAGCTAACGAGCATCACGAGGATGAGTGAACAATGGGTCGCGGCTTGGATCAAGCAAAAAAGAGATAGAGGAGGCACCCCTTTGGAGAGTTCGCGAGATTCAATCTTAACATACGGATATAAGGAAAATGATCGATGTCTTCACTTTGAGTATTAGGGCAAGGATGTATATGTAAATATCTATTTTATGTAAAGAGATTTGTTTTCTAGTAAAGTTATTCTAATAGAATTGAATCAGAATCAACGCCTCTTTTTGCATTTATTCTATTCATCTGTATTACATTGCACGCATTAAATTTCACAAAAGGAACCTAATTAATCGAAATTGTTACAGTTACCCTAGAAACTAACGAAAATCCACCAACTAAATATCACTATGTTACCCACCGCAAAACCAAAGAAATGGATCAAAGATTAGAAAGATTAGAACAAATACAGAAGGATATGCAAGATCAGTTACAAGCGCAACTGCAAGAACAGTTAGCGAAGGTACAACAAGAGATGAGAGATCAGATACTGGAATCCCAAAGAAGTATGATGAACCAATTAACGCAGTTACTAGCCAGAGGGCTTGAAAAAGGGAAAAGCTTAGCAGTCAACTCTGGAGATGATAATGAAGACCCTGCCTATCCTTCAGGTTTTACCCCGATAAGTGTCCAGTCTAACTCGACGCGCATCCACAAGGGGCACCCATTACTATCAGACCCCAACAATATTAGACCGATACCTCGACACTAATAAAATACCCAACAGGCTCAAGTTCCAATCCGGGGGACAATCCAACCAATCCAATAGTTCCTGATATAGATAAAATGGCAGAAATAGAAAAAGCAAGGGTGGAACTGCCACAACAACTCGAAGATCGGTACATGTGGTTGGAGGAAAACCTCAGAGCAATGGAAAATACTGATTACCATTGCGGGGTTGACACCAAGGATCTGAGTTTGGTCCCAGATCTAGTACTCCCGTCGAAATTCAAAACTCTAAAATTTGAAAAGTATAATGGGACTAGCTGCCCTGAAGCTCACATCACGATGTTCTGCCAAATAATGATACGTTAATAACGATCAATTATTAATTCATTACTTCTAAAATAGTCTGATTGGGTCGGCTGCCAAATGGTACAACCAGCTGAGCCGTGCCAAAATCCACTCATGCAAGGACTTGGTACAGGCTTTCATGAAGCAATACAACCATGTAACAGACATGGCACCTGACAAAATTACACTGCAGAATATGGAAAAGAAGCAAAGTGAGAGCTTTAGGCAATATGCCCAAAGATGGGGAGAGGTAGCGACGCAAGTCCAACCACCTCTTTTAGAAAAAGAAACCACGATGCTTTTCATCAACACTCTGAAAGCCCCATTCATTAACCATATGTTAGGAAGTGCTACGAAGAGCTTCTCAGATATTGTAATGTCTGGCGAGATGATTGAAAGCGCCATAAGAAGTGGGAAGATAGATGCGGGGTAAAGCGTCAAAAGATCAACCCCAAAGAATAAGGAAAATGAAGTGAATAACCTGAGCATGTATAATAAAGGGTAATCTAAATCGTTCACTGTAGGCCAACCGAGGACCATAACCACTAGCTATCAAGGCACATCAAGGCAAGAATCCAACTCGAGGCCAAACACAGAAAGACTCCAGTTTACACCCATCCTGATGCCATAGAGAGAGCTGTATTAGAATTTGTTTGATGCGCATGTAGTATCTCTGTTCTACTCGGAACCTGTGCAACCTCCGTTCTCAAAATGGTATGATGTGAATGCCCAATACGAATACCACGTGGGAATAACAGGACACTCAATTGAAAACTGCACTACATTTAAAAAGTTAGTTGAAAGGCTCATCAAGATAAGCATCGTGAAGTTTGACGATCCATCAGGACCTAATGTGGCAGGAAATCTATTACCCAGTCATCTAGACCCAGGGGTAAACGCGATAATTAAGAATTGAAGAAAGAGAACCAAAACCAATGTTGTAGAAGTAAAAACCCCACTGAAATGAGTTTTGAAACAAATGATAGACATGGAATTAATCATTCAGAATTCGGAGAAGAGACCAAAAGGGATGAGGAGCTACTATGAGTTACACGCTGAAAAAGGTCATGAAATCTAGGAGTGCGCTAAATTCAAAGATTTGGTGCAGAGCCTAATAGATAATAAAAGTTGGAATTCCTTGAAGAAGTTAAAGGCCCGAAAGAAATGTTGGGGAATTTGAATGTTAACACCGTATCTGAAGAAGGAGCCAGGGAAGATAATTTATCAAGCATTTGCCCTTACACACCTGGGAGTGTTTCGAACAATGGGACTGTGGAAGAGATCCCTGAATTTTTTAGACCTAATTCGGAGTAATGTCCAAAACATGCTTGTTACTCTAAGCCTAAGAGCAATAAGAATCCTTTTGTGAGATAGGCTTATGTCTAACATCTTTATTTCAATAAAATGCATCTTTGTTTCTCACTTCGAGCAAATATTCTTTTATTGTTTCCATTTCATTCATAATCATACTATAGAGATAAATATTCTTAGATTCTTTTGTTCTTTGGATCTTCCTTCGTCCTTATAATAGGTTTCCAGATATCACTGATATGAGTGACACTGCTATTGACTTAGAACCTCCTTTTGAGCAAGAGAGCTGTCTAGAGGAACCTTAAGACTTTGAAGATGACCGAGACTGTAGCTTGTCTCCTAATTTGTTAATAATGGTAGAACAAGATGAGAAACAGATCCTACCTTACAAATAATCAATGGAAACCATGGTTTTTCTCTATGTAGGGCATGGATGTCATTGGGCCGATCTCACCAAAAGCTTCTGGCGGTCATTGATTCATCTTTATGGCCATCGATTCCTTTACTAAGTGGGTGGAAGTTGTTTCATATGCCAATGTCACAAAGCCGACAGTCAATAAATTCTTGAAAAAAAGAGAAATCATATGTCGGTATGGAATGCCAAAAAGGATCATATCCAACAATGCACTAAATTTGAACAACACGATATCAGAAATTTGCAGTCTGTTCAAGATTAACACCATATCGCCCCAAAATGAACCGCAGTGGAGCCAAAAAAAAAGAACCTCTATCGGGGCAACACTTTTCTCTTTGTCTTATCGCGATTTTGCCTATTGAAGTCGAGATTTCTTCTCTTCGAGTTTTTTGGATCCAATCCCGATTGAAAAAAAAGGTTTAAAGTTATCCGTCATGGTCAAATATACCAAAAATGAATGATGCGAGCTCACCAAAACGGTTCACCCTAGAGAATTCCATGAGGGAGACCTGGTATCGAAGAAAATCCTTCCTTACAAAAGGACTTCAGAAGAAAGTGGATGCCAAATCGGGAAGGACCTTATGTGGTAAAGAAGACATTCTCTGGAGGAGTATCGATATTAACCAAGATAGATGGCAAGAACCTGCCTAATCTTGTAAATTCTAATTCAAGCAAGAGACACTTCACTTAAAAAAATAAAAAAGAAACGAAAAAAAAAGGAGAGGCCAAGGCGAAAACCCATAAAGAGCGCCTTGAGACCAAAAGGGTTTTGAATTGAAAACCCAGGAATGGGCAATTCAAATTTTTGATCGAAGGTGGGGCATGCGGTAGTCTTACTATACCTGAATTAGCAAGAAAGAGGGATGCTACATCTTGGGGCATCAATAAAGTTTTCTAGGACTTCTAAACACGTATCAAGTTTAAAGGGCCATCAAGAGGTTTTGTGCAGAGAAACTCATGTTGCAATATTTGGGGCCCCTGTTTTCATCTTATTCATTTCGTATCTTAGCAAAATTTTCTATCTTGATTAATTTATTCATTTTGAGCTTTGCTCTCAATAAAATTCCATCTTGTCCATTGTGATAATCTTTTTCAAGCATTTTTCATTGAAATAACAATTAATGGACTAATAATTTTCAAGCAAAAGGATTTTTGCATATTACCCCGAAAGCTTCTAAATAGTACAAGAACCTGAAAGAGGACTATTATTTAGAACTCTCCAAACCTAAGGGTTGGAAACATTTTTGAAAGAATAGTCTAAATTGTGACTATTTCTTCGGGTTTTCTGTTAAAGATACCAGCTGAGCAAGAAGACAGCGTAATACGTCAGTGATAGAACCTTGATGAACAACGAGTAATGATAACCTAAGCATTAAAAAGGATCATTCTCAAAAAATGATAATCTACATGCATGCAAATATCATTCATACACACCTAGTTAGGAGCGTTTGGTTCATTCTGATCATGACATCCTAATCACTAGGCAAAAATAGGTCCATGAAATGGATTCTACCGGTCATGTCCCCTACAAAATAGATTAATGAAGTTACCCATACCCCTGAAGTTGCAGTAGGATGGATTGAAGTCATTATGGCGGATCTTATCTTCCTGAAGTTGCAGTGGAGTAGATTGAAGCCACCAGCCTTATCTCCTTGAAGTTACAGCAGAACAGACTAAAGACAGCGAATCTTATTTCCCTAGCGTTACAGTGGAACAGATTAAAACTACAAATTATGGCGGATCTTATCTTCCTGAAGTTGCAGTGGAGCAGATTGAAGCCACCAGCCTTATCTCCCTGAAGTTGCAGCGGAGCAGACTAAAGACAGCAAATTTTATTTCCCTAGCATTGCAGTGGAATAGATTAAAACTACAAATTATGGCGGATCTTATCTTCCTGAAGTTGTAGTGGGGCATATTGGAGCCACCAGCCTTATCTCCCTAAAGTTGCAACGGACCATACTAAACACAGCGAATCTTACTTCTCTAGCACTGCAGTGGAACAGATTAAAGCTACAAATTATGGCGGATCTTATCTTCTTGAAGTTGTAGTGGAGCAGATTGAAGCCACCAGCCTTATCTCCCTGAAGTTGCAGCGGAGCAGACTAAAGACAACAAATCTTATTTCCCTGGCGTTGTAATGAAACAGATTAAAGCTACAAATTACGGTGGATCTTATCTTCCTAAAGTTGCAGTGGAGTAGATTGAAGCCACCAGTCTTATCTCCTTGAAGTTGCAGCGGAACAGACTAAAGACAGCGAATCTTATTTCCCTGGCGTTGCAGTGGAACAGATTAAAGCTACAAATTATGGCGGATTTTATCTTCCAGAAGTTGCTGTGGAGCAGATTGAAGCCACCAACCTTTTCTCCCTGAAGTTGCAGCGGAGCAGACTGAAGACACCAAATCTTATTTCCCTGGTGTTGCAGTGGAACAGGTTAAAGCTACAAATTATGACAGATCCTATCTTTCTGAAGTTGTAGTAGAGCAGATTGAAGCCACCAGCCTTATCTCCCTGAAGTTGCAGCGGAGCAGACTGAAGACATCGAATCTTACTTCCCTGGCGTTGCAGTAGAACAGATTAAAGCTACAAATTATGGTAGATCTTATCTTCTTGAAGTTGCAGTGGAGCAGATTGAAGCCACCGATCCTATCTCCCTAAAGTTGTAGTAGAGCGGATTAAAACCACAAATCTTATACCTTTAAAGTTGCAGTAGGTCGGATCAAATTTACAAAAGCCAAGTCTTATCTCCTTGAAGTTGCAGTGGAGTAGATTGAAACTACAAGTCTTATTTCTCCTTAAAGTTGTAGGAGAGCAGATTGAAGCGACACTTCCTATACCCCTAAAGATGCAGCGGATTGGAATGAGGCTACTTGAAGAGTATGAACACCAAGAAGTCGAGATTCGGCAGGACCAGGCAAAATTGGCCCCTTTTTAAAGTCTTTGCTCCATTCTCGTTACACGACAACGAGCAAAGAGGGGCAGCTGTAATAATCCAATTTTGGCTTGGGCCCAAAACCCAAAATAAATAGAAATAAAACCCTAAAAAATAATAAATAGTCTAAAATTACAGTCCAGCAAGCCCAGTTAGACCAGCCCACTATTCAATCAAACCCAAACAGCCCAACAAAAAAACCCTAGCCCAATACCCTTAGTAGAAAAAACAAAATTGCTAACCCTAGGTGCGCCGCACTTGGGTCTTCTTCCTTTGGCCGCCGCACGTCACCTCCACGCGTCGCACGCCTCTGCCACCACCTGTAACACGCAAGCAAAAGAAGACAAAAGAAAAGAAAACAAAGAAACAGAAGCAAACAAAAGAAAATAAAACAAAAACGAATATTGTACTTCGGCTATAAAAGCCCGAGCAACATCTTTGTAATTTTTTTGGACACACACTGATTTTGAAGACAAAAAGATGTTTAAACAAATTCGAAAGAAAAAAGGTGCTTTATTTTTTTATATTTTTTAATTTCGAAATAAACAATAATAGAAAATGAGGGAAATCTTTTACCTTTAGCGCCGTGGACGGAGGTTTCTCTGATCTTGATGGCGATCAAGTCTCTTAATTTTTCTCCTTTTTTTCTTCATTCTCTCGAATTTTGGGAGCCCTTCGGGCCGTTTAAACCCCAAATCAGGGCTCTACTAAAAAAAGAGAGAAAAGGGGGGTTTTTAAACTTTCCAGCCATCGCGCACGACGGCACCGTCGCCAGTGGCCGATGGTCGGCGCGACGGCGGTCGACCGAACTCTTGGCCAGAGATCGGGGATGAGAGGGACGGTAGAGTGTTTCAAAAAATTTTTTTTAAGGGAAGGAGAGAAATGTGTTTTTTAAAAATTCTTTGGCTTAAATAGCCTAAATAAAACGACACCATTTTGGTCGGTGTCCTTAAGTCCCAAAACGACATCGTTTAGCCCCTTGACCTAAGCGCACGACCTGACCATGCACAGATGCTGCCCCCTAAAACGGTGCCGTTCAAATGACATGGGAATATTTCCCTTTCGGCCCACGCACCTTTGCGCGTGTTTTGTTTTAATCCCTCGATCGACCATATCTTTTATTTCTTTAAGAAATCCACCCTAAAGTATTGCCCAGATTGCAATTTAATCCTGGGCAGCATAATTTCGACTTTTTTTATTTATTATTTTGTTCATTTACTTTACCTATTCACTTTTATTTATTTATTATTTAATATTTTTCCAACCTTTTGCATTAAAAATAAATTTTAAAATAGATTATTATTTTTTTATTGTCTCTATTATTATTATTTTGCTTGTTTCTTTATATTTTATTAATTTATCATTTCTTTTAATTATTAGATTTTCATGTTATGTTTACTTTTTCTTATTATGTGGTTCCTATTTTCATTTTATTTTAATTTATGTTGCTTCATTTATTGTTGCAATTTAATTATCAATATCACATCATTATTATTGTTGTATCCCATTATTTATCTTTCAAATATTTTATCCACATGGTTATTTTACATTATTTCATTATTGTTGTATCATACATTATGTTTTAGAAAAAAATATATTTTTTCACTTCCATACGATGTTTAAATAAATTAAGCATATGTCTTATTAAATATCACGTTAGTTCTTACTCAAATTGAAAAAAGGAAAATTTTCAAAATAGGGCAACATTTCGCGTTGTGGTGATTCGAGAAATCGTACACTAACTTACGGGGTTTCGATTTTCTCATTAAACCTAAATGGCAAAATATCCTTTTAAACTTCAAGATACATGGAATTTCAATAAAAATTAATGGCAAGCCTATTCTCGAGGCTTCAAAGTGTCATGTCCCAACTTACGGGACGTGACATTCCGTTACCCCGAGACAAAGGGGTCTTTAATTTTCTTTTCGATTCATTTAAGCATTTTTAAGATAATATTAATAAAATAGGGATCGTATTTTAAAATCTTCTCAAAATTTCAAGTTTTGACATTTAGACATTAATTAATCAACTAGGTACACATTTTGGGCCTATCGAGGGTGCTAATCCTTCCTCGTGCGTAACCGACTCCCGAACTCGTTTTCTAGATTTTTGTAGACTGAAAAATAATGTTTTAATACACCAAACTATTTATTAAAACGATCAAATTGCAAGGTGATCCGATCACACCTAATAAAAAGGATTGGTGGCGACTCCCATTTTCGTTTTTAAATAAAAAGTCGACCCCTTTTACAAAAAAATGGTTTTGACAGCGAGGACATACGGGGGAGTTGCCGGGAAAGATCTGTGAAAGATACATCCCCAACTTAAGAGGAACTGTACTAGTTAGTGGAAGACTTATAACACTAACTATATCATGGAAGATTATGGCCGCAAGATTGGAACGATGCTTTGACCCAAAACAATGAATCCACCAAAAACAATGGAAGAATTTTGGGTTAGGTAAATATGGGTTTGAATATTTTAATTTTAAATTATTTTGGGTTTTAAATTATTTTCAAGTTTGGATTCAACAAGTTTAAATTTTTTTTTTTATTTTGTTCAAATTCAATTGGATCGGGTTTGAATTTGAATTTCATCAAATGAATTTTTGGTTTTGGCATTAAACTGCCATGTTCAAATATAATGGTAAATTCACTAGAATGGAACAAATAAAATTACAATTATCATAGAAATAAAATGATAAAAATAGTTGAATATAAAAGATAAATTTCAAAACTTAAAATCTAAACGCTACAAATAATTAATTTGTATTTCTATCGGCTATCAAGGTTTGTAAGAGTTACATCATTAAGTAAAACCTTATCTTCAACATCATGACTCATTAGTGGTGCTTCAGTTAAAGCAGATTGTTTTGGAGTGTTAAGATCTGAAATCTCATTATTAAGCATTGAAGCAATTGTAGGCATAGTGAGCCTATCTTTAGCAAATTCTTGAACACATAGCAAACCAACATGTATGCATCTCCATATTTCTTTTTCATTTCCATTCTTTGAATATGTTTCTGATTCTAAAATCACTTTGTCTACTATGCCACAAATATCGCCTTCCCTCCACAATTTCCATGCTCGAGAATAGAAAAGAAAATTTGTCTAAATTAATACCTAAACTTTTCAACCTAAATCAACTCAAAATTATAAACACAAAGTCTAAATAGATTTTGATTAGCTCAATTCAACATATATAAAGATCCAACTGCTCAAAATTTATTGCTTAAGCTTGTTTACCTATGTCTAAATTGAGCTTCATTCTTAGGCTCAACTTAAACTTGATATTGTAATCAAACTCGAATTTTAATTGAAATGTTCAATATATATTTAAAGCAAAAAAGAGAGCTTATACTCAATTCAAGTATTAGGACTCTCCATGTCACCTTGCAAGCTACCCAATTCAAGCATTAAGATTTTCAAGCTCACCTCATGATCGCTCAACTCAATAGTTACTTAGTAGAATTCAAGTTTTCTTGATTCGAACCTGAATAGCTTGCAAAAACAGCATCTAGACATTATCTTACAAACTTACATATCCCAAGAGGCTAAGTGCACACTGATCGTATAACTCAATTTTGAGTTATTTGAATTACTCGAGCCAACTCGAATAACTCAATTTGGATTTCGAGTTCAAGTCGAGTTGAATTTCACAATTAGTATAACTCTAATAATTCAAATAACAGATTGGTATAAACATCATTTTGGTTCCTGTCAACTTTGAAAATAAGCAAATTGGTCTATCCCTCAACAAAAATTACAAATAAAATTCAAAATAATTTTTAAAATTCAAAATATTTATAAACATTTCAAAAATTATATATTTTTAAAAAATTATAAAAAATTTTAAAAAATATATAAAAAGAGTTAATATTTTAAAAATTTTCTAAAACAATAATCTTGGAGACTTAAGTAATGATTCAAATTTATCATACTCAAGTATCTTTTTTTTTTTTTTTGCTTCGAAAAAAATTTCAAATTTATGTGCTTTAATATGGAATTAGTTATACTGTAATAATATTTTTATTTGAAATGTTTAATTTTTTTAATATAACTTGAACAATTTTACTCGATTCGATTCGATTCGACTTGACTCGAATTTCATTTCACTCAACTCAATTCAAAAAAATTTTCAAATTGAGTTAGGATGATAAAACAGGACTCATAAACTCAAAAATTTTTCACTTGATTCAATCAAATGCTCACCCCTCTATCAAAATTGAGTTAGGATGTTTAATGTTAGTTAATTCTATAATGTGAAAATGGAGAAAATGTGTTAAGAGATATTAATTCAACCTTGGATAAGTTTGAGTAAATATATGTTGGTAGTAGAGGTGCTCGTGGGCTAGGCCGGACCGAGTTTGGGTCAAGTCAAAAAAAATAGGCCCGTTTACTAGGCCTGGGCTAAGCCCAAAAAATGGGCCTAGAACTTTATCCAGACCCGGTTCGGATAAAAATACTAAAACTCAGGTCTGACCCACCCGTATTAATTTTTATATAATTTTTAAATATATAATATATCAAAATACTAAAACATTAAAATAAACTTTAAAAAATATGTATATATCATTAAATAACACTAAGATAAATGCAACTTAATAAGCAAATGCCTCTAAAATAATAACAACAGTAATAATAAAACAAGTGTTATACAATATCCAAACAATAACAACAAAATAGTAGTAACATAATAGTGAAATGGTAGCAAAATACGGAGAAAATAACCAGAAAATAGCATTAAAACAACAAAAATTCGTAGCTTTTTTGTTCTTCTGTGAAATCGGGCCGGGCCAGACCTGGGCAAAAAATGCTTTACTCAAAGCCCAACTCGTTTTTTAGACGGGCCTTATTTTTTGCTCAAACTCATTTTTTGGGCCTTTATTTTGTCCAAACCCTCCCACTTTTCGGGCCAAACTGGGTGACTCGACCCGTGAACAGGTCTAATTGTTAGGGATTTAATTGTAAGGGATAAAAACTTTGAGGTCCAATGCTGAAAGATAGAAATGTTTAATCTTTGTACTATATATATTTATTTTCTTATTATTTATTTTATATTTCAATTTAACCCCCTTTCTGTTTCATACATATTGGCATGAGTTGTGGAAATGAAAACTACCTGCGACATGTTCTAGTTATTACAAAATCCAGATTCAATTAGAACAGTTTTGACCTTACTTCCTTTCAATTTTAGGAGTGGATATTTTATTTTTGGTGGATGACACCCATCAAGATTTGGTGCTATTATTGAGGACTGACTTTAACTAATTTTATGTTTTCTTTATGATTAGGTTTGGATGTACCGATCGCTCGTGCTTGCGACTTGGAAGAAAACTAATGATTTGACAACTATCATTAAGTTTAATTAATTACATTTAATAGTTTAAATTTATTCTCCAATTCCCATGTCGTTAAGTTGACACATTATCTACTACTTTGGACTGCGCTTGAAAGAAAATGAATGATTTGACAATTATTAACTACTACATCAGAAACTTTTAACGAAATTAAAGATCAAGGACGGATTTCATTGACTAAAGAGCTTAATTGATACAATTTTCAAATTTAAGAGTATAATTGAATGCATTTTTTATCGAATGACTTAATAATTTTTTTAAAAACTTCATGAGCTTTTTTACCCCGCAAAATTCAATAAACAAAAGTGATAATCATCACAAATAGTGACATAAAGTATAATTGAATCTATTTTGGACTGGTTTTAAATGAACTAAATTCGAATTTTAAAATTTTTGAATAATTTTGAATTTGAATTTGAATTAGTTTAGGATGAAGCTATTTTGGGTTCAAGTGGATTTGTAAGTTGGGTTTTTCAAGTTAGGCCATATTAGGCTCAAAACATTTCAAGTTATGTATTTAAGAAATTTTGAATTTGGTCACTTTAAAATCAAATCATTTTAGGTTTTAGATCATTTTTGAGTTTAAGGTGAATGGGTTCAAATTGTTGATCTTTTATATTCAACTCAAGTTAGGTCAAGTTTAAGTTTGGATTTGATAAAATCGAGTTTTCTAGTTTGGGACAAAGTTACTGTGTTTAAATATAATGGTAAATTCACACTAGAATGGAACAAATAAAATGACAAATTATGATCAAAATAAAATGATAAAAACATATCAAAACATAATATAAAAATAAATTTTACTGCTTGAAATATAAAAATAAATTTTACTGCTTGAACTTTAATTGTAAACACTACAAATAATTAATTTGTATCTTTATCGACCATCAAAGCCCGTCAGAGCTACATCATTAAATGAAACACAATCTTCAAAATCATCGCTAATTAATAGTGCTTGAGTGAAAGCAGGTTGTTTTGGAGTGTTAAGATCTGAAATCTCACTGTTAAGCATTGAAACAATAGTAGACATAGTGGGCTTATCTTTAGCATATTCTTGAACGCATAGCAATCCAACATGTATGCATCTTCATATTTCTTTCTTATTCTTTAAATCTGATTCTGACTTTGAAATCACCTTGTCTACTAAGTCCCAAATGTTGCCTTCGTTCCATAATTTCCAGACCTGAAACAGTAAACAATTTTATCTAAATTAATGCCTAAATCATTTGGCTTAACTTGACTCAAAATTTTACCCTTAAAGCTTTAATAGAGTTAATTGAAGTGTTTTAACTCTGCTTGTTTTACCTAAGTCTACAATGAGCTTCACTCCTATGCATAACTTCAAATTTGATTATTTGTAATTAAGCTCGAGTTTGAACTGAAAATTTTCAATATTGATTAAGATTGAAAAGCCTTGAAAGCTATTCAATTCAAGTATTAAGGTTCTTGAAATTCACTTGTGAGCTACTCGATTCAAGTATTAAAATTCTCAAATTCAACTCACATGATTGCTTTGACTCAATAATTGTTGAGCCAAATTCAAGTTTTTTCAAACCGAACCCGAATAGCTCGCAAATACAAAATCTTACACCCTAATTCCATCCACCAACATCTCTAACTATCTTATAAACTTACATATCCCAAGAGGCTAAGGTCATCCTTGTTGTAAAAGCTTGTGTTTCTTCTTCCACTAACAATCTCCAGTAGTAGAACTCCATAGCTAAACACATCAGATTTCTCTGAAAATCGCCCATGCATTGCATACTCAGGAGACATATAACCACTATATTTTAACATAAAAAACAACACCAATTACAGCTCTTATTTAAACTTGTCCACGAGCCAACCTGAATTAAGAATAAATAATAAATAAATTAAAGTTAATTATAAAAATATAAAAATATATTTTTAATATTTTATTTATAAAATTAAAAACAATAAATTGAGTCCACAAATTGAACAAAATTAAACTCGATACAAGTATAGACATGTATCATCTTTAAGCACCAAATCCGACCATAGATATATTTATACCATATTTTATTAAAAAGAGCATAAAAAGAAATGGTAGGAAGGAAGATCCAACTTACTAAGTTCCAACAACCCTTTTAGTGTTCGCATGATTTTCGTCACCTCCGAAGATCCTGGCTATCCCAAAATCTAAAATTTTTAAGATCCTGGCTATCCCAAAATCTGAAATTTTTGGGTTTAGCTCTTGGTCAAGTAAAACATTACTTGCTTTTAGATCTCTGTGTATAATTTTCAATCTTGAATCTCTATGAAGATAAAGCAATCCTCGACTGATCCCTTCAATAATATTAAAACGTTTTCTCCAATCCAAGAGTTTTTGTTTAATGGGATCTGTAACAAAATTTAAACATAAAAACCTACTAAATTAATAATGAATTCCTATAATTAAGGATCTAAACTACAACCATCATAGTATTTCTACCAAATTGTATTCATTATGATTGTAGACATAATTGAAGTTATGTCAATAAATTGAAATAAATATTAGACGGTAAAGAGAATCAAAATATCACTACACCTAAATTTAAATTTTGTGAATGGAAAAAACATTTATCGGAGAACATTATTTTTTTATGGAAAAAATATCATATAAAATTTGAATAAATTACTAACCGAATAGAAAAGAATCCAAACTTTTGTTGGGCATAAACTCGTAGACGAGCATCTTCTCTTCTGCTTCAACACAACACCCAAACAATTTTACCAGATTTCGATGTTGGAGTTTAGAAATAACCACCACTTCGTTCATAAATTCTTCCAAACCTTGCCCCGACGCTTTCGACAATCTGTTCACTGCTATTTCCTTTCCATCATCTAATGTTCCCTGTACTCAAAATTCAGACTACAATACTTCATTAAAAAAAAAATGTCATGTCATTGACTCTAGATTCACCAGTTTTAGGATAATTATCATCGTCAGTTCAAAATCCGAATGGGTTTAAGTCAGATTGTAGTGAGCTCGCAAGTTGAACTTGCTTTCTTACAAAGTTCTCGACTAACGAGCCTGGCCTACGAGCTCATTACAATCCGGCTTTGGGCTGGTGATGATTATCCTAACAACCGGAAATCGCTATTATATATTACCTTGTAAACCGGACCAAAACCACCCTGCCCTAGCTTTTTTTGGGGATGGAAGTTGTTAGTCGCGGTGGCAAGTTCTTCGAAATTGAATAGTGGAAGCTGCTGGAGTTTAACACCGATTGAACTTTCTCCTATATTTTCACCATGAAATTTGTCTTTGATCTGTGTCCGTCTTTTATTCCTTCCTGTGATGGAAATCAAAGAAGCAATGAGTTGAAGGCTACATAATTGCCCACAGTTACTGTTGTAATAACAAAGACGACCTTACTACTTTTGCCTTTATCTGCAAATCCAGAAACTTGGTTTATGAAACTTCGACCCAAAAGAATTGCAAATTAATTCACCCAATTTATCTAACACATGGTCCACGTTATTTAAATATAAAAATATATCTGAAATGGGTGCGAATTCAACCTTGAATATATATATAAAATCAAATACGAATATGTAACTTATATAAATGAACTTAATCGAGCAAAACTGAAATAATTTAATTTCACTTGAATTCGGTCTTTAACTTTTATAATATTACTCAATCAAGTTTAGATTATTTCTCCATATTCTCGACTCAATTCTATTCTAATGTTATTTTATTTTATCTAAAATTTGAATTTAAATCGAGTAAAAAATACCTTTAAATCCAATTTTACCCGAAGAGAACTCTTAAAGAATTTACATATTTCTTAAAAAAAAGTGACTACAAAGATTAAATAAATAAAGGTGGACATTTTACCTCTTTGTTGAACCATTCTACGCAATAAGAAGAGTGCAGAAATTATTATAATCACCACCATGCCTGAAATTACTGTTGTAATAACAATTATCTCACTATTCCCTTTATCTGCAAATCCAGAAACATGGTTAATAAAACATCTAAACCAAAAATGAAGATTAATTGATGCAATTCGTCACACACATGGTCGATATGGAAGACAAGTTTACCAAGTTCCGAAGATGGCAGACGACTGTAAAGATCGACTCCCCGATTAGAGAATTTCTGGACATCAATCAAATCTCCACTCCATAACATGCAACCAATGCCAGCATCATACGCATAAGCCACGCACGAACAATTCTTCATGCATTGATCTTTGCATTCGCCGTTAGTTATTGATGACTGGTCTGGAAATGCTGGCACTTTCATCTTCTTCAGCTTTAAAAACCCATCATCTCCTTGGCCTGCTTCACTTCCATTGTTGTTGTCTCTTTGGCAGTGCAAAGGGGTAGTCCTAAAACACCCACTACTCCAATTACCTCTACTCCATTCCTCTATATTCCTAGGCTTAAATCCTTTCAAACAACTGCAGAAGGGTCGTTTCGTTGAATCGCAGATTCCAAATGCCCCACACTTTCCATAAAAATCACAATCTGTTAGATAACTGGAGTACCCGTTTATCCAGTCCCCTTTCCCCGCGTCCCATATTCGTTCAACGAATCTTCCTTTAGACTCTAATTCATAGTATATCAACCTAGAGTCAGTAGAATATTCGTAAGTTTCGTAATAAGTTTTTTCTACATCATCTGCAACCACATAAAACCCATCAAAATAAACTCTATTGACATGTATTAAACCAATATAGATACGACCATTCCATGGGCCGGTCCGAAAATATATCTGGTTATTGTTCCAAATGACACCCTCCGGGATGCTGAAAGGTTCAATGCCTTGAAAAAAGTTGCCATCAGATGGATCATCAGGGCTTTTCCATGATCTCGTCTGCACCTTACGACCCGTTTTTACATCAGTGCTGATCTTCATAGTTTGAAGGAATACATTAGAAGGGTGTTGAAAACTCTCCCATAAGATGCTGCTTCCTCCATTCTCACCGTTATTGAGGACAAGGTTTCCAGAGTCTAAAAGCTGTGCAGTTGTTGCATTAGGAACCAAATTCGTAACATTTGTTGACCAAAGAATCTCAGCTTTTCCATTGGAAACAACAAGGTTGCCATCATCTGATATGGTGAGAATCCCAGAAGAGTCTTTGAGAGGCCTGTTTCTATTTGCCACCCATACCGATTTGATTGTAGAGAATCCCTACATAACGATTGCTGGAGTTAGCCAAGCTGAAGAATGCCAATCGGAAAACACCATTCTGGGAGATTATAACATCAGGGTCTTTGATGGATTTTGATGGTGTTATTGTGTCTAAAGCAGTGGCAAATAGTCAGTAAAAGCAAGATATTAAAGCTAGTAAAACAGAGCAGCTAATAGTTTTTCCCGTAATCTCTTCCCACAACTTGGAAGAGACGCTATGATTTATGAATGATATTTAACTTAACTCAATTTTTTTTGTCAGTTAAAAGAACAGTCTGATTTTGATATGATGTAATGATATTTCAAGGCAGCTGCAAATGTTTACATCAAGATTTGAATTTTCTTCAAGCACTAATCACTACCTTTTTTGTATTAGAATATTGTATTCAACTAGCATTTCCAAAAAGAGGAGAGATTAAAGGACCTTCTACAGAAATTCACTCTTAGGGTCTGATTTTGATATGGTGTAATGGTGTTTCATGGCAGCCTCAAATGTTTACATCTACTGATCTACATCTCAATTTTCTTGGTGTAATGATGTTTCATGGCAGCCTCAAATGTTTACATCTAGTGATCTACATCTCAATTTTCTTTGTATATACGTAATCTCATTTTGACTTCCGGAAATTTTCTGGAAGTGTCAATTACTTTTAATTTTCTATATTTTTGCTTGCTCTTTCTTCCATTGGCGTACCAAAAAATCAACTCATATGCCACCAAGTTCACACGAATACAATCAGGGTATAGGATGTTCAAAAAATTGAATTCTGGACCTAAGACTTCATTTTAATATAATTTTTATCATAGGATTAGAAAATTATGTGTAACTCAAATGATAGCAGTTAGATTAATTATCTTTAAAATATTATACAACAAATATATTATCATGTGTGATATTATATTAACTTTTTATTTACAAATAATACTTACAAAAACAGTAATATATTAATTAATAAATATAACTATTGTTGTTTGAGTTAGGATTGAATTTTAAAATTCAAAAATTTTAAGGATTAAAAAAAAATCAATTTAAAGAAAAGAGTTACAACTTACACACAAAATCAATCTAATTTAACTACTAAAATCAATTAAATGTATAATTTGAAGTATTAGAATACTATACAGAAGGACCCACTAGACTTGCTTGGAGCTTAAGTTGGTCTTTCTTAATTTGCCAAGCAAAGAAGGTGGAAGATAAAGATCCTGTCAGCAAATCATGGAATATGACATGATAAAGTAATTTCATGTTCATTTATTTATATTATGGACTTACAAGTGCATTATTTGTAGAATTATAATTGAATTCAACATTCTTTCAGCACACAGACACATTGACTTAGTATTTGCCAATCTTCAGAAGTTTTTGGTACATTTGATATGACGCATGCATGGCTTATATGTCCCACAAATTGGAGTTGTTTGCTACAGGGATAAATCTAAAAATTTATGATTTTATATAGGAAAATTTTTTATTTAAATTTTATAAATTATTAATATAATTATCGATATAACATAATTTTATATTTTATATTATATACATAAATATTTTAATTTGTCTAATACAAAAATAAAGTAATGTATTTATTTATTTAAATGTTTTATGTATACATTTGAATTATAATCAAAGTTTGATGTGTATAATTGCATCAAATCAAAGTTCATGTATCAAATTGCATATTAGATCAAATTTTATGTGTAGTTTTGATATGTATCCCTTTGTTATACAAATCTTACAAATAATAATATTTGTTTAGCTACAGATATTGGACTGAGTGATAAGAAGTTTAATTAGGGGGAAGTTAGAAAATTTTTCTAGGGTTTGGAATTAAGTTATATATTTTTGTGAGAGATAAAATGTAATTTCACCATTTTAATAACTTGTATTTTTATAATTTTAAAGGACTAAATCAAAATTTTAATATTTTTGGAACTCAAAGTATAAATTTACTATATATTAATTTAAAATTCTATAAACTTTAAAAGGCCAAAAGTGAGATTTCCTTTAGGGAAGGGAAAAGCTGGCGAACGAAACCTTTGTTAGCATCCTTGGCACCACCCTGAGTTCAATGTTCCTTAACTAAGATTTCGAGTTTAGTTTTGTGGATATAGAATATAGTGTTGAGACCTAAAATCTAATTTAATTAATTTTTTTAAAAACTCTAAACCTTGATTTATTCCCTAAACCTACCTTAAACCCTAAACTTAAATTATTTTAACAAAATCCTAATCTTAAACCCTAAAATCCCTAAACCAAAAAACCCTAATGACTAAACATGCAAAAAGCCCTAACCCTAGAAAAACATAGGCTAAAATGTGCCCCTGGGGGAGCGATTTTTCCACGTTAGCAAAGTGTATATCCGTTAGCTCGTTTTGTGCCACTACACCAGAACAGGTTTTTAGCGGCTTTTTTTTTTGGCCTTTAGCGACGCTTTTTAGCGCCACTAAAGGTGCGCAAAAAATGCCGCTAACGAAAATGTCGCTAACTTTTGCAGCGTTTACAAACAAAAATGCCGCTAAAGATCATGTTCTTTAGCGGCGCTTAGAAAAAAATGCCGCTAAAGAACATGACCTTTAGCGGCGTTTTTTTCTAAGCGCCGCGAAAGAACATGATCTTTAGCGGCGTTTTTTTCTAAGCGCCTCTAAAGAACATGTTCTTTAGCAGCGCTGCGCCGCTAAAGAACATGTTCTTTAGTGGTGATTTTTATTAAGCACCGCTGAAGAACATGATCCTTAGCGGCGCTTTGTAAGCGGCGCTTTGTAAAAAACGCCGCTAGAGATCATAATCTTTAGCGGCACTTTTTTTACAAATGCCGCTAAAAGAAATGTTCTTTAGCGGCGCTTTTATACAAAAACGCCACTATTTTTAGGATTTTTTTATATTAAAATTTTCATTTCTTCAGCCCTCCTGTAGCAACAAATCAAAAGCAACCAGATCTAAACCAGCCAAAAGCAATAAATTTATATAATATTTCAAATTAAACGAATAAAATAATATTAATATCAATAAATAAAAGTGAATTCATATTATTTTTGCAAAAACGTTAAAAGTTAAAATGATAAAAATATTTATGCAATACACTATGACGGCGAAAGTTGCGACTGAAACATCTTTATCATACTCTGAAGTTGCTGCTGGAGTTCGTCGTACTTTCTACTTTGCTCTGCTTCTCTCGCTGCAACCTCTGTTTTAAGTTATAGATGGAGTTCTTCATATTTCTTTTGAACCTCTGCTTCTCTCGCTGCAGCCTCTGCTTCCCTCGCTGCCGCCTCTGCTTTAAGTTGTAGCTGGAGTTCTTCATATTTCCTTTGAACCTCAACTGTGGTCGCTTGCATCTGAGTCATCTGGCCTTTTAACCTCTGAACTTCAGCTTGAGCCTGACTCCCCGAAGCCATTTATTACTGCGAGCTGGATCCAAAATATTGGGTTGGGCTAACAAAAGATCCTTGAAATCGAACCCGACCATACCTTTCAGGACCCAAAACTTTAGTAATAATCCGGTTATCAATGTCTTCAAGATGAACAGAACTATCACTAGAAGCAATCGCTTCGTACTCCGCCTTTTTATCCTTTAGTTTTTCCTAATAAATAAATCACATAGTTAGGAACGCAATATATATTAAAAAAACAAATGCAACATAACAATAGTCGCATTACAAGCAATGAATTAAACCATTAGAAAATAAACACTATAAATAACTAAAACAAGTCAAATCGTATTAAGTAAACGTACCATAATTTCACCAGCTTCAGGATTCATAGCAGATCCATCTTTCTTCCTATGTGTAATTTCAAAAAGTTGAAGGCGTCCAACTTTTTGACCGGACGACCGTTCCTATAATATAGTAGTAAAAATATTATTTAATGGAAAGTTATACATATTTGACAATATTAAAAAATTAAAGTACCTCCGCCTCAGCTACACATGCAAAACTTCTCGAACCGGCTGTGTGAGTGAATTTTTGTTTCTGCCTGCTGCTTTTTCCAACTCGTTCACGATCCTACGTTATGAAATTTTTAGTACGTAAATAGTAAATACTATAAACCAAAATAATTACAATACTTTGGAATTACATCATACCTCGCCTTTCTTCGAATGCCAAAATCTAACTGCATCTTCCCATTGGTACCTCAGCATACCCGGCGGGACATTTTGCAATTTCTCAGGTTTGAAAGGGCGTTTCAAACGGAAAGAATGATAAACGACATTGTATCCATTGATTTTAGCAACAATCACCTTAATTATTAATTTTAATGCTGAAATATTGTCTCCTGCAGTTGAAATTTAGTGAAATTGAATTTCATGCGCCTGCTTCTTTTAAACTATGATCAAATAGGAGAATAGTAGTGATAGCGCATATATATATTAAACTCGTATAAACCATAAACCCGAAACGCTAAAACTTTGCATCGTAACCCTTAAATCATTAACGCTAAACCGTAAAACATAAACATCAATCCCTAACACAGTAAATTTCATTGTCTTATAACGCATAAATACTAACCCGATAATAACACTGAAATGTTAACTCTAAACCTTAAACCCCAATCTCCAACCCCTAAACCTAAACTTTAAGGCCAAAACATAAAAATGTAATCTTAAAATAGTAAATATTGTGTCACAAACCCTATAACCCCAAACCGTATACGATAAAACTTAAATATTAAATCGTATAACCTAAAATTTTCTTCCTATTTTTGCGGCGATTTTGCCAAAAATGCCACTAATACCAATACAGAAAATCAAAAGTGGCGTCGTTTTAATGAACATTCCACCAAACAAGAAAAGCATCTTGCTGAAATATTTGCAGCATTTTCAGTAAAGCGCCGCTAATTCCGGACCTCCTGCGGCGTTTATTTCCAAGCGCCACTAAAGCAATATAATGAAATAAAACGAAGCCGTTTTGCTTATTTTTGTTCCGGTGTTTATAAAGGAAACGCCGCAAATTAGTTACTTATAGTGGAATTCGTTAACAACAGCCACGAAATTCGTATCTTTTATGGCGTTTTTTACTGAATGCCACTAAACCAATAATAGGAATAAATAAAACAGTACAGTTTTGCTGAATTTTTTTCCTCAAATTACTTACCTCTACCGGCGTTTCTCTCAAAATGCCGCTATATCCTAATATTTTGCGGCTTTTTTTAATAAGCGCCACTAAAGTAATAAAATAACAAAAAAACGAAGCCGTTTTGCAAAAAAAAATTGTGGCGTTTCAAAGAAATCACCGCTAATGCAGGTCTATTGCAGCATTTGTTTTTCGAGCGCCGCTAATGCAGGTCTATTGCGGCGTTTGTTTTTTTGCGCTGCTAAAAGTTTATCTTTTACGGCGTTTTTGGGTTAAACGCCGCTATAAACGCCTCTAAAAGCCTGTTTTGGTGTAGTGTGCTGACATGGCAGAATCGTTCCCCTAGGGATGCGATTTACTAAAATTTCACTCCAAAAACACCCCTACGTGGACGCGTTTTGCATTTTTCAACCATTTTCGGTAAATAATGAAAAAATTATCCCATTTTCGTAAATAAAGTTGAAAATGGGCCTTTATTGGTAAAATGATCCTTTAGAATGGAACAAATAAAATGACAAAAACACATCAAAACAAAATATAAAAATAAATTTCAACGCTCGAACTTTAATTGTAAACAATACAAATAACTAATTTACATTTTTATCGACCATCAAGGTTTGTAAGAGTTACATCATTAAGTGAACCTCTATCTTCAACATCATGGCTCATTAGTGGTGCTTGAGTGAAAGCAGGTTGCTTTGGAATGTTAAGATCTGAAATCTCACTATTAAGCATTGAAATAACATTAGATATAGTGGGCCTATCTTTAGTATATTCTTGAACGCATAACAATCCAACATGTATGCATCTCCATATTTCTTTTTCATTATTTGAATATGATTTCGACTCTAAAATCACCTTGTCTACTAAGCCCCAAATATTGCCTTCCCTCCATAATTTCCATGCCTGAAAACAAAAAACAACTTTGGACTTAATTAATGCCAAAATTATTCAGCTTAGCTTGACTCAAAATTTTAATCTTAAAGTTTAAATAGAGTTTGATCAACTCTATTCAAGATAAAGATTGAAATGTTCTAACTCTCTTAGGATTGTTTTACCTAAGTTTACAATGAGCTTCACTCTTCTGCTTAACTTCAAACTTGATTATTTGTAATCAAGTTCGAGTTTGAACTAAAAATTTTCAATATTGATTGAGATTGAAAAGCCTTGCAAGCTACTCGTTTCAAGTATTAGGGTTCTTGAAGTTGCGAGCTACTCGATTCAAGCATTAAGATTCTCAAATTCAACTCAAATGATTGCTCGACTCAATAATTGCTGAGCCAAATTTAAGTTTTCTCAAATCGAACCCGAATAACTCGCAAATACAACATCTTACACCCTAATTCCATCCACCAACATCTCTAACTATCTTATGAACTTACATATCCCAAGAGGCTGAGGTCATCCTTATTGTTGTAAAAGCTTGTGTTTCTTCTTCCACTAACAATCTCTAGTAGTAGAACTCCATAGCTGAACACATCTGATTTCTCTGAAAATTGCCCTTGCATTGCATACTCAGGAGACATATAACCACTATATTTTAACATAAAAAACAACACCAATTACAACTCTAATTTAAACTTGTCCACGAGCCAACCCGAATTAAGATTAAATAATAAATCATTTAAAATTAAAAACAATAACTTGAGTCCACAAATTGAACAAAATTAAACTTGATACGGGTATGGACATGTATTTTCTTTAATCACCGAATCCAACCATAGACATATTTATATCATATTTTATCAAAAAATGAATAAAAATAAATTGTAGGGAGAAAGTTCCAACTTACTAAGTTCCAACAACCCTTTTAGTATTGGCTTGATTTTCATCACCTCTGAAGATCCTGGCCATCCCAAAATCTGAAATTTTTGGATTTAAATCTTGGTCAAGTAAAACATTACTTGCTTTTAGATCTCTATGTATAATCCTTAATCTTGAATCTCTATGAAGATAAAGCAATCCTCGACTGATCCCTTCAATAATATTGAAGCGTTTTCTCCAATCCAAGAGTCTTTGTTTAACAGGATCTGTAACAAAATTTACCACCAAGATTAATAATTAATTCCTATGATTGAGGATCTAAACTAAAACCAACGTTCTTATTTCTATCATATTGTATTCATTATGATTGTAGCATAATTGAAGTTATGTGAATCAATTGAAATAAATATTAAAATGAGAGAGTGTCAAAACTTAGTGTTGCCACTACTATTTAAATCCTAGAGTATAGACCAACTCCTATTAAAAAATATATAATCTTCCTTATAAAATAGATAAAAAAAAAAGAAAAAGAGAAAATTCAAAGGAAAAAGTGAAAATTCAGAAAAAAAATGTAGACAACACAAAATTGAGTATATATAGTAATTTTACTTCATAACCTTGAATGTTATTCTATTTTCTTTTTGAAATTTCCTTTTTTTGAATAAATATAAAAAATTAGAAAAATTTATAATAAATAAAAAAGCAAAATAAGTTAGAAAAATAGTTTATGGTGATGCAAACATTTTTTTTTTACTTATATATATAACATATTATATATGTATACATGTATATTGTACCTAGCTTAGCTAGGTTATACAATTCATATATTGTAAGACACTTTATTTTTAGCAATAAATATAATATATAATTAGATTTAAGTTGGATTGGGCCACTTAAAATTATACCCGAATTTAACTTACATGGATATTGGATATATCTAGTCAAACTTATCAAATTAGGCAGATAAGGCAATCAGGAAAATATACCCATGACTAATGAATTGAATGGTAAGAATTGAAATCCCTCTAAACCAAAGTTTTAAATTTAAATTTTGTTTAATCTTTTTAAGAATTCGGCTTGATTTGATTCTAAATTTAATCGGTGTCCAATATGATTATTAAACATTAAAAAAAATTAATAAGTTACTAACCAAATAGAAAAGCATCCAAACTTTTATTGGGCATGAACTCGTAGACGAGTATCTTCTCTTCTGCTTCAACACAACACCCAAATAATCTAACCAGATTTCGATGTTGGAGCTTTGAAATAACCACCACTTCGTTCATAAATTCTTCCAATCCTTGCCCCGAAGCTTTTGACAATCTCTTCACTGCTATTTCTTTTCCATCATCTAATGTTCCCTGCACTCAGAATTCAGATCACAATACTTGATTAAAAAAAAAAAAAAGGTCATTTCATTGACTCTGAATTCACCGGAAAACGCTATTATTTATTACCTTGTAAACCGGACCAAAACCACCCTGCCCTAGCCTTTTTTCGGGATGGAAGTTGTTGGTCGCGGTGGCAAGTTCTTCGAAATTGAATAGTGGAAGCTGCTGGAGTTTAACACCGATTGAACTTTCTCCTACATTTTCACTATAAGATTTGTGTTTGATCTGTTTGTGCCTTTTATTCGTTCCTGAGATAGAAATCAAAGAAGCAATGAGTTGAGGGCTACATAATTGTAATTACTGCTATGCCAACAATTACTGTTGTAATAACAATGGCGATATTGTTGTCAAGTAAGAAGATATGAATTCGTAGAAATACATTATTTTTTTATTTATTGATTTTAGGTATTGTTCCAAATTTATCAGATGTACCCGAAGAGTTCTCTTAAAGTGATTACATATTTCTTATAAAAAGAAAAAGTGACTACATAAATTAAATAAATAGAGACGACCATTTACCTCTTTGTTTAGCCATCCCACACCATAGGAAGAGTGCAGAAATTGTAATAACGACTATGCCCGCAATTACTGTTGTAATCGCAATGACCTTAGTACTTTTGCCTTTATCTGCAATTTCAGACACTTGGTTAATAATACTTGGGTAATTGACGCAATTTATCAAACATGGTCAACATGAAGACAAGGTTACCAAGTTCCGAAGATGACAGACGAATGTAAAGATCGACACCGCCAGTGGGGAATTTCTGGACATCAATCAAATCTCCACTCCAAAACATGCAACCAATGCCAGCATCATACGCATAAGCCACACACGAACAATTCTTCATGCATTGATCTTTGCATTCGCCGTTAATTATTGATGACCGGTCTGGAAAAGCCGGTGCTTTCATCGTCTTCAGCTTCAAAAACCAATCATCACTTTGGCCTGCTCCTCCACTGCCATTGTTGTTATCTCTTTGGCACTGCAAAGGGGTAGTCCTAAAACACCCACTACTCCAATTACCTCTACTCCATTCCTCTGCATTCCTAGGCTTAAATCCCTTTGAGCAACTGCAAATGGGTTGTTTAGTTGGATCGCAGATTCCGAATGCCCCACACTTCCCATAAAAATCACAATCATTTTGAAGAATATGGAAACTGTTTATCCAGTCCCCTTTCCCCGCATCCCAGTTTCGTTCAACGAATCTTCCTTCATAATCTAATTCATAGTATATCAACATAGACTTATTAGAATATTCGTAAGTTTCATAATAACTTTTTCCTTCATCATCTGCAACCACATAAAACCCATCAAGATAAACGGTATTCATATCTATTAAACCAATATAGATATGGCCATTCCATGGGCCAGTCCGAAAATATATCTGGTTATTGTTCCGAATGACACCCTCTGGGATGTTGAAAGGTTCAAGGCCTTGAGAAAAGTTACCATCAGATGGATCATCAGGGCCTTTCCATGATCTCGTATGCACCTTACGACCCGTTTTTACATCAACGCCCATCTTCATAGTTTGAAGGAATACATTAGAAGGGTGTTGAAAACTCTCCCATAAGCTGCTGCTTCCTCCATTGTCGCCGTTTTTGAGGACAAGATTTCCAGAGTCTAAAAGCTGTGCAGTTGTTGCATTAGGAACCAGATTCGTAACATTTGTTGACCAAAGAATCTCAGCTTTTCCATTGGAAACAACAAGGTTGCCATCATCTGATATGGTGAGAATCCCAGAAGAGTCTTTGAGAGGCCTGTTTCTATTTGCTACCCATACAACAGTTTGTACGGGGATTTGATTGTAGAGAATCCCTACATAACGATTGCTGGAGTTAGCCAAGCTGAAGAATCCAAATCGGAAAACACCATTCTGGGAGATTATAACATCAGGGTCTTTGATGGATTTTGATGGTGTTATTGTGTCTAAAGCAGTGGCAAATAGTAAGTAAAAGCAAGATATTAAAGCTAGTAAAACAGAGCAGCTAATAATTTTTCCCATAATCTCTTCCCAGAACTTGGAAGAGACGCTATGATTTATGAATTATATTTAACTCAACTCAAATTTTTTTTTTTTCAGTTAAAAAAACAGTCTGATTTTGATATGATGTAATGATATTTCAAGGCAGCTGCAAATGTTTACATCAAGATATGAATTTTCTTCAAGCACTAATCACTACCTATTTTGTATTAGAATATTGTATTCAACTAGCATGTCACCTTGTTCATGGAAATCAATACTTCTAGCTTGCCATGCACGTTTAATTTGGTTGAATTGAAGATTCATTTATCTTCCACCCAAAATGCAAGTTTAATTTGCTTTCCACTGTTCTGTTCTTAAAAATTACATTGTTGATTTAAGACATCAAAAGAAGTCTCTTTACGGAAACGCGAGGACATACGGGGGAGTTGCCGGGAAAGATCTGTGAAAGATACATCCCCAACTTAAGAGGAACTGTACTAGTTAGTGGAAGACTTATAACACTAACTATATCATGGAAGATTATGGCCGCAAGATTGGAACGATGCTTTGACCCAAAACAATGAATCCACCAAAAACAATGGAAGCATTTTGGGTTAGGTAAATTTGGGTTTGAATCATTTTAATTTTAAATTATTTTGGGTTTTAAATTATTTTCAAGTTTGAATTGAACAAGTTTAAATTGTTGATTTCTTTTATGTTCAAATTAAATTGGATCGAGTTTGAATTTGAATTACATCAAAAATTTTCGGTTTTGGCATTAAACTGTCATGTTCAAATATAATGGTAAATTCACTAGAATGGAACAAATAAAATTACAATTATCATAGAAATAAAATAATAAAAATAGGTTGAATATAAAAGATAAATTTCAATACTTAAAACTGTATTTCCAAACGCCACAAATAATTAAATTGTTTCTTTATCGGCCATCAAGGTTTGTAAGAGTTACATCATTAAGTAAAACCCTATCTTCAACATCATGACTCATTAGTGGTGCTTCAGTGAAAGTGGTTCGTTTTGGAGTGTTAAGATATGAAATCTCACTATTAAGCATTGAAACAACTGTAGGCATAATGGGCCTATCTTTAGCAAATTCTTGAACACATAGCAAAACAACATGTATGCATCTCCATATTTCTTTTTCATTTTCATTCTTTGAATATGTTTCTGACTCTAAAATCACATTGTCTACTATGCCACAAATATCGCCTTCCCTACACAATTTCCATGCCTGAGAACAGAAAAGAAAATTTGTCTAAATTAATACCTAAACTTTTCAGCCTAAATGAACTCAAAATTATAAACACAAAGTCTAAATAGATTTTGATTAGCTCAATTCAACATATATAAAGATCCAACTGCTCAAAATTTCTTGTTTAAGTTGTTTACCTATGTCTAAATTAAGCTTCATTCTTAGGCTCAACTTAAACTTGATATTGTAGTCAAACTCGAATTTCAATTGAAAATGTTCAATATATATTTAAAGCAAAAAAGAGAGCTAATACTCAATTCAAGTATTAGGACTCTCCATGTCACCTTGCAAGCTACCCAATTCAAGCATTAAGATTCTCAAGTTCAGCTCATGATCGCTCAACTCAATAGTTACTTAGTAGAATTCAAGTTTTTTTGATTCGAACCTGAATAGCCTGCAAAACGGCCTCTTATACCCTAATTCGATCCACCAACATATCTAATTATCTTATAAACTTACATATCCCAAGAGGCTAAGTGCATACTGATCGTTGTAAAAGCTTGTGTTTCTTCTTCCGCTAACAACCTCTAGCAATAGAACTCCAAAACTGAATACATCTGATTTCTCTGAAAATTACCCTCGCATTACATACTCAGGAGACATATAACCACTGTATTTTAACATTAAAAACATTAATTACAACCCTGACCTAAACTTGTTCATGAGTCTGTCCAAATTAAAATTAAATAATAAAAGTATAAAATAATATATTCTTTATTATTTTAATATTTAAAAATGGTAAAATGAGTCCATGGATCAAACTAAGCCAAACTAAGTTTAGGTCTAGGCATGTAATCTTTTTAAGGATCGGACCTGATCCATCAATAGGTATATCTATACCATATTTTATCAAAAAAAAAGAAAAAAGAGAGAGAATAAAATTAAATGATAGGGAGAAAGTTCCAACTTACTAAGTTCCAACAACCTTTTTAGTGTTAGCTTGATTTTCATTGCCTTCGAAGATCCTAGCCATCTCAAAATCTAAAATTTTTGGGTTTAATTCTTCATCAAGTAAAATGTTACTTGCTTTTAGATCTCTATGTATAATCTTTAGTCTTGAATCTCTATGTAGATAAAGTAATCCTCGAGTAATCCCTTCAATAATATTGAATCGTTATCTCCAATCCAAAACATCTTGTTTAGCTGGATCTATGACAAAACTTAAACAATAAGACCTCAAGATTTATAGTTAATTTCTATAATAGTGGATCTAAACTACAATCATTGTTGTATTGTCTACCATATTGTATTAGTTGTGATTGTAGACAGAATTGGTGTTATGTCAATCAATTGAAATAAATATTGAACAATGAAGAGAGTCAAAATATTACGTTGCTGCCATTCAAATCTCAGAATATAATTACATCAGACAAGTCTATGTACCAAGCCATAACCTATTTTTCATATCCTCTTACACAAGTTTGCACAAAATCAACTAGGCGACCAATTTTATTGCTTAAAAAAAATCTTAGAATCATACTTCTATATTTTATAATTACTAACTTCTAGACATATGTGCGATTTTAATATTTAATTAATTTTTAAATATTGATTTTATAAAGGTAAGTTATAAAGATAGTCATTTAACTATTAGTGTGCTTCTGTTTAATGTTATCAAAATTTAATATTTTGGTCACTCTTGTGTTAAATCACTAATAGTGACTATTTTCTTTTGGCATAATAATAATTTTAATCCTTCAATATTTATATAATCTATCAATTTAGTCCTAAATTTAAAAAACTCAACTCTATTTTTTAATTCCTTTTGATTTTATGGTCCCTTATTGGCTTCCGGGAATTCTATTGGAATACCAAAAAGTCAACTCGCATGTATATTTGTAAAATTATAATTGAATAGAGCATTATTGAGCAAAGACTTTTTTGTCTTTGCCAATGTTTATGCGTCTTTGTAATTTGGTATGACAAGTTGGAACCATTGGCTATTCCAATCTTCCAAGTAGACCTGTCCAACTAGACCTGGCTAAGTACACAATCAATCTAAGTTTAAATATTTCCTTAGTTTTTCTTTTTATAAGATCTATATTTGTTTAATTTCATGTTATATGTAAATCACATCAAAATTGGAATTGGAATATGTTAAAAAGTATATTTATTTGCTTAATAAAAAAAAATTCAACCATTAAAAATATATAAAACTCTATTCTCAAATAATATATATATCAAATTAATTGAAAACTTAATTAATTCCTATAATTGAGGATCTAAACTAAAACCAACATTTTTATTTCTATCATATTGTATTTGTCGAAACCATTTTTTGAAACGGGGTCGATTTTAGTTTTGAAAATGAAAATGAACATGGGAGCCGCCACCGATCATTTTTATAAGGTGTGATCAGCTCACCTCATAACGATTTAATTTATTAAAACTACAATTTTGGTCTATGAAATTCAGGAAAAAAATGGGTTCGGGAGTCGGTTACGTACGAGCAAAGATTAGCACCCTCGTAACTCCCAAAATTGGTACCTAATTAATTAATTAATGTCTTAATGTCGAAAATTGAAAACTCAAAAAGAATTTATGATACGCTTCCTCTTTTTATTAATATTAATTTTTTTATGAAAAACGCTTGACTAAATTGAAACGAATGTCAAAGACCCTCTCGTCTCAAGATAACAAATGTCACATTCGGTAAGTTAGGACACGACATTTTAAACCCTAGAGAACAAGCTTGCCTTTAGAAATTTTTATTTAAATTTCATGTATTTTAATTTTAAAAAGGATATTTAGCTATTTAGGTTCATCGAGAAAATCGAACCCCCGTAAGTTCGGGTACGATTTCTCAAATCTCTAAAAATACGAAATATTGTCTATTTTTAAAATTATTTGATTATATTAAAAAAGGTCATTTAAAACATAAAAGGGTCATACTCGTCAAATAATGATGATGCAACACACATTTGGAGTAACAATGACATAGCATGCATAATAAAATTTAACATATATATAGCATTGATATCAATGAATTATAATGTTAATATGCATAAACAATAATAATAATGATGAAAATGATAACAATAATAATGGTAATAATAATAACATTAATAATAATAATAGTGAGTAATATAAAATTTTGAAAGTATATAAAAAAGGTAATAAATAAATAAATGAATGATAAATTTTGATTAAAGGTTGAAATTAAATAAATAAATAAAGTGTAGTAATAAAAAAACAGTTTGTAAAAAAAATTTGAAGTTAAATGAGCTAAGGATCGAATTGAAATCAGTATAAAATTAAGGAGTATAAATTGTAAATAATAAAAAAATAATTAATAAAACAGAAACAATGATTAAAATAAAATGCGCTAAAAGACATAGGGACTAAACGGGAAATTATCCCAAACTCCCTAAACGCACAGTTTCGCTCGGGATAAAAACTATGCGGGAAAAATAAAAATAAAAAGAAAAGAAAGAAAAAGGACAGAATTGCAACACGTTGTAAAAGCGGAAGGACTTATTAATAGCCCCTTCACCGCAGAAACACGTGGATCCTGAGGGCAAACGGGTCGATTTTCGGGTCTGAGGCCAAAACGACGTCGTTTTGGCCTCTGAGCTCACCTTTCAAAACGGCGTCGTTTTGGCCTTTGAGCTCACCTTTCAAAACGACGCCGTTTCATGTTGCTATAAAAGCCAATTTTTTTTTCAAAACCTTCATTTTCAACTTCTCTCTTAAAAAAACCAAATAAAATTTTGTCAACCCTCTTCCCCTCCCCAAAATTCGGCCAGGGGTCCGGCCATTGGCCATCGTGTCGGTCGCCGGTCACCAACGACGGCGCCGCCATCCACGGTCGTCGAAAAAAGCCAAAACCACCGTTTCGCTCCTCTTTTCGAGTAGAGCCCCGATTTGGGGTTAAAATGGCCCGAAAGTCTTCTGAAAGTCAAAAAAAAAAGAAAAAACCTAGGGCCTTTCAGCTCCTCGTCACCGTCGGTGGGGTTTGCGGCGAGCCCACTAACCCAGCCACCCCCAGGACCGGAGAAACCTCCGTCCGTGGCGTTAAAGGTAATAGCTTTCTCCTTTTTTATTATTTATTCTATTTATTTTGAAATAAAAATATATATAAAAAATAAAGCACCTTCGTTTTCTTTCGAATCTGTTTCAAACTTCTTTTTTTGTATTCCAAATCAATGTGTTCATAAAAAATGTACAAGGGTGAGATTTAGGCTTTTATAGCTGTTTTAAACAACTCTTAGTGTCTATTTTTTTGTTGTTTTGCGATTTGGTTTTTCTCTGCTTGTTGGCTTCTGTCTTGTTGGTTTCTTGCAAGAGCCAGATGCGAGTAAAGTAGGTGGTGGCAGTGGGAGTCAGACGAGTGGTGAGCGGCGGCGACAGCAAGGCTAAAAGACTTAGGTGTGGCGCACCTAGGGTTAGGGAGCTAGGGTTTTTTGAAAAATGTTTAAGTGTTAGGCTAATTGCGCTAAGGTTAGTTTTGGGTTATTGGGTTTTAATTTGTATTTAGGCTGCTAATTTGGCCTTGTTTTATTTTATTTTTTTGTTTTATTTTCTGGTTTTGGCACTAGGCCCAGGTAAAATTGGGCTATTATAGCTGCCCTCTTTGCTCATTGTCGTGTAACGAGAATGGAACAAAGACTTAAAAAGGGCCAATTTTGTCCGGTCTTGCCGAGTCTTGACTTTTTGGTGCTTCTTCTCTTGAAGGACTGCATCTTCAGGGGTATAGGAATTTGTCGCTTCAATCTACTCCACTGCAACTTTGGGGAGATAAGATTAGTATATTCAATCTGCTCCACTTCATCTTCAGGGAGATAAGATTAGTAACTTCATCCTACTCCACTGCATCTTCAGGGAGATAAGGTTTACAGCTTTAATCTACTCTATTGCAACTTCAGAGAGATAAGATTTGCTATCTTCAGTCTGCTCCATTGCAACTTCAGGGAGATAAAACTTGCTATGATATGCTTTACTACAACTTCAGAGAGATAAGATCTGCAATTTATAGCTTTGATCTGTTCCACTGCAACTTTAGGGAGATAAAACTTGCTATGATCTGCTCTACTATAACTTCAGAGAGATAAGATCTACAATTTATAACTTTGATCTGTTCCACTACAACTTCGGGGAAATAAGATTTACTATCTTCAGTCTGCTCTACTACAATTTCAGGGAGATAAGATTCATTATGATCTGCTCTACTGCAACTTTAGAGAGATAAGATCTGCAATTTATAACTTTAATCTGTTCCACTACAACTTCAGGGAAATAAGATTCGCTATTTTTAGTCTTCTCCACTGCAACTTTAGGGAGATGAGACTTGTGGCTTCAACCTGTCCCACTGCAACTTCAAGGGGATAAGGTTCGCCATGATGACTTCAATCCATCCCACTACAACTTCAGGGGTATAGGATTTGTGGTTTTCACTGATCTGTCCTTTGGGGAACATAACCTGTAGAATCCATTTTATGGACCTATTTATGCTTAGTGATTAGGATGTCATGATTAGAATAAATTAGATGCTCCTAACTAGATTGTATGAATGATAAATGTAGAATGTCATGCGAATGATCCCTTTTTAATGCTTAGGTTATCATTGCTCGTTGTTCATTAAGGTTCTATCACTGATGTGTTACCATACCTTCTTATTTAGCTGGTATCTTTAACAGAAAATCCAAAGAAATAGCCATAATTTAGACTACTCTTTCTCAAATGTTTCCAACCCTTAGGTTTGGCTAGTTCTAAATAATGGTCCTGTTTCAGGTCCTCGTACTATTTAGAAGCTTTCAGAGTAATATGCAGAACTCCTTTTGCTTGAATATTATTAGTCTATTAATCTTTATTTCAATGAAAAATGCTCGAAAAAGATTATCACAATGGACAAGATGAAATTTTGTTGGGGGCAAAGATCGAAATGAATAAATTAATTAAGATAGCAAATTTTGCTAGAATACAAAATGAGAATAAATTAATCAAGACAGCGCATTTTGCCAAAATACAAAATGAATAAAATGGAAATAGGTGCCCTAGATATCGTAGCATGAGCTTCTCCGCCCAAACTTCTTGAAGACCCTTTTGAACTTGATATGTGTTTCGAGGAATCAAAATACTTTGTTGATGCCCCAAGATGTAGCATCCCTCCTTCTTGCTAATTCAAGCATAGTAAGTCTATCGCATGCCCCACCTTCGATCAAAATTTGATCGCCCTTTTCCCAGGTTTTCAATTCAAAACCCCTTTGGTTTCAAAGCGTCTTTGTGAGTTTTCACCTTGGCCTCTCTTTTTTTTAAATGAAGTACTTTTTGACTGAATCTGAATTCACAGGATTAGGTAGGTTCTTGCCATCCATCTCGGTCAATATCAATGCTCATCTAGAAAAGACCTTCTTTACCACATAAGGTCCTTACCAATTTGGCATCCACCTCCCTCTAAAGTCCTTTTGTATGGGAAGGATCTTCTTTAGTACCAAGTCCCCTTCATGGAATTCTCTGGGATGAACTTTTTGTTGTAAGCTCGCATCATTCGCTTCTGGTACATTTGACCATGACGGATAGCTCTTAGCCTCTTTTCTTCGATCAAATTCAGTTGATCATATCAAGATTAGACCCATTCTGCTTTATCTAGCTTTAGTTCTGATAAAACTCGGAGGGAAGGAATCTCAACTTTAATGGGCAAAATTGCCTCCATTCCATAAACCAATGAGAAATGCGTTGTCCCTGTAGAGGTCCTAACAGACGTTCTATAAGCATAAAGGGCAAATGGTAACTTCTCATGCCAATCTTTATAAGTCTCAGTCATTTTCCCCACGATCTTCTTGATGTTCTTATTGGCTACCTCCACTGCGTCATTCATTTTTGGGCGATATGGCGATGAGTTATGGTGCTTGATCCTGAATTGACTACAGACCTCTGCTATCGTGCTGTTATTCAAATTCAATGCACCGTCAGATATAATCCTTTCTGGCATCCCATACCGACATATGATCTCCTTTTTTAGGAATTTGCTGACTGTCGACTTTGTGACGTTAGCGTAAGAGGTAGCCTCCACCCACTTAGTAAAGTAATCGATAACTAAGAAGATGAACCGATGCCCATTTAAAGCTTTTGGCAATATTGGCCTAATGACGTCTATACCCCACATGGAAAAAGGCCATGGAGAAGTCATGACATGAAGAGGTGAGGGAGGCACATGAATTTTGTCTCCATAAATTTGGCACTTATGGCATTTCTTGGCATACTTGATGCAGTCTCCTTCCATGGTGGACAAATAATATCCGAATCTCATGATTTGCCTAGCCATCGTGAAACCATTATCGTGTGTTCCGCAAACACCAACATGGACCTCTTCCAATATTTGCTTAGCCTCAACAGCGTCCACACATCTTAATAGTACCTGATCCTTCCTTTTTTTATATAAGATCTCTCCATCTAAGACATAGTCACTGGCCAGCCTTCTCAATGTCCTCTTATCATTCTCAGTTGCTTAGTCAGGGTACTCGCAATTCTTTACATATCGCAGTATATCAGTTGCTTAGTCAGTATGAATTTTTTTTAATTTCAAGTTATTTGAACTATTCGAGTCAACTCGAATAACTCAATTTTGATTTCAAGTTAAAGTCGAGTTAAATTTCACAATTCGTATAACTCGAATAATTCAAATAATAGATTGGTATAAACATCATTTTGGTTCCTGTCAACTTTGAAAATAAGCAAATTGGTCTCTCCCTCAATAAAAATTAAAAATGAAATTCAAAATATTTATAAAAATTTCAAAAATTATATATTTTTAAAAAATTATAAAAATATATAAAAAGAGTTAATATTTTAAAAAATTTCTAAACCAATAATCTTGGAGACTTAAGTAATGATTCAAATTTATCATACTCAAGTATCTTTTTTTCTTTTTTTTTTTTGCTTCGAAAAAATTTCAAATTTATGTGCTCCAATATGGAATTAGTTTATACTGTAATAATATTTTTATTTGAAATGTTTAATTTTTTTAAATTTAACTTGAACAATTTCACTCGATTCGATTCGATTCGACTTGACTCGAATTTCATTTCACTCGACTCAATTCAAAAAAAATTCAAATTGAGTTAGGATGATAAAATAGGACTCATAAACTCAAAATTTTTTCACTTGATTCGATCAAATGCTCACCCCTATATCAAAATTGAGTTAGGATGTTTAATGTTAGTTAAATCTATAATGTGAAAATGGGGAAAATGTGTTAAGAGATATTAATTCAAGCTTGGATAAGTTTGAGTAAATATATGTTGGTAGTAGAGGTGCTCGTGGGCTAGGCCGAACCGAGTTTGGGTCGAGTAAAAAAATAGGCCCGTTTGCTAGTCCTGGGCTCGGCCCAAAAAATGGGCCTAAAATTTTATCCAGACTCGGTTCGGATAAAAAATACTAAAACTCGGGTCTAACACACCCGTATCAAATTTTTTTATTATTTTTATATAATTTTTAAATATATAATATATCAAAAAATATTAATATATAATATATCAAAATATATCAAAATATATAATATATAATATATCAAAACATTAAAATAAACTATAAAATATATGTATATATACTTAAATAGCACTAAGATAAATGTAACTTAACAAGCAAATGCCTCTAAAATAATAACAAAAGTAATAATAAAATAAGTGTTATACAATATCTAAACAATAACAACAAAATAGTAGTAACGTAATAGTAAAATGGTAGCAAAATAAGGAGAAAATAACAAGAAAATAGAATTAAAACAACAAAAATTAGTAGTTTTTTTTGTCCTTTTGTGAATTTGGGCCGGGCCAGACCTGGGCAAAAAATGCTTTACGCAAAGCCTAACCTGTTTTTTAAACAGAACTTATTTTTTGCCCAAACCCATTTTTTGGGTCTATATTTTGCCCAAACCCTCCCACTTTCCGGGCCAGGCTGAGTGGCTCGACCCATGAACAGGTCTAGTTATTAGGGATCTAATTGTAAGAGATAAAAACTTTGAGGTCTAATGTTGAAAGATAGAAATGTTTAATCTTTGTACTATATTTATTTTCTTATTATTTATTTTATATTTCAATTTAATCCCCCTTTCTGTTTCATACATATTGCCATGAGTTGTGAAAATAAAAACGGCCTACGACACATTCTAGTTATAACAAAATTCAAATTCAATTAGATTAGTCTCTATGGGATTCAGCTTACTTCCTATATTTAAATTTGATTTCAATTTTAGGCATAGATATTTTATTTTTGGTGGATGACACCCATCAAAATTTGGTGCTATTATTTTATTCTTTATGATTAGGTTTGGATGTACCGATCGGTCATGCTTGCGACTTGGAAGAAAACGAATGATTTGACAACTATCATTAAGTTTAATTAATTACATTTAATAGTTTAATTAATAATCTCTTTAAATTTATTCTCCAATTCCCATGTGATTAAGTTGACACATTATCTACTGCTTTGGACTGCGCTTGAAAGAAAATGAATGATTTGACCATTATTAACTACCACATCAGCAACTTTTAAATAAATTAATGATCAAGAACGGATTTCATTGATTAAAGAGCTTAATTGATACAATTTTTAAATTTAAGAGTATAATTGAATGCATTTTTTGTCGAATGACTTCATAATTTTTTTAGAAACTTCATGAGCTTTTTTACCCCGCAAAATTCAATAAACAAGAGTGATAATCATCACAAATGGTGACATAAGGTATAACTGAATCTATTTTGGACTGGTTTTGAATGAACTAAATTCGAATTTCAAAATTTGAGTAATTTTGAATTTGAATTAGTTTAAGGTTGAAGCTGTATTTGTAAGTTGAATTAGTTTAAAGTGTATTTGTAAGTTGGGTTTTTCAAGTTAGGTCATATTAGGTTCAGAACATTTCGAGTTATGTATTTAAGAAATTTTGAATTTGGTCACTTTAAATTAAAATCATTTTAGGTTTTAGATCATTTTTGAGTTTAAGGTGAACGGGTTCAAATTGTTAATCTTTTTATATTCAACTCAAGTTAGGTCAAGTTTAAGTTTGGATTTGATAAAATCGAATTTTCAAGTTTGGGACAAAGCTACCATGTTTAAATATAATGGTAAATTCACTCTAGAATAGAACAAATAAAATGACAAATTATGATCAAAATAAAATGATAAAAACATATCAAAACATAATATAAAAATGAATTTTACTGCTTGAACTTTAATTGTAAACACTACAAATAATTAATTTGTATCTTTATCGACCATCAAAGCCCGTCAGAGTTACATCATTAAATGAAACACAATCTTCAAAATCATTGCTAATTAATAGTGCTTGAGTGAAAGCAGGTTGTTTTGGAGTGTTAAGATCTGAAATCTCACTGTTAAGCATTGAAACAATAATAGACATAGTGGGCCTATCTTTAGCATATTCTTGAACGCATAGCAATCCAACATGTATGCATCTCCATATTTCTTTCTTATTCTTCAAATCTGATTCCGACTTTGAAATCACCTTGTCTACTGAGTCCCAAATGTTGCCTTCATTCCATAATTTCCAGACCTGAAACAGTAAACAATTTTATCGAAATTAATGTCTAAATCATTTGGCTTAACTTGACTCAAATTTTTACCCTTAAAGCTTTAATAGAGTTAATTGAAGTGTTTTAACTCTGCTTGTTTTACCTAAGTCTACAATGAGCTTCACTCCTATGCATAACTTCAAACTTGATTACTTGTAATTAAGCTCAAGTTTGAACTGAAAATTTTCAATATTGATTAAGATTGAAAACCATTGCAAGCTACGCAATTCAAGTACTAGGGTTCTTGAAATTCACTTGCGAGCTACTCAATTCAAGTATTAAGATGCTCAAATTCAATTCACATGATTGCTTGACTCAATAATTACAGACCTAAATTCAAGTTTTTTCAAACCGAACCCGAATAGCTCGCAAATACAAAATCTTACGCCCTAATTCCATCCACAACATCTCTAACTATCTTATAAACTTACATATCCCAAGAGGCTAAGGTCATCCTTGTTGTAAAAGCTTTTGTTTTTTCTTCCACTAACAATCTCCAATAGTAGAACTCCATAGCTGAACACGTCAGATTTCTCTGAAAATCGCCCATGCATTACATATTCAGGAGGCATATAACCACTGTATTTTAACATAAAAAACAACACCAATTACAGCTCTTATTTAAACTTGTCCACGAGCCAACCTGAATTAAGAATAAATAATAAATAATTTAAAGTTAACTATAAAAATATAAAAATATAAAAATATATTTTAATATTTTATTTATAAAATTAAAAACAATAAATTGAGTCCACAAATTGAACAAAATTAAACTCGATACAAGTACGTACATGTATCATCTTTAAGCACTAAATCCGACCATAGATATATTTATACCATATTTTATTAAAAAGAGCATAAAAAGAAATGGTAGGAAGGAAGTTCCAACTTACTAAGTTCCGACAACCCTTTTAGTGTTGGCTTGATTTTCGTCACCTCCGAAGATCCTGGCTATCCCAAAATCTGAAATTTTTGGGTTTAGCTCTTGGTCAAGTAAAACATTACTTGCTTTTAGATCTCTGTGTATAATTTTCAATCTTGAATCTCTATGAAGATAAAGCAATCCTCGACTGATCCCTTCAATAATATTAAAGCGTTTTCTCCAATCCAAAAGTTTTTGTTTAACGGGATCTATAATAACAAAATTTAAACATAAGAACCTACTAAATTAATAATGAATTCCTATAATTGAGGATCTAAACTACAACCATCATTGTATTTCTACCATATCGTATTCATTATGATTGTAGACGTAACTGAAGTTATTTCAATAAATTAAAATAAATATTAAACGGTGAAGAGAATCAAAATATCACTACACCTAAATTTAAATTTTGTGAATGGAAAAAACATTTATGGGAGAACATTATTTTTTGAAGGGATCCTACTCAACTGAATTATGAATTTGATTAGAGACCGAAAATATCATATAAAATTTGAATAAATTACTAACCGAATAGAAAAGAATCCAAACTTTTGTTGGGCATAAACTCGTAGACGAGCATCTTCTCTTCTGCTTCAACACAACACCCAAACAATTTAACCAGATTTCGATGTTGGAGCTTAGAAATAACCACCACTTCGTTCATAAATTCTTCCAAACCTTGCCCCGAAGCTTTCGACAATCTCTTCACTGCTATTTCCTTTCCATCATTTAATGTTCCCTGCACTCAAAATTCAGACTACAATACTTGATTGAAAAAAATGTCATTTCATTGACTCTGGATTCACCGGTTTTAAGATAATTATCATCATCGGCTCAAAATCCGAATGGGTTTGGGTCAGATTGTAGTGAGCTCACAAGTTGAACTTGCTTTCCTACAAAGTTCTCGACTAACGAGCTTGGCCTACGAGCTCATTACAATCCGGCTTTGGGCCGGTGATGATTATCCCGGAAATCGCTATTATATATATATTACCTTGTAAACCGGACCAAAACCACCCTGCCCTAGCTTTTTTTGGGGATGGAAGTTGTTGGTCGCGGTGGCAAGTTCTTCGAAATTGAATAGTGGAAGCTGCTGGAGTTTAACACCGATTGAACTTTCTCCCATATTTTCACTATGAAATTTGCCTTTGATCTGTGCCCGTCTTTTATTACTTCCTGTGATGGAAATCAAAGAAGCAATGAGTTGAAGGCTACATAATTGCCCACAGTTATTGTTGTAATAACAAAGACGACCTTACTACTTTTCCCTTTATCTGCAAATCCAGAAACTTGGTTTATGGAACTTCGACCCAAAAGAATAGCAAATTAATTCACCCAATTTATCTAACACATGGTCCACGTTATTTAAATATAAAAATATATCTGAAATGGGTGCGAATTCAACCTTGAATATATATATATAATTTAATTTCAGTTGAATTCGACCTTGAACTTTTATAATAATACTCAATCAAGTTTAGAGCTTTTCTCCGTATTCGAGTTGGACTCAATTCTATTCTAATTTTATTTTATCTAAAATTTGAATTTAAATCGAGTAAAAAAATACCTTTAAATCCAATTTTATCCGAAGAGAACTCTTAAAGAATTTATATATTTCTTAAAAGAAAGTGGCTACAAAGATTAAATAAAAAAGATGGACATTTTACCTCTTTGTTGACCCATTCTACGCAATAAGAAGAGTGCAGAAATTATTATAATCACCACCATGCCTGAAATTACTGTTGTAATAACAATTATCTCACTATTCCCTTTATCTGCAAATCCAGAAACATGGTTAATAAAACATCTAGACCAAAAATGAAGATTAATTGATGCAATTCGCCACACACATGGTCGATATGGAAGACAAGTTTACCAAGTTCCGACGATGGCAGACGAATGTAAAGATCGACTCCCCGATTAGAGAATTTCTGGACATCAATCAAATCTCCACTCCATAACAGGCAACCAATGCCAGCATCATACGCATAAGCCACGCACGAACAATTCTTCATGCATTGATCTTTGCATTCGCCGTTAGTTATTGATGACTGGTCTGGAAATGCTGGCACTTTCATCTTCTTCAGCTTTAAAAACCCATCATCTCCTTGGCCTGCTTCACTTCCATTGTTGTTATCTCTTTGGCAGTGCAAAGGGGTAGTCCTAAAACACCCACTACTCCAATTACCTCTACTCCATTCCTCTATATTCCTAGGCTTAAATCCTTTCAAACAACTGCAAATGGGTCGTTTCGTTGAATCGCAGATTCCAAATGCCCCACACTTTCCATAAAAATCACAATCTGTTAGATAACTGGAGTACCCGTTTATCCAGTCCCCTTTCCCCGCGTCCCATATTCGTTCAACGAATCTTCCTTTAGACTCTAATTCATAGTATATCAACCTAGAGTCAGTAGAATATTCGTAAGTTTCGTAATAAGTTTTTTCTACATCATCTGCAACCACATAAAACCCATCAAAATAAACTCTATTAACATGTATTAAACCAATATAGATACGACCATTCCATGGGCCGGTCCGAAAATATATCTGGTTATTGTTCCAAATGACACCCTCCGGGATGCTGAAAGGTTCAATGCCTTGAAAAAAGTTGCCATCAGATGGATCATCAGGGCTTTTCCATGATCTCGTCTGCACCTTACGACCCGTTTTTACATCAGTGCTGATCTTCATAGTTTGAAGGAATACATTAGAAGGGTGTTGAAAACTCTCCCATAAGATGCTGCTTCCTCCATTCTCACCGTTATTGAGGACAAGGTTTCCAGAGTCTAAAAGCTGTGCAGTTGTTGCATTAGGAACCAAATTCGTAACATTTGTTGACCAAAGAATCTCAGCTTTTCCATTGGAAACAACAAGGTTGCCATCACTTGATATGGTGAGAATCCCAGAAAAGTCTTTGAGAGGCCTGTTTCTATTTGCCACCCATACAACAGTTTGTAGGGGGATTTGATGGTACAATATCCCTACATAACGATTGCTGGAGTTAGCCAAGCTGAAGAATCCCAATCGGAAAACACCATTCTGGGAGATTATAACATCAGGGTCTTTGATGGATTTTGATGCTGTTATAGTGTGTGAAGCAGTGCCAAACTGCAGCTGTAAGTAAAAACAAGATATTAAAGCTACTAAAACAGAGCAGCTAATAGTTTTCCCCATGACCGTGTAACTGGTGCAGAACTAAGTGATTCTATGATTTATGAATGATATTAATAAAGGTCAAATAGTATATAAGGTCCCTGTATTTTTACATTTTTGGAAGATTTAGTCCCTACAATTTTTTTTTTTCAATTTCTTTGGTTTTCAAAATATGTGTTTAATCATACTAAATTATTTTGACAGAATTAATGAAAAAAGGTTGATTGTCAATATTGAAAATAAGGTGCAATTGGAAAGTTGTACAACCTACCATATATGTGTTGGCATATTTTTTATTGAAAAATCTTTATTTAATTCTTACATCATATTGAAGACTTTAAGCGACAATTTAAAGGAATGGATCATGACGAAAGTCAGTCAAGCAATTGCTCTATTTAAAGACTTTATGTTATTTGTGCTACAGAGAGATCTGGTTTTTTATAGAAATAGAAGTTTATTCCTCGAAAATCTTTACATATTTTGATTCCTTATTGAAAATTTATTCGAGAAAAATTCAAGGGAATATATATGTTCCCACCAATTGAAGAATTACTAGGCATTAATACTTAACTAAAGAAGACTTGTTTATCTCATTATAGACGATTATGAGAGAGCACTTGTCTATTCATTGTTAGGAAATTCTTAATGTAAATTTATTGTAAACCATTTGTTTTTTTTTTTTTTTCAGTTTGTAGCTAAGATTTCAAGGGAAAGTCTTAGTGGGGGAAATTGATCTTATATTGATATATAGGAGCGATGTTACAATTTGGTGAGAAAGTTGAACTTAAATCACATCTTACACTGCATATTGATAATAAATTAGATTTTGGGTAAAGTCTCATAGACGTAAAAAAGTTTTTTGATTTGTATAACCAATTTTTGTGTCCATCTCTTTCAATTGAATTTGTAATTTCTAAAAAGCGAGAGATTAAAAATACCTAATTATATGAAAGGACTAAATTCACAAAATATAAATTGGGTAGGGACCTTCTACAGAAATTGACTCTTTTTTAGGGTCTGATTTTGATATGGTGGAATGATGTTTCATGGCAGCCTCAAATGTTTACATCTAGTGATCTACATCTCAATTTTCTTTGTATATACGTAATCTCATTTTGACTTACGGAAATTTTCTGGAAGTGTCAATTACTCTTAATTTTCTATATTTTTGTTGGCTCTTTCTTCCATTGGAGTACCAAAAAATCAACTCATGTGCTACCATGTTCACACAAATACAATCAGGGTATAGGATATCCAAAAACTCGAATTCTGGACCTAAGACTATATTTTGATTTATAAAATAATTAAATTCTTTAAATTATATATGTATAACTCAAACAATAGCAGTTAAATTAATTATTTTTAAAATATTATATAACAAATATATTATCATGTGTGATATTATATTAGCTTTTTATTTACAAATAATACTCATAAAAACGATATTATATTACTTAATGAATTTAACTACTATCGTTTGAGTTAGGATTGAATTTTAAAATTCAAAAATTTTAAAGGTTAAAAAGAAATCAATCTAAAGAATAGAGTTACAACTTTCACATAAAATCAATCTAAGAATAAAATTTAACTACTAAAATCAATTACATGTATAATTTAAAGTATTAGAATACTATACAGAACCCACTAGACTTGCTTGGAGCTTAAGTTGGTCTTTCTTAATTTGCCAAGCAAAGAAGGTCCTGTGAGCAAATCATGGAATATGACATGATAAAGTAATTTCAAGTTCATTTATTTATATTATGGACTTACAAGTACATTATTTGTAGAATTATAATTGAATACAACATTCTTTCAGCACACGGATTTGCCAATCTTTAGAAGTTTTTTTGTACGTTTGATATGACGCATGCATGGCTTATATGTCCCACACCTTGGAGTTGTTTGCTATAGGGATAAATCTAAAAAATTATGATTTCATATATGAAAACTTTTTTTATTTAAATTTTATAAATTATTAATATAATTATCGATATAATACAATTTTGTATTTTATATTACATACATAAATAATTTAATTTATCTAATACAAAAAATAAAGTTTGTTGTGTATAATTGCATCAAATCAAAGTTCATGTATTAAATTACATATTAGATCAAATTTTATGCGTAATTTTGATATTTATCCCTTATACGAATCTTACAAATAAGAATATTTGTTTAGCTACAGATGCTGGACTGAGTGATAAGAAGTTTAATCAGGGGAAAAGTCAGAAAATTTTTCTAGGGGTTAGAATTAAGTTATATATTTTTGTGAGAGATAAAATGCAATTTCACCATTTTAATAACTTATATCTTTATAATTTTAACTTATATTTTTTATATGATGTAATGATATTTCAAGGCAGCTGCAAATGTTTACATCAAGATTTGAATTTTCTTCAAGCACTAATCACTGCCTATATTGTATTCAACTAGCATGTCACCTTGATCATGGAAATCAATACTTCTAGCTTGCCATGCACGTTTAATTTGGTTGACTTGAAGACTCATTTATCTTCCACCCAATATGCAAGTTTAATTTGCTTTCCACTGTTTTCTTCTTAAAGTTTACATTGTTGATTTAAGACATCAAAAGAAGTCTCTTTACGGAAACGCGAGGACATACGGGGGAGTTGCCGGGAAAGATCTGTGAAAGGGACATCCCCAACTTAAGTGGAACTGTACTAGTTAGTGGAAGACTTATAACACTAATTATATCATGGAAGATTATGGCCGCCAGATTGGAACGATGCTTTGACCCAAATCAATGAATCCACCAAAAACAATGGAAGAATTTTGGGTTAGGTAAATTTGGGTTTGAATCATTTTAATTTTAAATTATTTTGGGTTTTAAATTATTTTCAAGTTTGAATTGAACAAGTTTAAATTGTTGATTTTTTTTATGTTCAAATTAAATTGGATCGAGTTTGAATTTAAATTTCATCAAATGAATTTTTGGTTTTGACATTAAACTGCCATGTTCAAATATAATGGTAAATTCACTAGAATGTAACAAATAAAATTACAATTATCATAGAAATAAAATGATAAAAATAGGTTGAATATAAAAGATAAATTTCAAAACTTAAAACTGTATTTCTAAACGCTACAAATAATTAATTTGTATCTCTATCGGCCATCAAGGTTTGTAAGAGTTACATCATTAAGTGAAACCCTATCTTCAACATCATGACTCATTAGTGGTGCTTCAGTGAAAGCAGGTTGTTTTGGAGTGTTAAGATCTGAAATCTCACTATTAAGCATTGAAACAACGGTAGGCATAGTGGGCCTATCTTTAGCAAATTCTTGAACACATAGCAAACCAACATGTATGCATCTCCATATTTCTTTTTCATTTTCATTCTTTGAATATGTTTCTGACTCTAAAATCACTTTGTCTACTATGCCACGAATATCACCTTCCCTCCACAATTTCCATGCCTGAGAATAGAAAAGAAAATTCGCCTAAATTAATACCTAAACTTTTCAGCCTAAATCAACTCAAAATTATAAACACAAAGTCTAAATAGATTTTGATTAGCTCAATTCAACATATGTAAAGATCCAACTGCTCAAAATTTCTTGCTTAAGCTTGTTCACCTATGTCTAAATTGAGCTTCATTCTTAGGCTCAACTTAAACTCGATATTGTAGTCAAACTCGAATTTCAATTGAAAATGTTGAATATATATTTAAAGCAAAAAAGAGCACTTATAGTCAATTCAAGTATTAGGACTTTCCATGTCACCTTGCAAGCTACCCAATTCAAGCATTAAGATTCTCAAGTTCAGCTCATAATCGCTCAACTCAATAGTTACTTAGTAGAATTCAAGTTTTCTTGATTCAAACTTGAATAGCTTGCAAAAACGGCATCTTACACCCCAATTCGATCCACCAACATATCTAATTATCTTATAAACTTACATATCCCAAGAGGCTAAGTGCATACTGATCGTTGTAAAAGCTTGTGTTTCTTCTTCCGCTAACAACCTCTAGCAATAGAACTCCAAAACTGAATACATCTGATTTCTCTGAAAATTGCCCTCGCATTACATACTCAGGAGACATATAACCACTGTATTTTAACATTAAAAAGATTAATTACAACCCCGACCTAAACTTGTTCATGAGTCGGTCCAAATTAAAATTAAATAATAAAAGTATAAAATAATACATTCTTTATTATGTTAATTTTTAAAAATGGTAAAATGAGTCCATAGATCAAACTAAGCCAAACTAAGTTTAGGTCTAGGTATGTAATCTTTTTAAGCATCGGACCTGATCTATCAATAGATATATCTATACCATATTTTATAAAAAAAAAAAAAAGAGAATAAAATTAAATGATAGGGAGAAAGTTCCAACTTACTAAGTTCCAACAACCCTTTTAGTGTTAGCTTGATTTTCATTGCCTTCGAAAATCCTAGCCATCCCAAAATCCGAAATTTTTGGGTTTAATTCTCCATCGAGTAAAATATTACTTGCTTTTAGATCTCTATGTATAATCTTTAGTCTTGAATCTCTATGTAGATAAAGCAATCCTCGACTAATCCCTTCAATAATGTTGAATCGTTTTCTCCAATCCAAAACATCTTGTTTAGCTGGATCTATGACAAAACTTAAACAATAAGACCTCAAGATTTATAGTTAATTTCTATAATAGTGGATCTAAACTACAATCATTGTTGTATTGTCTACCATATCGTATTAATTGTGATTGTAGACAGAATTGATGTTATGTCAATCAATTGAAATAAATATTGAACAATGAAGAGAGTCAAAATATTACGTTGCTGCCATTCAAATCTCAGAATATAATTACATCAGACATGTCCATGGACCAAACCATAACTATTTTTCATATCCTCTTACACAAGTTTGCACAAAATCAACTAGCCGACCAATTTTATTGCTTAAAAAAAAAAAAAACTTAGAATCACACTTCTATATTTTATAATTACTAACTTCTAGTGTGACATATGTGTAATTTTAATATTTAATTAATTTTTAAATATTGAATTTTTAAAGGTAAGCTATAAAGATAGTCATTCAACTATTAGTGTGTTTCTGTTTAATGTTATCGAAATTTAATATTTTGGTCACTCTTGTGTTAAATCATTAATAGTGACTTTTTTTCTTTTGGCGCCATAATAACAATTTTAATTCTTCAATATTTATAGAATCTACCAATTTAGTCCTAAATTTAAAAAAAATTGAACAATTTAACCGTTAACTTTACACATTTTGTTAATTTAGTCTTGATTCTTAAATATAAAAAGACTTCAAAAAATTAAAAAAATTAGAAGTTTATTTTTAGATAAAAATACATAAGATCTTCTTTAGATAATTCTTTTTCAATGGGAAATTATGTTTCTTCATTTTTGAAAACTTTTCAAGAAAACTATATCCAAGATCTAACCTATACGGATTGCACCTGCCAAATCAAATGAGTAGGACTTATCGGATTAGGTAAATGGGGTAGTCAAGGCCAAGTTTAAGTTGTAATGAGAAGGAAAACAATATTAATGCTTATTAGATCGAGTGATAAAGAACTCAATTCTCTTTAAGCAACAATACAAGCTCAAGTCTTGTGGACGAAGAAAATAATTCTAGGAAAGCTTTGCCCCCAGTTTAGGGTCCAACATAACTATTGAATTGCGAAAATCACAAAAAATAAAAAGGTAAAAAAGGATTGGAATAAGTTACTAACCAAAGAGAAAAGCGTCCAAACTTTTGTTGGGCATATATTCGTAGGCGAGCATCTTCTCTTCTCCTTCAACACAACAGCCAAGCAATCTTACCAGATTTCGATGTTGAAGCTTAGAGATCACCACCACTTCATTCATAAATTCTTCCAATCCTTGCCCCGAAGCTTTCGATAATCTCTTCACTGCTATTTCTTTTCCATCATCTAATGTTCCCTGCACACAAAATTCAACTCACAAGACTTGATAGAAAAAAAGGAAAATGTCATTTCATTGACACTGAATTTGCCGAAAATCGCCATTATATATTACCCTGTAAACTGGACCGAAACCACCCTGCCCTAGCATTTTTGCGTGATTGAAGTTATTTGTCACGGTGGCAAGTTCTTCGAAATTGAATAGTGGCAACTGCTGCAGTTTAACTCCAATTGAATTTTCTCCTATATTTTCACTACAAAATTTGATGTGTTTTCTCTTTTTATTTCTTCCTGAGATAGGATCAAGGTAGTTAGTACCATATTGGTGGACATATTATTTTTGTCTTGACAATGGTATATAAAGATACCAGTATGTATCAATATCAGCATATTTTAATATACCTTTTAAATTTATTGATATTTAAATTTATATTCTAATTTTTAATTTTTTTAATAAATTATACATAAGTTTAAATATTTTTCATATATTACCTTTATGTTTAAGCATCCTACACCGTAAGAAGAGTGCAGAAATTGTGATAACTACTATGCCCGCAATTACTGTTGTAATGACAATGACCTTACTACTTTTCCCTTTATCTGCAAATAGAAAAACTTGGTTAACTTCAACACTCAAAAAGCAGATATTAACGCAATTTATCAAACACATGGTCGACACTAAGAAAATTTACCCAGTTCCGAAGCTGGCAGACGAATGTAAAGATCGACTCCGCTACTGGATTCCTTGACATCAATCAAATCTCCACTCCACATCATGCAACCAATGCTGGAATCATACGCATAAGCCACGCACGAACAATTCTTCAAGCATTGATCTTTGCATTCGCCGTTAACTATTGATGACCGGTCTGGAAACGCGGGCACATTCATCATCTTCATCTCCAAAAACCCATCATCACCTTGGCCTGCTCCACTCCCATTGTTGTTATCCCTTTGGCACTGCAAAGGGGTAGTCCTAAAACACCCACTACTCCAATTACCTCTACTCCATTCCTCTGCATTCCTAGGCTTAAACCCCTTTAAGCAACTGCAAATGGGTCGTTTCGTTGAATTGCACATCCCAAATTCCCCACACTTCCCATAAACATCACAATCTGTATGATAAATAGAGTAACTCTTTATCCAGTTCCCTTTCTCCGCATCCCATCTCCGTTCACTGAATTTTCCTTGAGAATCTAATTCACAGTATGTCAACATAGAGTGATTAGAATCTTCATAACCTATAAAAAACGTTTGTTGTCGATTATCTGCAACAACAGAAAACCAAGAGAAAGCGACGGTCGGAAGTATTAAGCCAATAAACATATTTCCATTCCATGGACCACTACGAAAATAGAGCTGGTTATTGTTCCAAATGACAAACTCTGGGATATTGAACGGTTCAATACCAAAAGAAAAGTTACCATCAGATGGATCATCATGGCTTTTCCATGATTTGATCTCCACTTTTCGACCCTTTTTAACATCAGTGCTGATCTCCATACTTTCAATGAAGGCATTAGAAGGGTGTTGAAAACTCTCCCATAAGCTGCTTCCTGCATCGTCACCATTACTGAGGACGAGGTTTCCTAAGTCTGAAAGGTGGGCAGTTGTTACATTAGGAGCTGTATTGGTAACATTTGATGACCAAAGAATCTCAGTTTTGCCATTCAAAACAACAAGGTTGCCATCATCTGATATGTTGAGAATCCCAGAAGAGTCTTTGAGAGGCCTGTTTCTATTTGCCACCCATACAACAGTTTGTACGGGGATTTGATGGTACAATATCCCTACATAACGATTGCTGGAGTTAGCCAAGCTGAAGAATCCCAATCGGAAAGTACCATTCTGGGAGATTATAAATTCAGGGTCTTTGATGGATTTTGATGGTGTTATGGTGTCTAAAGCAGTGGCAAATAGCAAGTAAAAGCAAGGTATTAAAGATAGTAAAACAGAGCAGCTAATAGTTTTTCCCATAATCTCTACCCAGAACTTGGAAGTGACGCTATGATTTATGAATGATATTTGGAATCTTTAAGGATTTACACTAGATTAACTCAACTCAGTTTTCTTCAAATGTTTACATCAAGATTTGAAATTTCTTGGAGCACTAAGCACCTCTTTATTTTTTCTTCTTACTTTTCATTGCAGCAATTTTAAAAACAATTAAAGATTAAAGTGGAAAAGTATTACTTTAAAAATTATCAAATTGCATTAACTTACCTCTTATTGTAAGTTGTATTTTTTCATTTTGAATGAGCAAATTGAATCACTAGATAATTTTTCGTAATTAATTTAGTAATTAAAAACTATTGATAAAATTTATTGAGGTTAGAACTTCCAGAAGTTACAGACCAAGACGTCATTTAAATAACTTTGACTAATATTGGTAGCTTTTGTCAAACCGATGAATTTATACTCTTTCATTTGAATAACTTTGACTAATTAAGCACATTACTTTTTTTTTCAAAATTATTTTCTGGATTATTCTTTTAGCAATGATTTACAATATACTTTTATGGCATAAGTTAGTGCTTTTCTTTGCCTAACATTTTTTAAAAATTATATTCAAAATCTAATAGTTCTTGAAAACTTTGCCTCTCTTTTAATGTTGAACTTAATTTAACTCTAAATTTAATTGAGGTTAATATAATTATGAAAAATCACTTATAAAAACTAAAAAAATTAGAATAAGTTATTAACCAAAGAGAAACGCGTCCAAACTTTTGTTAGGCATGTACTCAAAGACCAGCATCTTCTCTTCTCCGTCAACACAGCACCCAAATAATCTAACCAGATTTGGATGTCGGAGCTTTGAAATCACCATCACTTCATTCATAAATCCTTCCAACCCTTGCCCCGACCCTTTTGACAATCTCTTAAATGCTCTTTCCTTTCCATCATCTAATGTTCCCAGCACACAAAATTCGATTCATAAGACTTGGTAGAAAGAAAATGTCATTTCATCGATCATGTATTTTCCGGAAATCACCATTGTTTATTACCCTGTAAACTGGATAGAAGCCACCTTGCCTTAGCTTTTTTGCGTGATGGAAGTTGTTTATCGTAGTGGCGAGTTCTATGAAACTAGATAAGTGGCAACTGCTGGAGTTTAACTTCGATTGAAATTTCTCCTATATTTTCACTATAAAATTGGTGTTCGATCTATTTACAAGTTGATCTAACTATGGACTGAGTTTATTCGTAAGAAAATTCGATGAAGCTCAAAATAAGACAACAAATGATAATTTCTTAAAGTGATGGGACAGTGAAAGAAGGTCATTTATCACCTCATGCCTAGATATTTTCGTAGAAAAGTTACCCTCATGAAAGATAGTTAGAACTACAACTCTTATGTTTGTAAAGATTTGAAACCCCCAAATGCATGGTGTCATAATTTTTCCTTTTTCTTCTTTTTTTTTTTTGTAATTTTCTTTCTTTCTTCTTCCTTTTCTTTTTGCATGCCCTCTAAAATTCATACCCCACTCATAAAATGAGCAAATGAAGCACCAGTTCCAATAATCATGTTGAAGATTTGCTTCACCTACTATAACAAAATAATCTAATTAATTTTAACAATTTTTTATTTGTTGCTGATTTTTAGAGATTATGAATATTGTAGTAGTCTAGTTTTAGTCAATAGTTGTTGTTTTTCTATATAAACACTAGTTTTTAGTTTAATAAATGAAAACACTTTCCATAAAAATTATTTATATTTTCCTCTTGCTTTTGTTGTTTTCTTTTTACAATAAATTTTTCATCAAAAACTCCAATAAATAGGTATCAGAACTATCTTCTTGAGGGACCTGTAACTAAGGAAAATTTTTCTCTCTTTCTTCTTCTATGGATTAAGAAATCCCTTTCACTGCACTTGCACCACCCATTTTCAATAGTGAAGGTTCCCATGTTTGGGCAGCAAGGATAGAGGCTCATCTAGAGGGAAATGAATATTTCTGGGAAGCCATGGAGAAGGACTACGAAGTTCTTTCATTACCTGTCAATCCGGCTATCGTGCAAATCAAGAATTACAATGAGAGAATCAAGAAAATCAGAGGCAAGAGCTACATTATTTATTGCAGCCTCATCTGAAATCTTTTTCAGAATCATGACAATGAAATTAACCTTTGAAGTTTGGAATTTCTTGAAGGAGTATGAAGGAGACGAAAAGATTAAACTAGAATATTGCAATTAATGTGGACAAAGTATGCAAAATATAAAACAGTGTTAGTTCGGTTGATATCGTATTATTCATTTTATTCAAATATAAACTTCAAAAGATCATATTTTAGATTTTTTTAAGATTTCGGCACTAAGACATTAAACAATTAATTCGGTACCAATTTTGGGCGTTACGAGGGTGCTAACCCTTCCTCGTACATAACCGACTCCCGAATTTGTTTTCTCAAATTTCGCAGACCAAAATTGCTTTTAAGGTGATCCGATCACATCTCAATAAAAGATCGGTGGCGACTCCCATTTCCATTTTCAAAGTCGATCCCCATTTTTCAAATTACAAAAAATTGGTTTCGACAATACCGCTCGACTCGATGCTGATTCTGTATCCTTTCAAGTCTAAAATACTCAAGGAGATGAGATTCTTTCGTAAATCAGGTACATACATGACATCTGCGAGTGTCCTAATTGTCCCATCGTGTGTCCTGATTTTAACAGTACCAATACCAATTACCTTACTAGATGAATCGTTTCCTATGCGCACAACTCCACCTTCAACCGAATTGTATGTGGAGAACCATTCTCTATTGGGACACATGTGGAAAGAACATCCCGAATCTAGGATCCACTCGGACGTGAGCTTGGAGTTATCGCTCGTTGACACTAACAAGAAATCATCACCGCTTTCATCGGCCAAATTAGCACCAGCTACATCTTCCTCGTTACTCTCAGCAGCTCTTTTATTTCACAGTTTATAATAATCTGCTTTGACGTGACCTAACTTTTTACAATAGCGACACCTTTTGTTCCGTTTCTTTGATGCTACCAAAACGGAAGCTTGCCTATCTGCCTTGCTATCCAAATGAAGCTCATTGTCGATTTTGTCTCTACTCAACAAATGACCCTTCACATCTTCGAACGAGATTTTGTCTCTGCCATAAATTAGGGTCTCCCTGAAAGACTTGTATGAAGGGGTAAACAAAAATAGTAGAATAAATTGAGAAATTGAACACACAAATTTAACGTGGAAAAACTCCTCCAAAGAGGATAAAAAAACCACGGGCAAAGATAATTTTATTATAATGGCAAAAGAATGAAGAGTACAAAAGATGGAGATAAAATTAAACCCCAAAAACTCGAAAACAAAGAACCCTCAAACGTAAACACAAAATTCTCTAAATGTGTTATGAGTTCTAATCTCTAATGGGTGTTTTTTACTAAGGTTGTAAAAGAGCCTATTTATAGGCTAAATTCATATGTCAAATAATAATAAAATAATCTAAACTAATCAGTGTTTGACTGAAACAAATAAACAAAGTTTAACTAAAAGATTATTTCTCAAATTTGACTGAAAATAGGAGTCATACTTAACAGTTTTCTATCTTCAAAAGTAAGATGAAAAGATTAACATTCTAAGGTAATAGTATATAATCACTACCTATTTTGTATTAGAATATTGTATTCAAGTAGCATGTCACCCTGTTCATGGAAATTAATACTTCTAGCTTGTCATGCAGGTTTAATTTGGTTGACTTGAAGACTCATTTATCTTCCACCCAAAATGCAAGTTTACTTTGCTTTCCACTGTTTTCTTCTTAAAAATTACATTGTTGATTTAAGACATCAAAAAAAGTCTTTTTACGGAATGTTAAGAAATAAAACTGTTATGACAGTTAGCAGTTAACAATAGGGTTGTAATTAGTTTGACAGATTGTGTCCGTCTCTATCAATTGAATTTGTAATTTCCAAAACGAGGAGAGATTAAAAATACCGAATTATATGAAAGGACTAAATTCACAAAATATATATAGGGTAGGGACCTTCTACAGAAATTGACTCTTTCTTAGGGTCTGATATTGATATGGTATAATGATGTTTCATGGCAGCTTCAAATGTTTACATCTAGTGATCTACATCTCAATTTTCGTTGTATATACGTAATCTCATTTTGACTTATGGAAATTTTCTGGAAGTGCCAATTACTCTTAATTTTCTATATCTTTATTGGCTCTTTCTTCCATTGGAGTACCAAAAAATCAACTCATGTGCCACCATGTTCACACAAATACAATCAGGGTATAGGATGTCCAACCTAAGACTTCATTTTAATATAAATTTTTTATCATAGGATTAGGGGCACCGATACTATAGTTTGATTTATAAAATAATTAAATTCTTTAAATTATGTGAAACTCAAATGATAGCAGTTACAGTTAGATTCATTATTTTTAAAATATTATATAACAAATATATTATCATGTGTGATATTATATTAGCTTTTTATTTACAAATAATACTCATAAAAACGATATTATATTACTTAATGAATTTAACTACTATCGTTTGAGTTAGGATTGAATTTTAAAATTCAAAAATTTTAAAGATTAAAAAGAAATCAATCTAAAGAATAGAGTTACAACTTACACATAAAATCAATCTAAGAATAAAATTTAACTACTAAAATCAATTAAATATATAATTTAAAGTATTAGAATACTATACAGAACCCACTAGACTTGCTTGGAGCTTAAGTTGGTCTTTCTTAATTTGCCAAGCAAAGAAGGTGGAAGATAAAGATCCTGTCAGCAAATCATGGAATATGACATGATAAAGTAATTTCAAGTTCATTTATTTATATTATGGACTTACAAGTACATTATTTGTAGAATTATAATTGAATACAACATTCTTTCAGCACATAGACACATTGACTTAGTATTTGCCAATCTTTAGAAGTTTTTTTGTACGTTTGATATGACGCATGCATGGCTTATATGTCCCACACCTTGGAGTTCTTTGCTATAGGGATAAATCTAAAAAATTATGATTTCATATATGAAAACTTTTTTTTATTTAAATTTTATAAATTATTAATATAATTATCGATATAACACAATTTTGTATTTTATATTATATACATAAATAATTTAATTTATCTAATACAAAAAATAAAGTTTGATGTGTATAATTGCATCAAATCAAAGTTCATGTATTAAACTGCATATTAGATCAAATTTTATGCATAATTTTGATATTTATCTCTTATACGAATCTTACAAATAAGAATATTTGTTTAGCTACAGATGCTGGACTGAGTGATAAGAAGTTTAATCATGGGGAAGTCAGAAAATTTTTCTAGGGGTTAGAATTAAATTATATATTTTTGTGAGAGATAGAATGCAATTTCACCATTTTAATAATTTATATCTTTATAATTTTAACTTATATTTTTTATATGATGTAATGATACTTCAAGGCAGCTGCAAATGTTTACATCAAGATTTGAATTTTCTTCAAGCACTAATCACTACCTATATTGTATTAAACTAGCATGTCACCTTGATCATGGAAATCAATACTTCTAGCTTGCCATGCACGTTTAATTTGGTTGACTTGAAGACTCATTTATCTTCCACCCAATATGCAAGTTTAATTTGCTTTCCACTGTTTTCTTCTTAAAGTTTACATTGTTGATTTAAGACATCAAAAGAAGTCTCTTTACGGAAACGCGAGGACATACGGGGGAGTTGCCGGGAAAGATCTGTGAAAGGTACATCCCCAACTTAAGTGGAACTGTACTAGTTAGTGGAAGACTTATAACACTAACTATATCATGGAAGATTATGGCCGCCAGATTGGAACGATGCTTTGACCCAAAACAATGAATCCACCAAAAACAATGGAAGAATTTTGGGTTAGGTAAATTTGGGTTTGAATCATTTTAATTTTAAATTATTTTGGGTTTTAAATTATTTTCAAGTTTGAATTGAACAAGTTTAAATTGTTGATTTCTTTTATGTTCAAATTAAATTGGATCGAGTTTGAATCATTAAACTGCCATGTTCAAATATAATGGTAAATTCACTAGAATGGAACAAATAAAATTACAATTATCATAGAAATAAAATGATAAAAATAGGTTGAATATAAAAGATAAATTTCAATACTTAAAACTGTATTTCTAAACGCTACAAATAATTAATTTGTATCTCTATCGGCCATCAAGGTTTGTAAGAGTTACATCATTAAGTGAAACCCTATCTTCAACATCATGACTCATTAGTGGTGCTTCAGTGAAAGCAGGTTGTTTTGGAGTGTTAAGATCTGAAATCTCACTATTAAGCATTGAAACAACGGTAGGCATAGTGGGCCTATCTTTAGCAAATTCTTGAACACATAGCAAACCAACATGTATGCATCTCCATATTTCTTTTTCATTTTCATTCTTTGAATATGTTTCTGACTCTAAAATCACTTTGTCTACTATGCCACGAATATCGCCTTCCCTCCACAATTTCCATGCCTGAGAATAGAAAAGAAAACTCGTCTAAATTAATACCTAAACTTTTCAGCCTAAATCAACTCAAAATTATAAACACAAAGTCTAAATAGATTTTGATTAGCTCAATTCAACATATGTAAAGATCCAACTGCTCAAAATTTCTTGCTTAAGCTTGTTCACCTATGTCTAAATTGAGCTTCATTCTTAGGCTCAACTTAAACTCGATATTGTAGTCAAACTCGAATTTCAATTGAAAATGTTGAATATATATTTAAAGCAAAAAATAGAGCTTATAGTCAATTCAAGTATTAGGACTTTCCATGTCACCTTGCAAGCTACCCAATTCAAGCATTAAGATTCTCAAGTTCAGCTCATGATCGCTCAACTCAATAGTTACTTAGTAGAATTCAAGTTTTCTTGATTCGAACCTGAATAGCTTGCAAAAACGGTATTTTACACCCTAATTCGACCCACCAACATGTCTAATTATCTTATAAACTTACATATCCCAAGAGGCTAAGTGCACACTGATCGTTGCAAAAGCTTGTGTTTCTTCTTCCGCTAACAATCTCTAGCAATAGAACTCCAAAACTGAATACATCTGATTTCTCTGAAAATTGCCCTCGCATTACATACTCAGGAGACATATAACCACTGTATTTTAACATTAAAAAACATTAATTACAACCCTGACCTAAACTTATTCATGAGTCGGTCTAAATTAAAATTAAATAATAAAAGTATAAAATAATATATTCTTTATTATTTTAATTTTTAAAAATGGTAAAATGAGTCCATAGATCAAACTAAGCCAAACTAAGTTTAGGTCTAGGCATGTAATCTTTTTAAGCATCGGACCTGATCCATCAATAGATATATCTATACCATATTTTATCAAAAAAAAAAAAAGAGAGAGAGAGAATAAACTTAAATGATAAGGAGAAAGTTCCAACTTACTAAGTTCCAACAACCCTTTTAGTTTTAGCTTGATTTTGATTGCCTCCGAAAATCCTAGCCATCCCAAAATCCGAAATTTTTGGGTTTAATTCTTCATCGAGTAAAATATTACTTGCTTTTAGATCTCTATGTATAATCTTTAGTCTTGAATCTCTATGTAGATAAAGCAATCCTCGACTAATCCCTTCAATAATGTTGAATCGTTTTCTCCAATCCAAAACATCTTGTTTAGCTGGATCTATGACAAAACTTAAACAATAAGACCTCAAGAATTATAGTTAATTTCTATAATAGTGGATCTAAACTACAATCATTGTTGTATTGTCTACCATATCATAGTAATTGTGATTGTAGACAGAATTGATGTTATGTCAATCAATTGAAATAAATGTTGAACAATGAAGAGAGTCAAAATATAACGTTGCTGCCATTCAAATCTCAGAATATAATTACATCAGACATGTCTATGGACCAAGCCATAACCTATTTTTCATATCCTCTTACACAAGTTTGCACAAAATATTGCTTCGAAAAAACTTAGAATCATACTTCTATATTTTATAATTACTAACTTCTAGTGTGACATATGTGTGATTTTAATATTTAATTAATTTTTAAATATTAAATTTTTAAAGGTAAGCTATAAAGATAGTCATTCAACTATTAGTGTATTTCTGTTTAAAGTTATCGAAATTTAATATTTTGGTCACTCTTGTGTTAAATCACTAATAGTGACTTTTTCCTTTTGGCATAATAATAATTTTAATCCTTCAATATTTATAGAATCTATCAATTTAGTCCTAAATTTAAAAGATTGAACACATTTAACCCTTAACTTTACACATTTTGTTAATTTAGTCTTAATTCTTAAAAGTTAAAAACTTTAAAAAATTAAAAAAAATTAGAAGTTTATTTTTCGATAAAAATATATAAGATTTTCCTTAAATAATGCTTTTTCAATGGGAAATTATGTTTCTTTATTTTTTGAAACTTTTCAAGAAAATTATATCCAAGATCTAACCTATATGGATTGCACCTACCAAATCAAATGAGTAGGACTTATCGGATTAGGTAAATGTGGTAGTCAAGGCCGAGTTTAAGTTGTAATGAGAAGGAAAACAATATTAATGCTTATTAGATCGAGTGATAAGGAATTCAATTCCCCTTAAGCAACAATACAAGATCAAGTCTTGTGGATGAAGAAAATAATTTTAGGAAAGCTTTGCCCCTTGTTTAGGGTCCAATATAACTATTGAATAGCAAAAAATCACAAAAAAAAAGGTAAAAAAGGATTGGAATAAGTTACTAACCAAAGAGAAAAGCGTCCAAACTTTTGTTGGGCATATATTCGTAGGCGAGCATCTTCTCTTCTCCTTCAACACAACAGCCAAGCAATCTTACCAGATTTCGATGTTGAAGCTTAGAGATCACCACCATTTCATTCATAAATTCTTCCAACCCTTGCACCGAAGATTTCGACAATCTTTTTACTGCTATTTCCTTCCCATCATCTAATGTTCCCTGCACACAAAGTTCAACTCACACGACTTGATAGAAAAAAAGAAAATGTCATTTCATTGACACTGGATTTGCAAATCGCCATTATTTATTACCCTATAAACTTGACCGAAACCACCCTGCCCTAGCTTTTCTGCGTCATTGAAGTTGTTTGTCGCGGTGGCAAGTTCTTCAAAATTGAATATGGGCAGCTGCTGGAGTTTAACTCCAATTGAATTTTCTCCTATATTTTCACTACAAATTTGGTGTTTGACCTGTTTTTGTTTTTTATTCCTGCCTGAGATAAGATCAATGTAGTTAGTACCATCCTGGTGAATGTACCCCTTTTATCTTAATATCCGTGTATATATTCATAGCCTAAATTTTAATTTCGTAATAAATTATAAATACATTTAAATATTTTTCATATATATTACCTTTATGTTTAGCCATCCTACACCATAAGAAGAGTACTGCAGAAATTGTAATAACTACTATGCCCGCAATTACTGTTGTAATAACAATGACCTTTCTACTTTTCCCTTTATCTGCAAATAGAGAAACTTGGTTAATAACTTCAACACCAAAAAGGCAGATATTGACGCAATTTATCAAACACATTGTCGACACTCAGAAATTTTACCCAGTTCCGAAGAAGACAGACGAATGTAAAGATCGACTCCGAGACTGGAGAGTTTCTTGACATCATTCAAATCTCCACTCCACAACATGCAACCAATGCCATCATCATACGCATAAGCCACGCACGAACAATTCTTCATGCATTCATTTTTGCAGTCACCGTTAACTATTGATGACCGGTACGGAAATGTTGGCACTTTCATCATCTGCATCTCCAAAAACTCATCGTCACCTTGGCCTGCTCCACTGCCATTGTTGTTATCTCTTTGGCACTGCAAAGGGGTATTCCTAAAACACCCACTACTCCAATTACCTCTACTCCATTCCTCTGCATTCCTAGGCTTAAACCCCTTTAAGCAACTGCAAATGGGTCGTTTCGATGAATCACATATTCCAAATGCCCCACAGATTCCGTAAACATCACAATCTGTTTCATGACTAGGGTACCTGGTTATCCAGTTCCCTTTCTCCGCATCCCATCTCCGTTCAATGAATTTTCCCTGAGAATTTATTTCATAGTATATCAACCTAAAGTCATTAGAATATTCATAAGTGATATAGTACGGTTGTTGTGGATTATCTACAACAACATCAAACCCATCAAAATTGACGGTGTACATATATATTATGCCAATAAAGATATTCCCATTCCACGGACCGGTCCGAAAATAGAGCTGGTTATCCTTCCGAATGACAAGCTCTGGGATGTTGAAAGGCTCAAAACCAAGAGAAAAGTTACCATCAGATGGATCATCCATGCTTTTCCATGATTTCAGCTCCACTTTACGACCCGTTTTTATATCAACGCCGATCTTCATAGTTTGAAGGAATACATTACAAGGGTGTTGAAAACTCTCCCATAAGCTGCTTCCATCGTCACCATTACTGAGAACGAGGTTTCCTAAGTTTGAAAGCTGGGCAGTTGTTGCATTAGGAGCTGTATTGGTAACATTTGATGACCAGAGAATCTCAGTTTTGCCATTCAAAACAATAAGGTTGCCATCATCTGATATGTTGAGAATCCCAGAAGAGTCTTTGAGAGGCCTGTTTCTATTTGCCACCCATACAACAGTTTGTACGGGGATTTGATGGTACAATATCCCTACATAACGATTGCTGGAGTTAGCCAAGCTGAAGAATCCCAATCGGAAAATACCATTCTGGGAGATTATAAATTCAGGGTCTTCGATGGATTTTGATGGTGTTATGGTGTCTAAAGCAGTGGCAAGTAGCAAGGAAAAGCAAGATATTAAAGATAGTAAAACAGGGCAGCTAGTAGTTTTTCCCATAATCTCTACCCAGAACTTGGAAGTGGCGGTATGATTTATGAATGATATTTGGAATCTTTAAGGATTTACACTAGATGAACTCAACTCAGTTTTCTTCAAATGTTTTCATCAAGGTTTGAAATTTCTTGGAGCACTAAGCACCTCTTTATTTTTTTCTTCTTACTTTTCATTGCAGCAATTTTAAAAACAATTAAAGATTAAAGGGGAAAAGTAATACTTTAAAAATTATCACATTGTATTAACTTATCTCTTAGTGTAAGTTGAATTTTTTTCAATATTGAAATTTTAAATTTCAAAACATCAAAATTAATTAAGTTATTTAAAATTTTTAAAGCATTATTTTAGTTTTTACTACTTTTTCACTTTAGTCCTTAACAATCTTTACGCCAATCAATACTAGGAAAATATGTTTTTTGAAGGATTAAAATGAAAGCGATTTAGAATTTAAATGACCAAAATAAAAATGTGAACATAATATGGTATGTACAACTAACCACCATTAAAAATTTAATAATTTAGTGACTAAAATAAATCATCCTAAAAATTAAATAACGAAATTATAAAAATTTCATTTTGAATGAGCAAAATAAAAAGGGTAAACTATAAAAATAGTCACTTTTGTTTACCTCAAATTTTTAGTCACTTATGTTTAAAATGTTACATTTTAGTCACTTATGTTATTGTTTTGTTACGAAGCGGTCACACTACTGTTAAAATCCGTTACCTCCTTAACGGAAGTCCTACGTGGCAGTCCAAATGGGTTTTAAATGCCAACTTGGATGTCTAGTTGTTGGGATGAAAATAGGTTTTTAATTAAATAAAATTCAATTTGGACTGTTACGTAGGGATCCAAGTTGACAATTAAAACCCATTTGGACTGCCACGTAGGACCGCCGTTAGGGAGGTAACAAAGCTTAACGATAGAGTGATCACTTCGTAACAAAACGATAACGTAAGTGACTAAAACGTAACATTTCAAACATAAGTGACTAAAATGTAATCTAAGACAAACAAAAGTGACTATTTTTGTAGTTTACCCAAATAAAAATGACTTAAAAATTTTAAATTTTCGTAATTAATTTAGTAATTAAAAAGAGGTTAGAACTTCCAGAAGTTACAGACCAAGACGTCATTTAAATAACTTAGACTATTATAGGTACCTTTTGTCAAACCGATGAATTTAGACTCTTTCACTAATGAAGCACATTCCCTTTTTTTTGTCAGAATTATTTTAGCAATGACCGAGTCTTGTTAAGGGGAAAAAAAAGGTCTCTTACCAATTACAATATACTTTATGGCATAAGTTAGTGCTTTTCTTTGCCTAACATTTTTAAAAAATTATTACTTCTTAAAGAACTTTGCCTCTCTTTTAGAGTTGAGCTTAATTTAGCCCTAAACTTAATTGAGGTCCAATATAATTATCCAGTACTGAAAAATTACTAAAAAAACTAAAAAAATTTGATACGTCAACTCATTTATTATTATAATATTGAAAATCTTCTTTTAAATTTTAATATTTTATTTTATATTTCCAAATTAAAATCAACTCAAATAAATCATATTTAATAATTAAACATGAAAATCAAATTTCTTTTAATTATATGACACCGAGTCTTTCATAATAAGCTAAAACCTTACAACTAATTTCAATAAGTTATTTAACTAATTTTTATGTTTTGAAATTTAAAATTTTAATATTGAATTTTTTTTAGAAATTTTGGCAATGTGATAAACAAGTACAATTTGACACTTTTTTAATGCATTATTTTAGTTTATACTACTTTTTCACTTTAATTCTTAATTTTTTTTACTTCAACCAATACTTTAAAAAAGTATTTTTTGAGTTAATCCAAATGAAAGCGACCTAGAAGTTAGATGACCAAAATAAAAGTGAGAACATGATATGGCGTGTACAATTAACAGCCGTTAAAGATTTAACGATTGGATGACTAAAATGAAAGCGTCCTAAAAATTGAATAAAGAAATTGTAAAGATTTCATTTTAGGTGACTAAAATGAAAGTACCTTAAAAGTAGTTTATTTTTTTAATTTATGACATAGAAAACATTAATGAGCGCATTTAGTAAAAAAATGAAGCTTGAATGTGGTATTTCATTTTTCAACTTGGGCTTCACACGTTCGGCCCTTATTTCTTTGATCTGCCCACGAAGGGTCCCTTTAGGTCCATTATCTCTAACTCTCTTCAAAGGCCCAAAAAGCTCTATTGAATTAGCAAAAACTTAATCTAGCCCACGAAATCCATGCATTGATCTTTGCAGTCCCTGTTAATTATTGATGACCGGTCCGGAAATGCTGGTACTTTCATCATCTTCATCTCCAAGAACCCATCATCACCTTGGCCTGCTCCACTCCCATTGTAGTTATCCCTTTGGCACTGCAAAGGGGTAGTCCTAAAACACCCACTACTCCAATTACCTCTACTCCATTCCTCTATATTCCTAGCCTTAAACCCTTCTAAGCAACTGCAAATGGGTCGTTTCGTTGAATCGAATATCCCAAATGCCCCACACTTCCCATAAACATCACAATCTGTAAGATAAATAGAGTACTTGTTTGTCCAGTTCCCTTTCCCCGCATCCCATCTCCATTCAATGAATTTTCCTTGAGAATCTAATTTAAAGTAGTCACTAGAAAATTCATAAGCCATGTAAAACGTTTGTTGTTGATTATCTGCAACAACAGAAAACCCATCAATATCAACGGTGGTCGGAAGCATTAAGCCAAGAAACATATTCCCATTCCATGGTCCACTCCGAAAATAGAGCTGGTTATTGTTCCAAATGACAACCTCTAGGATATTGAAAGGTTCAATACCAAGAGAAAAGTTACCATCAGATGGATCATCAGGGCTTTTCCATGATTTGATCTCCACTTTTCGACCCTTTTTAACACCCTTGCTGATCTTCATAGTTTGAAGGCATTAGAAGGATCTTCAAAACTCTCCCATAAGCTGCTTGCTCCATCCTCACCATTACTAAGGACAAGGTTTCCAGAGTCTAAAAGCTGGGCAGTTATTGCATTAGGAGCTGTATTGGTAACATCTGATATGTTGAGAATCCCAGGAGAGTCTTTGAGAGGTCTGTTTCTATTTGCTACCCATACAACAGTTTGTACGGGAATTTGATTGTGGAGTATCCCTACATAACGATTGCTGGAGTTAGCCAAGCTGAAGAATCCCAATTGGAAAACACCATTCTGGGAGATTATAAATTCAGGGTCTTTCATGGATTTTGATGGTGTTATGGTGTCTAAAGCAGTGGCAAATAGTAAGTAAAAGCAAGATATTAAAGCTAGTAAAACAGAGCAGCTAATAGTTTTTCCCTTGACTTTGTTTTCTGAATTTCTTTTAAGAGCAGAACTTGAAGTGACGCTATGATTTATGAATGATATTTGAGATTTTAAGGATTGTGTGAAGCAGTTTTTGAGTATTGTCTGAATTTGTGCTAACCGGTCATAATAAAACTTTTCATGTTTAAGTCGTAAATTTTGGTAATAATAAATTTTAGATTCGTTTATGAATTTATTCATTTGTAACTTTTTATAATGTGACATACTTCAATTTTATGTGAATGATGAATTATGTGTGCGTGACTCTATACTTTAATGTATAAAAAACTTGATTTTATTTAGTAATAAAATAAAAAAACCAATACGTTGGGTATATGATTTCTGCATGACAATTTCACTTACAATAGCAAAATTAATAGCTTAAAAGGGTAAATAATATCCTCTAATCGACATGACATGATAGATAGAAAAGTAATGTGTTCACGAGTCATTTATCTAAATACGAATAATTTAATTACTATTTGTTAGTAATTAATTTTTTCATGAAAAAATATATAATGATTACATGAGATAAAATAAGATAATATTGAGAGAATAAATTTTATCTTTAAGAAATTAAAGATATCTTATAAAAGTAGCACACATATAATAAGATCATTGGACGAGCACTTGATAAATAATTTTGATAATGGTAAATAATAGGAAGAGTTCAATTTTGATTTTTCGGTTACTTGCGAAGCAAAATCAAAGACTTCTTTGAGCCACTGAACATCTTAAGAGAGCTATCGTTGAGCTCAAATTTTCACCAAAACACATTCAATAACCCTACAAATCATCCCAATGCTAAGACTACCCAAGTGGCTCCTAAAGTGCCCATTACAGCAGGCCTTTCAAATAATTCAGTAGGGTTCAACAAAAGGATGACTCATCATCTCAATACTTCGATTGACTCTCACAATCAAGTCATGGCTAAGCATTGAGCAAGGATAAGAATCACCCAGCAGACTTGAGATCAATAGATGGCCTTGTGCAATGATTTGCTAACTCGCCTTAAATGGTGATACATTGACATTTCATTTGAATAAACTTGTCTATATTTATATTGAAAATTAGATTATATCAAATCAAATAATTAAACCCCTTAAAATGTAGAGATTGAATTGAGATAGCATTAAAAACATCTTTAACCAGTCTACTTTAATATATTCTATTTTTACATTTTTGTTGTTGTTTGATTGTACATCGATTTGTATATAATGAAGTTCCGTGGCAGCTGCAAATGCTCACATCAAAATTACAATATCCATTGTATGGTTTGATACGAAGTCTCCTTTTGATTTTCGGGAATTTTTTTGTTTCCAATGCTTCCATACATAATTAGAAGCATCAAGTGCCATTTTATTTCCATTGGCGTACCAACAAAATCAACTATCATGTATCATCGTTAGAACTGATCATGTTCGAGTTACTTGATTCAGTTCGGAGGCCCATCTGAGAAGTAGAAGGGTTTGAGTACAATTATAGATTTGAAAAATAGACTTTGAAAAAAAAAACATTAGGCTCATTTTCTAGATCGGTTGGGTCTCGAGTAAGATTTTTTGACCCAACCCGAATTTGCAAAAAAAAAAAATTGTTGTTGTTTTGTCACTGCTTTGCTGTTTTTTTGCTATTATATTACTATTATTTTGTTGTTTTTGTTTTAGATATTGTATAACTCTTGTTTCATTATTAATTTTGTTACTATTTTAGAGGTATTTACTTAATAAGTTGTACATATCTTAATGTTATAAAAAAAATTTCAATTTATTGGTAAATTTTCATAAACCCATTAATTAATTAATAATAATGAAATATTAAAAGATTCAATATTACCATATTATTTTTTATTAAATTTAAAAAATATATAATTTATTTCTAAAACCAGACTGATATTGTCAGATTAAATTAATAGTACAACCCATAAATAGGTGTAGAATCAAATTAAATATGATATGAGATAGCATTAATTATAAAATACTTGCTAATTTAGTTGAATCATTATTAAACATAATTTCAACACTAATATAACTCTATCTTATAGACTTTGATGGCCGGTAAATTGTTAAATTTCAACATCTAATTAAACAATTTGCTAATTATGAAATTATTAAATTTCATCAGTTTAATTTTTAACACTAATTATTAGTGTTTATGTGAAAGAGGTTGTTTTGGAGTGTTAACAAGGCATACCAATTCAACATGCATGAGTCTCGGGAACAGTACCCTGCTCTTATATATTCAAGGACTTTTTTCTTTCGTTTTCGTGGATGAATGCATCCTACCTATTCTTTTACTGCGCTTATCGTAATCGGAAAATAGTTGCATAAAACAGTGACGTCACGAGATCAATAATTTTGAAATTCAAGATGAAATTATTAATGTGATATTAAATTATCGAAAATGGATAATATTCTTATTTCATACAATCTCGTGACTCTTTTTCTTACAAATTTTTCCATCACGATTGGCCACTCTGCTTATCCCACCCATTGGGATGTTTAACATGAAATCAAGCAATCAAGTGTTGCTTTGATACTATCAGTTACAGGACTATTAACCTCTTCCCAAAAGATACTATGGTAATGACCTCGATGCACATGTATATCTATATTCTTTTCTCATACTTTGAATCTAATTTTGACTCTAAAATTAGGTTTAGGTGATTTTTGGGTTGGGGTTGGATTCATTTGAGTTGATTTTTTATGTTCAAATCAGGTTAGGTTAAATTTTAGAATTTGAGACAAAAGTAGCAAATTTAAAGTACAATAATAAGTTTACTCTTGATTTGAACAAATAAATTGATAATTACAATCAAACTAAAATATATTACATTGTGGCACACTCAATTGAAAAAAATAATTATATAACAAGTTTATGAAAAATTGATATAAAAGTTAAAATAGTAAAGACTATGATGTTTTGAGTTCAAATCTCAATGATTCTCCTTATATGTGTGTATATTTCAAAATTTATCAAAATATAAAAAGGCATAAATAACATCAAAATAATATTGACCTTTTGGTAATTCTACCATTGAGTCGAGACTTCATTATTGAATGATATTAACTCAGTCAAATACATTATAATAATATAGATAAAGATAAATTTCAACACTTAAATTTTATTTCTAAAATCTAAAAATAAGTCATTTGTATCTTTATCTACCATCAAAGCTTGTAAGAGTTACATCATTAAGTGAAACCTTATTTTCAACATCATGGGTGATTAGTGATGTTTGAGTGAAAGCAGGTTGTTTTGGAGTGTCAAGATTTGAAATCTCACTGTTAAGTATTGAAACAACTGTAGACATAGTGGGCCTATCTTTAGCATATTCTTGAACACATAGCAATCCAACATGTATGCATCTCTTTATTTCTCTCTCATTCTTTGAATTTGATTCCAACTCTAAAATAACCTTGTCTACTAAGCCCCAGATATCACCTTCGTTCCATAGTTTCCATGCCTGAAAATAGAAAACAACTTTGCCTAAATTATCCTGCGTAACTCAACTCAAAATTTTGAACTCAAAGCTTCAAAAGAGTTCGATTGGATCAATTTGATATAAATAACAAACTACATGAACTCTCTTCATTAGGTTTGTTTTACCTAAGCCTAAAATGAGTTCCATTTTCATGCTCAACTTCAACCTTGATTATTTGTACTTGAGCTCGAGTTTGAACTGAAAATTTTAAATATTAATTTAAAGGAAAAAAGTTCAATTAAGTTTGCAAGCTACTCTATTTAAATATTAAGATTCTCGAATTCAGCTCGCATGATAGCTCAACTCAACAATTACCGAGTTGAATTCAAGTTTTCTTGAACCAAAACCAAATATCTTGCAAATAATGCTTCTTAACCCCCCCCCCCCCACCAATTTTAGTTCTCTTAATTGGCATAGTTGATGTTGCAACATACAAGACAAAATGAGTTTAATCTTATGTACTTACATATCCCAAGAGGTTAAGAGCATATTGATTGTTGTAAAAGCTTGTGTTTCTTCTTCCGCTAACAATCTCTAGCAGTAGAACTCCAAAGCTGAATACATCTGATTTCTCTGAAAATTGCCCTTGCATTGCATACTCAGGAGACATATAACCACTAAATTTTAACATTAAAAACAACATTAATTACAACCCTAACTTAAACTTATTCATTAGCCGTTTGAATTAAATTAAATAATAAAATTATAAAAAATAATACTTTTTTATATTTTATTTTTTAAAACAGTAAAATGAGTCCACAAACCACCTAAGCCAAACTCGTTTAAGGTCTGCCCGACCATAGACATGTCTATATCATGTTTTGTCCAAAAAATGAATAAAATTAAATGTTAGGGAGAAAGTTTGAACTTACTAAGTTCCAACAATTCTTTTAGTGTTGGCTTGATTTTCATTTGCTCTGAAAATCCTAGCCATTCCAAAATCTGAAATTTTTGGATTTAACTCTTGGTCAAGTAAAACATTACTTGCTTTTAGATCTCTATGTATAATTCTCAATCTTGAATCTCTATGAAGATAAAGCAATCCTCGACTAATCCCTTCAATAATATTGAAGCGTTTTCTCCAATCCAATACATCTTGTTTAGCTGGATCTGTAACAAAAGTTAAATAGTATGACCTCCAAGATTAATAGCTAATTCCTATAATAATGGATCTAAACTACAATCATCATTGTATTTTCTACGATCAAGTGGTAAGAAGCTCAATACACCTTAAATGGCCTTTTAGGTTCGAATCTTGTGGATGAAGAAAATAATTTCAAAAAAGCTTTGTCCCTTGTTTTGAGTCTAATTCAGCTAGATTCTAAATTTAATCAAGATCCAATATGCCTACCAGATATCGAAGAATCTCAAAGAAAATGGTAAAAAAAGATCAGTAGAAGTTACTAACCAAAGAGAAAAGCGTCCAAACTTTTGTTGGGCATATACTCGTACACCAGCATCTTCTCTTCTCCTTCAACACAACACCCAAATAACTTAACCAGATTTCGATGTTGGAGCTTAGAAATCACCACCACTTCGTTCTTAAATTCTTCCAATCCTTGCCCCGAAGCTTTCGACAGTCTCTTCACTGCTATTTCCTTTCCATCGTCTAATGTTCCCTATGCACAAAATTCAGCTCATAAGACTTGGTGGGAAAAAAAGTTATTTCACTGACTCTAGGTTCGTTGGAAATCACCATCGTTTTATTACCCTGTAAACTGGACCGAAACCACCCTGCCCTAGCTTTTTTGTGTGATGGAAGTTGTCCGACGCGGTGGCGAGTTCTTCGAAATTGAATAGTGGTAGTTGCTGGAGTTTAGCTCCAATTAAATTTTCTTCTACATCTTCAATCTGTCTCCATATTTTATTCCTTCCTGAGATAGAAATCAGAGAAGCACTGAGTTGAATTTTTCTATAATTCAATTTCACTTGAATTCCAGGCAGCAATTTCAGATCAGTCCAATTCCAGTTTTATTCTATCTAGAATTAAATAAATCTCTTCTAAAGGTGACTACACAAATTAAATAAATGAATAAATAAAGGACATTTTATTACCTCTTTGTTTAGCCATCCTACACCATAAGAAGAGTGCAGAAATTGTTATTACGACTATGCCCGCAATGACTGTAGTAATGACAATGACCTTATTGCTTTTCCCTTTATCTGCAAATCCAGAAACTTGGTTTATAAAACTTCAACACTAAAAAAGCAGATTAATTGAAACACATGGTCGACATGGAAGACAAGTTTACCAAGTTCCGAAGATGGCAGACGAATGTAAAGATCGACTCCGCCAGTGGAGAATTTCTGCATGTCAATCAAATCTCGACCCCAAAACATGCAACCAATGCCATCATCATACGCATAAGCCACGCACGAACAATTCTTCAAGCATTGATCTTTGCAATCGCTATAAGTTTCCGATAACCAGTCTGGAAATGCCGGCACTTTCATCATCTTCAGCTTCAAAAACCCGTCATCTCCTTGGCCTGCCTCACTGCCGTTGTTGTTATCTCTTTGGCACTGCAAAAGGGTAGTCCTAAAACACCCACTACTCCAATTACCACTACTCCATTCCTCTCTATTCCTAGGCTTAAACCCCTTCAAGCAACTGCAAATGGGTCGTTTCGTTGGATCGCACATGCCAAATGGCCCACACTTCCCATAAACATCACAATCTGTTTGAAGAAGAGGGTACCAACTTATCCAGTCCCCTTTCCCCGCATCCCAATGCCGTTCACTTAATTTTCCTTGAGAATCCAGTTCATAGTACAACAACCAAGAGTTATTAGAATATTGGTAAGTGAAATAGTACGTTTGGTGTTTATCATCAGAAATAAGGTAAAAGCCAATAAGATAAACGGTAGGCATAATCTTTACACCAATAAATTTTTGACCATTCCATGGACCGGTCCGATAATAGAGCTGGTTATTGTTCCGAATAGCACCCTCTGGGATGTTAAAATGTTCAAGGCTAAGAGAAAAGTTACCATCAGAGGGATCATCAGGGCTTTTCCATGATTTGATCTCCACTTTACGACCCTTTTTTACATCAGTGCTAATCTTCATAGTTTCAAGGAAGGCATTTGAAGGATCTTCAAAACTCTCCCATAAACTGTTTACTCTATTGTTGAGGACAAGGTTTCCGGAGTCTAAAAGCTGGGCAGTTGTTGCATTAGGAACTAAATTCTTCACTTTTGATGACCAAAGAATCTCAGCCTTTCCATTCAAAACAACAAGATTTCCATCGTTTGATATCTTGAGAATCCCAGAAGAGTCTTTGAGAGGCTTGTTTCTGTTTGCTACCCATACCACTGTTTGTACGGGGATTTGATGGTACAATATCCCTACATAACGATTGCTGGAATTAGCAAAGCTGAAGAATCCCAATCTGAAAACTCCACTCTGGGAGATTATAACATCAGGGTCTTTGATGGATTTTGATGCTGTTATAGTGTCTAAAGCAGTGTCAAACGATAAGTAAAAACAAGAAATTAAAGCTAGTAAAACAGAGCAGCTAATAGTTTTCCCCATGACTTTGTTTTCTGAATTGCTTTTAAGAGCAGAACTTGAAGTGACGCTAAGATTTATGAAATGATACTTGAGATTTTAAGGATTGTGTTGAAGCTGACCAGGATGCTGCCATGATGCAACAGAAACAGCTGGAGCCATGCAGTTGCAGCTGAAGTTCAAAGTTGCTGTTTTTTTTTTTTTACTTCCAAATTAGTTTTTTGTAACTTAGTTGAAATCAAACCAAGATTTACTTGATGTTTAGGTGCTGATAAGCTGATAGATCAACTTACCTATATGTACAAGTCATGTTTTGTAAGTTACAATATTATTAGTGGGGTTAGGTAGTGTTTAGGTGATGATTTGCTTGTACTAACCAGCTCATGTCTGGTATTTGTATTGGTTTTATGCCATTGTTCAAATTAATGAAAATTCAATCAAGAATTGTTCATCTAATTCTCTCTCAATTTTTGTTTCATTTGGTTCTTATAAGCTTAATTTGGTTATTGTTTGTTCTGCAAAGTCTCGATCCTTAAAGCTCAAGAAACTGTTTTTGTTTCCTTTATCTTTGTTCATTGTTCCAACAATTGGTATCTAGAGCCAATTTCTCAGTGGACCTATCATTCTTCAAGTCAAGGAACTATGTCTTCATCTGGGTTCTCACCAGCTCCACCACTAGTGTTCAATGGTGAAGGCTACCACATTTGGGTAGTAAAAATGAACACCTACCTGCAGGCATTCAACCTATAGGAGGTTGTTAACTCAGATGTTGAATCAGCACCTTTAAGAGCCAATCCCACAGTGGCTCAGATCATGCACCACGCAGATGAAAGAACTAAAAGACACAAGGCTATGTCTTGCATTCAAAACCGTGTGTCTTATGTGATTTTCACAAGAATCCTGGCTTATGAGTCACCAAAGTAGGCCTGGGATAAGCTGAAAGGAGAGTTTCAAGGCACAGAAAGAACAAGACAGCAACAGCTACTAAATTTGAGAAGGGATTTTGAAAACTTGAAGACGAAGGAAGAAGAAATAGTGAAGCAGTACTCAGACAGAATCATGGCTGTAGTGAACAGCATTAAATTGCTTAGGGACCAATTTAGTGAAACAAGAATTGTAGAGAAGGTTATTTCATCTTGCTTGAGAGATATGAAGCTAAGATTTCATCCTTTGAAGACTCAAGAGATCTGACAAGCATCTCCTTGACTGAGCTGATCAATGCTTTTAATGCACAAGAGCAAAGAAGGGCCAGTAGGCAGGAGGAGCATCAAGAGGGTGCTTTACAAGCCAAGAGCAGACCTATCTGGAGCTCTTCAAGCTATAAAGGAAGAAAGCCCTGGTCTAACAAGCCAAAATGAGATGGAGCAAGAAGGAGATATCCACCTTGTCCACACTGCAGAAGGCTCAGTCATCCAGGAGAAAATTACTGCTTTAGGCCTGATGTGCAGTGTAAAATCTGCAAAAAGATGGGCCATTCTGAGAAAGTTTGCAGAAACAAAGGCAAGCTAAAACAAAGTCAACCTCAACACCAACAGCTGAAGCTCAAGTGGCAGAAGAAGACAGTGGTCATGAAAAGCAAGTCTTTACAGTGTCTTGCTCAGCTTCCAAAGAAAAAGCCATAAAATAATGGCTAATAGATAGTGGTTGTACAAACCACATGACTCCTAATGCTACAATCTTCAAGAACATTGACAGAAGCTTCAAAACAAGGGTGAAGGCTGGAAATGAACACTTCATCAAGGCAGAAGGCAAAGGAGATATGCTGATTAACACTCCAATAGGTGATAAACTTGTCTCAAATGTCTTGCTTGTACCTGAAATTTACAGAAACCTACTAAGTACAGCTCAGCTGCTAGAAAAGGACTACTCAGTTGTGTTCAAAGGCAAAGAATGCATGATCAGTGATCCAAGTGGATCTAAGCTTATATTAGTAACTATGGCTGATAGAAGCTTTGTAGTAGACTGGAATAAAAGCTCAGACAGTGCCTACACAGCAGTGCTTGATGAATCCAAGTTGTGGCACAAAAGGTTAGGCCATGTCAACTACAACTCACGGGCCGAACTAACCAAAGAAGACTTGGTTGAAAACTTCACAAATTTTGTTGAAAAGGAAGAGGTTTGTGAAGTATGTCAGTTGGGAAAGCAGGCTAGACTACCATTTCCCTTCAACAAGGCCTGGAGAGCCTTACAAAAGCTACAGTTGGTCCACACTGATGTGTATGGCCCTATGAAATGACCATCCTTAAATGGTAGCAGGTATTTCATTATTTTTATTAATGATTACTCGATGTATTGTTGGATTTACTTCTTGAAGCACAAATCAGAAGTGGCCTTAGTATTCTGGAAGTTCAAAGCTATAGCAGAAACTGAAACAGGTTACAAGTTGAAAACATTAAGATCAGACAATGGAATTGAGTATGCCTTAGCGATGTTTCAAAGTTCCTGTGATGAGGAAGGCATCAAGCATCAACTCACCAACACCTATACACCATAATAGAATGGTGTTAGTGAAAGAAAGAACAAAAGCCTAATGGATATGGTCAGATGTATGTTGTTTGAAAGAAATCTGCCCAAAACTTTGTGGGCTGAGGCAGTTAACACTGCTGTATATCTTCAAAACAGATTGCCAATAAAGGCATTAGCTCATAAAACTCCATTTGAAGCCTAGTTTGGGTTCAAACCATCATTGGTTCATCTGAGGGTCTTTGGTTGCATATGCTATGCACATGTTGTAATGGCCCAAATTTAATATTATCGGAACAGTGGTTTCGGGACCACAAATCCGATGAGGAAAATTTTATTTTTCTTATATTTTTATGGTCTATGATTTCACAAAATAATTTCGTGAAAATTTCGTTCGAAAATTTCGACGTTTGGGCACTCAATTTAGTCAAAAGGACTAAATTGTAAAAAGTGCAAAAGTTGAGTTCTATATGTTAGAGGTGTCCAATTGTTATGAAACTTTAAATTGGAGGTCCTTATATGGTAATTAGACCATTGGTAACTTGGTAGACAAAAATGGACATGAGATAAGTGAAATAGAAAATTTTTAAGTTAGGGGCAATTTAGTAATCTAGTAATAAAAAGAATTAAAAAGGGAAAAAAGATGACAAAAATCATCATCTTCTTCATTAGGACGAAATCAGCAAGGGAGAAGCCATAGTTAGGGTTTTCAAGCTTCCAAGCTCCATAGTAAGTGATCCCAAGCCCCGTTTTTAATGTTCTTTACGTTTTTGGAGTCCCGGTAGCTTAATTTAGCTTATTCTAGCAATAATTTAACCTAGGGTTTATATTTGGAAAAATACCCATAGGTGAAAAGTGTTTATTTTGATGTTTTATGATAGAATATGAAGCTAGAAATTATGTTAAACAACTTTTGCTAAGCGATTTTAAGTGAAAACGAGTAAAACGACATAATCGGTAAAAATACCTAATGTTCATAAGTAAGTGTTAGAGTGGGAATTTGATGTTGCCATAGAAGGGAAAAATGTTCAGCATGTTATAAAACATAAGAATAAAAGATGAAGTTTAATTTCCGAGCCTTGGGGCAAAAATGTAATTATGCAAAAGTTTAGGGGCAAAATCGTAATTTTGACAAAGTTAGAGTCGAGGACTGTTTTGATGAATGTGAGTATTAAATAAGTTAAATTTGCTATTTTAGATCAAGAAGAACGAAACTCGAGGTTAGACAAAGGGAAGAATAAAGTTGAAGACTAAGTTGGTGAATTGGGCTATAGTTGGTACCGAGGTAAGTTTACGGTAAATAAATGCAATATTTCAATAATTATTATTAATGCTGCTATTTTCCAGCAACTATGAATTTATTCCATGAATTTATTTGATGTTGATTCAAGTATAAAATGATGAAGAATTTAATATTAAAAAGTCCCGTTGATACATAAGGATGGTACTGGATACGAATGTCATGACATTTGGGTAAAGAGGTCCCATGTAAGACCATGTCTGGGACATGGCGTTGGCACCGAGATGAGAGGTCCCATATAAGACCATGTCTGGGACATGGCGTTGGCACCGAGACGAGAGGTCCCATGTAAGACCATGTCTGGGACATGGCGTTGGCACCGAGATGAGAGGTCCCCCGTAAGACCATGTCTGGGACATGGCATGGGCACCGACATGAGAACATCCCATGTAAGACCATGTCTGGGATATGGCTTTGGCATGTTATTATCAGAGGAGACCCGAGTATCCTTATTATTCCAATGTAGTTCAACGGGCTAGTAAACGAATTATGTTCATGAAAGTTCAGATAAAAGCATGAATGGCAAGCTCAGGTAAGTTATAAGAGTTAAGAACTTATCATATTATCAATTGATATTCAACGATGCAGCAAAAGAAGAGTAAGTTATGCACATAAGTATTCTAAGTAAATAAGCAAGAGAACTAGAATAAGATTAATTCAAGAGTAAACTAGAGATATAGACACTTGAGTTTAATTATTTGTGTTTAATGTTGTTATTTATTTGCTAGTAAACTTACTAAGCTTAATGCTTACTTCTTTTATTTTTCTTTCTCTTATAGTATTGCAAAGCTGCTTCAAGGATCCTAAAGAAGTCGGAGATCGTCTACACTATCAAGAACTATTGCTCGGTATTTTTATGTTGAACCATGTTGAGTATGGCATGTATAGGGATTTAGTTATTTTAAATGTTTGTAATTATGATCTTGCTAAAGAATGATGTGTAAGTATTTGATGATGAATGGTTGCTAAAATGGTTAAGTATGGAAGTGTTTGTTGTTATAAAAGTCTAGGTGATAAACTATGCATGGAAATCATAAAAGGGTAAAACTTTGCAAAGAAACAGAATTCAGGCAGCAACAGTGACGTGAATTTAAAAAATCACCTAGGATAGTATAAGATGAATTAGAGAGTGAATGGTATATTGATTTAAAGCTTGTTGAGTCTATTTTCATATAAAAATAACGGTGCAGCAAAAGGAATTTTATATTTTAAGATATGTAAATTTTGGTGAGACAGGGTCAGAACAGTTTTTGGTGTCCCCTGTTTTGAGTTTAGAAAATCATTAAAAATTGTACAAAAATAGTTAGGAGATGTAGTTCATATGTATAGATTCCTTATTGAGTCTATTTTCTGTAGAAACAAGTAAGAACTTCATATGTAAATCCTACAGTGAGAAAACCTATTTTTTAGTGACAAGAGGTCAGGACAATCAGGGGGTGAAACAGGGGAGACTTTAACTAATAAACTGTACTAATTGGCTGAACCAAAAATTCTAAAAATTTTATGGTAGGTAGATATATGAGTCTAGTTTCAGGGAAAATTTACGTAATTAAATTTCGAGTCCCGTAGCTCAAGTTATAATTAATTTAGTAACTGCTGCGCAATTGGACAGATTGCTGTATATAGTTAAATTTATTTTCAAAACAAGTTTTTATGTTTCAAATTAGGAAGATAAGCTAAGTAATGCCTCGTGCTCGACTCCGGCAACGGTCTCGGGTAAGGGGTGTTACATTTTGTTGGTATCAGAGCAGGTTTAGTCGGTTCTCGGAAATATGCAGTATGAATAAAAGTCTACCTATACATGCCATACTTATATATTTTGATAGTGTGACGACTCCTGACGATTTTAAAATGTTTTCTTTTATAGTTATGGATCCTGAACGAGCTAGTACAGATGAAGTAGAGAGTAATGCGCCTGCTTCCGCAGAAGGGACGGCGCCACTAGATGTTAATGTTAGTGAAAGGCCTGCATCAGTTAGACAGGGAGGAGGAGCTAGAGAAGCCTTCTTCCAAGCCATGAACGATTGGTTTGCCGAGTTCGTTCGTACGAATCCGGCTGTAAGACCTCCACCCCCTCAGGATTCACAGGTTCCCCATGTAGTTTCCCCAGCTGCAGGTATAGTTATTAGGGACAGACCACCTGTTGATAAAATTAGGAAGCAAGGGGCTGAAGAATTTCGGGCTACCAAAGATGATGATGCAGAAAAAGCAGAATTCTGGCTTGAGAATACCATCAGGGTTTTTGAAGAATTATCTTGTACACCGGAAGAATGTATGAAGTGTGTTGTTTCACTTCTTCGAGATTCAGCTTACCATTGGTGGAAGACCCTCGTGTCAGTAGTACCGAGTGAGAGGGTTACTTGGGATTTCTTTCAAGAGGAGTTTCGAAAGAAGTATATCAGCCAGAGATTTATAGATCAAAAAAGGAAGGAGTTTCTTGAGCTAAAACAAGGTAAGATGTCTGTGACTGAATATGAACGCGAATTCGTCAGACTTAGTAAGTATGCACAGGAATTTGTATCCACTGAAGCCAACATGTGCAAGAGATTTGAAGATGGGCTTAATGATGACATCCGACTATCAGTGGGTGTATTGGAAATCAGAGAGTTTGTTATTCTGGTAGAAAGAGCCTGTAAAGTAGAAGACTTGTTAAAAGAAAAAGAGAAAGGCAAAGCTGAAGCTGAAGTGCAGGATACAAAGAAGAGGCAAATGAGTAGATCATTTCAGTCTACATCTAAGAGGCCTAGGGAGCTCTCTAGCGGATCACATTTTCCAGCTAGATATTCTAGTCGAAGCAGGGGTAGAAGATTTGAGGGTTTTAGAGCCCAAACCACTACAGTTGCAAGTACAGGCAGTACTCGACCTCTTAGGCCGGAATGTCCTGAATGTGGGAGACGCCACCCCGGAGAGTGTAGAGCAGGTGAAAATGTTTGCTTTAGATGTGGAGCGTCAGATCACTTTGTTCGGGATTGCCCTGAAACAACTAAAAGAGAAGAGATAACTAGTGCGAGATCAGGAAATGCTCCTACCAGAGGTAGACTGCAGAGAAACCCAGGAGTGGGAGCGAGTAACAGGGGTGCATCCAGAGATTCAGCAGCTAGATCCGATGTTAAAGCACCTGCAAGAACATATGCTATTCGAGCTCGTGAAGAGGCGTCCTCTCCTGATGTAATTGCGGGTACATTTTCTCTTTATGACACTAATGTTATTGCATTAATTGATCCTGGCTCTACACATTCATATATATGCACAAAACTAGTATTTGTTAAAAATTTATCTGTTGAACCTACTAAATTTGTGGTTAAAGTCTCGAACCCCCTGGGCCAGTTTGTGATGGTGGATAAAGTTTGTAAAAATTGTCCACTGATGGTAAAAGGTATTTGTTTCCCAGTTGACTTGATGTTATTGCCTTTTGATGAGTTTGATGTGATATTGGGCATGGATTGGTTAACTCAGCATGATGCAGTAGTAAACTGTAAACGGAAATATGTTGTGTTGAAGTGCCAGAATGGAGAATTACTTCGGGTTAAATCTGATCAGACAGAGGAATTATCTGATGTGATTTCAGTAATGACAGCTCAGAAGTGTGTTAGAAAAGGGTATGATGCTTATTTGGCATATGTGTTGGATACTAAGGTATCTGAGTCAAAGATACAGGTAATGCCAGTTGTATGTGAATTTTCTGATGTGTTTCCAGAGGAATTACCGGGGTTGCCACCAGAAAGAGAAGTGGAATTTTCTATAGATCTGATTCCGGGAACTACCCCAATTTCCATAGCTCCGTATCGTATGGCTCCTACAGAATTAAAAGAATTAAAGACACAATTACAGGAACTTGTTGATAGAGGTTTTGTTCGTCCAAGTCATTCACCTTGGGGTGCTCCAGTTCTATTTGTGAAAAAGAAAGACGGGTCTTTGAGATTGTGTATAGACTATCGGCAGCTCAATAAGGTAACTATAAAGAATAAGTACCCGTTGCCTCGAATTGATGACTTATTTGATCAGCTTAAAGGTGCCACAGTATTTTCGAAGATTGATCTCCGATCGGGTTATTACCAGCTACGGGTAAAAGAGTCAGATGTGCCAAAGACAGCTTTCAGAACCAGGTATGGGCATTATGAGTTTCTGGTCATGCCGTTTGGGTTGACTAATGCACCTGCAGTATTCATGGATTTGATGAACCGGATATTCAGACCATATCTAGACAGGTTTGTAGTAGTTTTCATTGATGATATCTTGGTCTATTCCCGAGACGAAAATGAGCATGCAGAGCATTTGAGAATTGTGTTGCAAATTCTGCGAGAAAAGCAGCTATATGCTAAATTTAGTAAATGTGAATTTTGGCTGCGAGAAGTGGGTTTTCTCGGACATATTGTATCCGCAGAAGGCATCAGAGTAGATCCGAGTAAAATCTCAGCTATTGTCAATTGGAGTCCCCCGAAAAATGTATCTGAAGTTAGAAGTTTCTTGGGTTTAGCCGGTTATTATCGGAGATTTGTACAGGGGTTTTCTATGATAGCTTCTCCGATGACCCGTTTATTACAGAAAGATGTTAAATTTGAATGGACAGATAAGTGCCAGCAAAGTTTTGACCGATTGAAGGAGTTATTGACGAAAGCACCTGTATTGGTACAGCCTGAATCGGGTAAGGAATTTATTATTTATAGTGATGCATCATTAAATGGTTTGGGTTGTGTCTTGATGCAAGAAGATAAAGTAATAGCCTATGCTTCAAGACAACTTAAGCCACATGAAAGAAACTACCCAGTACATGATCTTGAATTAGCTGCTATTGTATTTGCATTGAAAATATGGCGGCATTATTTGTATGGTGAAAAGTGTCATATTTATACTGATCACAAAAGCTTGAAATATTTGATGACACAGAAAGATTTGAATTTGAGACAACGCAGGTGGCTTGAATTGATAAAAGATTATGATTTGGTTATTGATTATCATCCGGGTAAGGCTAATGTTGTAGCTGATGCTTTGAGCCGTAAATCTCTGTTTGCCTTACGAGCTATGAATGCCCGGTTGTCACTGGCTGATGGTGGTTCAATTATAGCTGAAATGAAGGCTAAATCGATGTTTCGTCAACAAATATGTGAAGCTCAGAAAAATGATGAGAAGTTACAGGCTAAACGGGTACAATGTGAGTCAGGTAATGATTCAGAATTTCAAATTGGGACTGATGGTTGTTTATTATTCAGAGGCAGAGTATGTGTACCAAAGGATTCCGAGCTTATACAGAAGATTTTACACGAGGCCCACAGCGGTATTATGTCTGTACATCCGGGGAGTAATAAAATGTATAATGATTTGAAAAAGATGTATTGGTGGCCAGGTATGAAACGTGATATCTCTGAGTTTGTATCAAGGTGTTTAGTATGTCAGCAGGTTAAAGCTGAACATCAGGTACCTTCGGGGTTGCTTCAACCAATCACTATACCAGAATGGAAATGGGAAAGAATCACTATGGATTTTGTATCTGGGTTACCGTTGTCTCCGAAGAAGAAAGATGCCATTTGGGTAATTGTTGATCGATTGACAAAGTCCGCGCACTTTATTCCGGTCTGTATGGATTATTCTTTAGATAAATTGGCTGAGTTGTACATATCTGAGATTGTCAGACTACATGGAGTGCCAGTCTCCATTATATCAGATAGAGATCCCCGATTTACGTCTCGTTTCTGGGACAAATTGCAAAAAGCTTTGGGTACTCAGTTGCATTTCAGTACTGCATTTCATCCTCAGACAGATGGCCAATCTGAACGTGTAATTCAGGTATTGGAAGATATGCTCCGATGTTGTGTACTAGAGTTTCAAGGTAATTGGGAAAGGTATCTATCTTTGATTGAATTTGCTTACAATAACAGTTATCAGTCCAGTATTAAAATGGCTCCGTATGAAGCTTTGTATGGTAGAAAATGTAGAACACCGTTATATTGGACAGAGCTCAGTGAAAAGAAGATACACGGGGTTGATTTGATTCGGGAAACAGAAGAAAAAGTAAGGCTGATTCGGGATAGTCTAAAAGCAGCTTCCGATCGTCAGAAGTCATATGCTGATCTTAAACGAAGGGAGATTGAATTTCAGGTGGGTGATAAAGTGTTCCTAAAAGTTTCTCCTTGGAAGAAAGTTCTCCGGTTTGGTCGAAAGGGTAAATTGAGTCCAAGATTTATCGGACCATATGAAATCATAGAAAGAATTGGACCGGTTGCTTATCGATTGGCATTACCACCGGAACTCGATAGAATTCATAATGTTTTTCATGTATCTATGCTACGACGGTATCGATCAGATCCTTCACATGTTATTACTCCGACAGAAGTGGAGATTCAACCGGATATGACTTATAGTGAAGAACCGGTTAAGATATTAGCACGAGAAACAAAGGAGCTTAGAAACAAAAAGGTAAATCTGGTGAAAGTGTTATGGCAAAAGCACGGGATTGAGGAAGCAACATGGGAACCGGAAGAGACAATGAGGAAACAATACCCGAATCTCTTTACTGGTAAGATTTTCGAGGACGAAAATCCAAAAAGGGGGGGAGAGTTGTAATGGCCCAAATTTAATATTATCGGAACAGTGGTTTCGAGACCACAAATCCGATGAGGAAAATTTTATTTTTCTTATATTTTTATGGTCTATGATTTCACAAAATAATTTCGTGAAAATTTCGTTCGAAAATTTCGACGTTTGGGCACTCAATTTAGTCAAAAGGACTAAATTGTAAAAAGTGCAAAAGTTGAGTTCTATATGTTAGAGGTGTCCAATTGTTATGAAACTTTAAATTGGAGGTCCTTATATGGTAATTAGACCATTGGTAACTTGGTAGACAAAAATGGACATGAGATAAGTGAAATAGAAAATTTTTAAGTTAGGGGCAATTTAGTAATCTAGTAATAAAAAGAATTAAAAAGGGAAAAAAGATGACAAAAATCATCATCTTCTTCATTAGGACGAAATCAGCAAGGGAGAAGCCATAGTTAGGGTTTTCAAGCTTCCAAGCTCCATAGTAAGTGATCCCAAGCCCCGTTTTTAATGTTCTTTACGTTTTTGGAGTCCCGGTAGCTTAATTTAGCTTATTCTAGCAATAATTTAACCTAGGGTTTATATTTGGAAAAATACCCATAGGTGAAAAGTGTTTATTTTGATGTTTTATGATAGAATATGAAGCTAGAAATTATGTTAAACAACTTTTGCTAAGCGATTTTAAGTGAAAACGAGTAAAACGACATAATCGGTAAAAATACCTAATGTTCATAAGTAAGTGTTAGAGTGGGAATTTGATGTTGCCATAGAAGGGAAAAATGTTCAGCATGTTATAAAACATAAGAATAAGAGATGAAGTTTAATTTCCGAGCCTTGGGGCAAAAATGTAATTATGCAAAAGTTTAGGGGCAAAATCGTAATTTTGACAAAGTTAGAGTCGAGGACTGTTTTGATGAATGTGAGTATTAAATAAGTTAAATTTGCTATTTTAGATCAAGAAGAACGAAACTCGAGGTTAGACAAAGGGAAGAATAAAGTTGAAGACTAAGTTGGTGAATTGGGCTATAGTTGGTACCGAGGTAAGTTTACGGTAAATAAATGCAATATTTCAATAATTATTATTAATGCTGCTATTTTCCAGCAACTATGAATTTATTCCATGAATTTATTTGATGTTGATTCAAGTATAAAATGATGAAGAATTTAATATTAAAAAGTCCCGTTGATACATAAGGATGGTACTGGATACGAATGTCATGACATTTGGGTAAAGAGGTCCCATGTAAGACCATGTCTGGGACATGGCGTTGGCACCGAGATGAGAGGTCCCATATAAGACCATGTCTGGGACATGGCGTTGGCACCGAGACGAGAGGTCCCATGTAAGACCATGTCTGGGACATGGCGTTGGCACCGAGATGAGAGGTCCCCCGTAAGACCATGTCTGGGACATGGCATGGGCACCGACATGAGAACATCCCATGTAAGACCATGTCTGGGATATGGCTTTGGCATGTTATTATCAGAGGAGACCCGAGTATCCTTATTATTCCAATGTAGTTCAACGGGCTAGTAAACGAATTATGTTCATGAAAGTTCAGATAAAAGCATGAATGGCAAGCTCAGGTAAGTTATAAGAGTTAAGAACTTATCATATTATCAATTGATATTCAACGATGCAGCAAAAGAAGAGTAAGTTATGCACATAAGTATTCTAAGTAAATAAGCAAGAGAACTAGAATAAGATTAATTCAAGAGTAAACTAGAGATATAGACACTTGAGTTTAATTATTTGTGTTTAATGTTGTTATTTATTTGCTAGTAAACTTACTAAGCTTAATGCTTACTTCTTTTATTTTTCTTTCTCTTATAGTATTGCAAAGCTGCTTCAAGGATCCTAAAGAAGTCGGAGATCGTCTACACTATCAAGAACTATTGCTCGGTATTTTTATGTTGAACCATGTTGAGTATGGCATGTATAGGGATTTAGTTATTTTAAATGTTTGTAATTATGATCTTGCTAAAGAATGATGTGTAAGTATTTGATGATGAATGGTTGCTAAAATGGTTAAGTATGGAAGTGTTTGTTGTTATAAAAGTCTAGGTGATAAACTATGCATGGAAATCATAAAAGGGTAAAACTTTGCAAAGAAACAGAATTCAGGCAGCAACAGTGACGTGAATTTAAAAAATCACCTAGGATAGTATAAGATGAATTAGAGAGTGAATGGTATATTGATTTAAAGCTTGTTGAGTCTATTTTCATATAAAAATAACGGTGCAGCAAAAGGAATTTTATATTTTAAGATATGTAAATTTTGGTGAGACAGGGTCAGAACAGTTTTTGGTGTCCCCTGTTTTGAGTTTAGAAAATCATTAAAAATTGTACAAAAATAGTTAGGAGATGTAGTTCATATGTATAGATTCCTTATTGAGTCTATTTTCTGTAGAAACAAGTAAGAACTTCATATGTAAATCCTACAGTGAGAAAACCTATTTTTTAGTGACAAGAGGTCAGGACAATCAGGGGGTGAAACAGGGGAGACTTTAACTAATAAACTGTACTAATTGGCTGAACCAAAAATTCTAAAAATTTTATGGTAGGTAGATATATGAGTCTAGTTTCAGGGAAAATTTACGTAATTAAATTTCGAGTCCCGTAGCTCAAGTTATAATTAATTTAGTAACTGCTGCGCAATTGGACAGATTGCTGTATATAGTTAAATTTATTTTCAAAACAAGTTTTTATGTTTCAAATTAGGAAGATAAGCTAAGTAATGCCTCGTGCTCGACTCCGGCAACGGTCTCGGGTAAGGGGTGTTACACATGTCCCAGTAGTTAAGAGGGATAAGCTAGCCAAGAAAGCACAACCTAGTATCCTGGTAGGTTATAGAAATGTGAAGAAAGGCTACAGAATCCTAGATCCTTCAACCAACAAAGTCCTTGTAAGTAGAGATATTGTGTTTGATGAGAAGATAGGATGGAACTGGGATAAAAATGAACCAGAAGCTACTACTGAAGACTTACTGACTAATCAGACTGAAGCTAATCAAAATGGTCTTGAAATGGACATTGACCATGAACCAGTCAGGGGAACCAGACCTTTGAGTGAAATTTATGAAACAGCTGAAGTGGCTGCAGTTGAACCAAGTTGTTTTGAAGAGGTTGAAGCTCAACAGGGATGGAAATAGGCTATGCTCGATGAGATGAGCATGATTCACAAGAATCAGACCTAGGAGCTAGTTGATAAACCAGCCAACAGGAAGGTTATTAGAGTGAAATGGGTGTTTTGAGCCAAGCACAATGCTGATGGGACTCTGAACAAGCTAAAAGCAAGACTGGTAGCGAAGGGATTCAGTCAAAAGTATCGCATTGACTACTTTGAAACATTTGCACTAGTAGCCAAGCTAGACACAATCAGGCTGCTAGTGGCTTTGGCTACACAAAAGTAGTGGAAAATACATCAACTCGATGTAAAGTTAGCTTTTCTCAATGCTTTCCATGAAGAAGAGATCTATATCAAGCAACTTGAAGGTTTCAAAGTAGTTGGTGAAGAAAACAAGGTGTACAAACTGAAAAAAGACTTGTATGGCTTGAAATAGGCACCAAGAGCCTGGTATGACAGAATCGATAGCTACCTAGCTATCTTGGGGTTCAAGAGAAGCATCAGTGAGCCAACATTGTATATGAAGAAGAAAGGTATTGAAACACATCTTGTAGTGTCCCTGTATGTTGATGACCTACTTTTGATAGGTGAAAGTCATGAATTGCTGGTTAATTTCAAAACCAAAATGGAGAAAAAGTTTGAGATGTCTGATTTGGGTCAAATGTGCTACTTCTTTGGCATGGAAGTGTCTCAAACTTAATCTGGGATTTTCCTAAGTCAGAAGGCATTTGCTTTGAAGATTCTGAACAAATTCTCTATGTTGAACTACAAGGCAACAAGCACTCTAGTTGTTGTTGGAGAGAAGCTGTCAAGCCAAAGTGATTTTGAGAAAGTTTGTGAATTAACCTACAGAAGCTTGATTGGATGCCTGTTCTATTTGACTGCCACTAGACCAGACATTATGTATGATGCAAGTCTACTATCTAGATTCATGCATTGCTGCAATGAAAAGCACTACAAAGCTGTCACAAGAGTTTTCAGGTACATCAAAGGTACACTGAGCTTTGGAATGATGTTCACCAAGGCTAAAAGCATGAAGTTGCTTGGATATGCTGATAGTGACTGGACTAGATCGATAGATGACATCAAAAGCACCTCAGGGTATCTGTTTACCATTGGTTCAGCCATTTTTTATTGGAGTTCAAAGAAGCAAACAGTAGTTGTTCAATCAACCGCTGAGGCAGAGTATGTAGCAGCTGTTAATGCTGTTAACCAAGCCATTTGGTTAAGAAAACTCATGGCTGATTTGAACCTATACCAAAGGGAAGCAACAGAGATCAACTGTGACAACCAGTTTGCTGTTACAATCGCAAAGAATCCAGTGTTCCATGGAAGAATAAAGCACTTTAAGATTAAGTTTCATTTTTTAAGGGAAATGGAACAAGCTAGTGAGGTGAAACTGATTCATTGCAGTTCTAAGGATCAACTAGCTGATATCTTGACAAAGCCTCTTAATGCATCAAGGTTTGAGTATTTAAGAATGAGATTGGGAGTTTGCAGCATGCAGGCCAAGGAGGAGTGTTGAAGCTGACCAACATGCTGCCATGATGCAACAGAAACAGCTCGAGCCATACAGTTGCAGCTGAAGTTCAAGTTGCTATTTTGTTTTTTTTTTTTTTTTTTTACTTTCAAATTGGTGTTTTGTAACTTAGTTGAAATCAAACTAAGTTGTACTTGATGTTTAGGTGCTGATAAGCTGATAGATCAGCTTACCTATGTGTGCAAGTCATGTTTTGTAAGTTACAATGTTATTAGTGGAGTTAGGTAGTGTTTAGGTGATGATTTGCTTGTACTAACTAGCTCATGTCTGTTATTTGTATTGGTTTTATGCCGTTGTTCAAATTAATGAAAATTCAATCAAAAATTGTTCATCTAATACTCTCTCAATTTTTGTTTCATTTGGTTCTTATAAGCTTAATTTGGTTATTGTTTGTTCTGTAAGTCTCGAACCTTAAAGCTCAAGAAACTATTTTTGTTTCCTTCATCTTTGTCATTGTTCCAACACATTGAATAAGGTAGTTTTTAGTAGTGCGTGAGCTAGTCTTAATTGGTCATATCACTTTCTGCTAAGAAAAAAATGCTATATCAACAATAAATTTATTCAGTTGTGAAAAGTGAAATTAAAAGCCCAAAATGGTAAATAATATCTTTTCATCGACATGACATGATAGATGGAAAAGTAATGTATCCACGGGTCATTTGTTTAAAGATGAATGATTTGATCATTGTGTTAGTAATTAATTTTTTTATGAATGAAGACGTAAGGATTACCATAAAGTAAAATAAGATCATATTTGGAGAATGGATTCTATCCTTAAGAATCTAAGGATATCCTAAAAGGTTAACATATTTGACAAGGTCATTAGATGAACCACTGAACATTCTAAGGTAATAGTATATAATAGAGACAACTCAATTATGGCACTTTGATTTTTCAAGTGTTTGTGAAGCAAAATAAAAGACTTGTTTGAGCTTATGAACATCCTAAGAGATCTATTGTTGAGCTCAAATTTTTACCAAAATGGCTTAAGGGAAAGCACACATTCAATGACCGATAAATGATAAAACTAACATATTTTAATCTCATTCTTAATGTGTTTTTGGATGATTATTTATACAAATTGATAAATTTGATGCTCCTAATCCTTTTAATTCATGTTCTTATACTTAGGTGAGCATTTGGGAGTAAAAGGAGCAAAAATCAAAGAAAAAGAATAGATTTTAGGAGCCACACGGGCTGGACATACGCCCATGTGTTAGTCCATGTCAATTTTGCAATATGCTTCCCAAACACGCGGAAAAACGTAATTTTTAGGCTTTTTGAGCATTCTAAAGTCTATAAATACCAAATAAAAGAAGAGATAATGGAGCCATCAAAGAAGATCGAAGAAAACACTTGAAGAACACCATTAGGAGCCAACTTAGAAGTGGATCTCCATCAAGATTAAAGATCTCCTTTTAATTTTTTTTCCAAGTTTTTAAGAGTTTCTTTATGTCTTATGGTTATTCTGACTTTGAGATGTTTTTATTGACGATTATGAACTAATTCCATAGATACCTAAGGAGGATGAAACCTATGATGAATTCTATTATTTAATTTCTGTTATTACGTAATAAATATTTGATTCTTGTTCTCAAATATGTGTACTTATCTCTTGTTTAATATTTATGATATATTAATTCATGTTTAATATGCTTAATCAGTGGAGCAAAAGTCCCTATTTAAGAGTAGATCAAGCATAATTGAGTGGAGTTGCATGCAATCTTAGAAATAGGATGACATAAATCTACCGAATTAGAGTCAAATTTAATAGGGGAATCCATAGATCGAGTTAATGCGACAATAAGGGTTTTAATTAGAAAGAAATTTCAATTAATCAACCTAGAGTCAGTTGCCCTTACTCTCGAAAGAGATATTAGCATAGCTTAGAAATTTCTATGGATCAAGTTATCAAGTGAATAAATCGCTTAAATCGGATTAATAATAATAGATGAAGACTAGGTGAATTCTTTTCTAGGTATTGTCTCTCTCATCGGTTATTATTTGGTTGCTTTCTTGATTTATTTTCTGTTGCGTTCTTTAGTTAAATTAGTTTAGAAATTTTAGATTAAGAACAACCACTTTAATTTGTCAGCTAGATAATAGAAAAACAGTAATTACTAATACTTTTAGTCCTCGTGAATACGAAATCTCGACTCACCGTAGCTATATTATTATCGATAGGTGCACTTATCTTAGTCGTATATTTAGTTAGTAACGTGAGACATATCAATGACCCTACAAATCATCCTGATGCTGGTAAGGAAGAAAAACCCATTGTTGAGACTACCCAAGTGGCTTCTAAAGTGCCCACTACAGCAGGCCATCAAATAATTCAGTAAGGTTCTCATCTCAATAGTTCGATTAACTCTAATAATCAAGTCATGGCAAAACGTCGAGCAGGGATAAGGGTCATCCAGTAGATTCGAGATCGATAGATAGTTCTATGCAATGATTTGGTCATTCACCTCAAATAGTGATACATTGAAATTTCATTTGAACAAAAAGGGAGAGTAGGTTGGAAGCTAGAGAGTAGGAGGTACTGAAGAAGGTAATGCTGATGCAATGGTGGTGTTGCTTGCTTGTTTTTGTTACTCCTAATGATAGGAGTTTATCTTGGTTCAGACTTTAGACTTTATTTTTTAGTTTATGTAATGACCAACAATATGAATGTTATTGGTGTTTGAAAGGTTTAACTTTGGTCTACATACTCTTATCATTGTCTTACTGAGATATAATTTTAATATATTTTGAGGTAACTATCGAAATATAAATGAAAGAGATCACTATCACTGTGACAAATCAGGTTATTTGATTATATTTTAATTGTTGTTTAATAGGAGATCATATACCTAGCAGGTGCAAATGTTTACATCAAAATTTCAATATCCATTGTATGGTTTGAACGACATCTCCTTTTGACTTTTGGGATTTTTTATTATTTCCAATGCTTTCATACGTAATTTAGAAGTGTCAATTACCACTTTATTTCCATTGGGGTACCAAAAAAATCTAACTCTATCTGTCATCATTAGACTGACTGGATCATGATCAAGTTATTCGACTCAATTTAAAGATTTGTCTGAAAAATGAAAAGATTTGGATAAAATTATAAGTTCAAAAAATGGGTTTAGGCAAAAAATTAAGCTTGTTTTCTAGACGGATAGGGTCTTGAGTAAGTTTTTTTGACCCAACCCGAACTAGAAAAACAATTGTTTTTGTTTTATTACTATTTTACTGCTTTTTCGCTATTATGTTACTACTATTTTGTTATTATTATTTGAATATTGTATAACTCTTATTTTATTGATAATTTTGTTACTATTTTAGAAGCATTTGCTTGCTAAGTTGCACATATATTAATGTTATTTAAGTATTAAAAAAATTCATTTTTTTAATTTGTTAGTAAATTCCCATAACCCGATTTATTAATTAATAATAATGGAATATTAAAAAGTTCAATATTAACATTTTATTTTTATTTTTTTTATAATTTATTTTCAAAGTCGAACCGGTATTGTCAGATTGAACTAATAGTCCAACCCATATACAGGTGTCCATATTATCAAATAAGATATGATATCAGATAGACCAATATAAAATACACTAATATAACACTATCTTATAGACTTTGGTGGCCGGTAAATTATTAAATTTCAACATCTAATTAAACAATTTGCTAATTATAAATATCCTATATAGTCATCAGTTTAATTTTCAACACTAAACATAATTATGGGTGTTTGTGTGAAAGAGGTTGTTTTGGAGTGTTAACAACGCAGACCAATACAACATGAATGAGTCTTGAGACCATTACCTTGCTCTTCTATATTCAAGGATTTTTTTTTTTCCCTTTCATTTTCGTGGATGAATGCACCCTACCGACTTTTTTTTTGTTTGATTGCCATAATATTATTTCTCATTTAATCTCGTGACTCTTTTATTACAAGTTTTTCTGTAACATTTATAACTCATCTCCGTCGTCAGATTAAGGTTACGAAGTATTACAGCACACATTAAAACAAATAACATTATAAAACCATTCAATTATTAATTTAAACATCAATATCCAATCCATACATTAAACATAGAATATATACAATTACAGGCATTATATTGAGTTTCTCATACCTTAAAAGTAGTTTGGAAACAATTAGGGACTAATGATACAAATAGAAAAATATGGAAAATTTTGGAAACAGGGGTCACACGGCCATATGGTCAGGCCATGTGGCCCAAGAACATGGTCGTGTGGCCAAATCATGTACAAGTCGAAACTTTGGTCACACGATCACCATGTGCCCGCTCGTGTGCAAATCGAAATAAGGTCACACAACTGTGTCGTAGACCGTGTGTCAGGCCGTGTGAGATTCGAAATAAGGTTACACGGTCGTGTCTCCAAGCCATGTAACATCCTAATGCCGTGTGAAAAAATCGGCACTTAAAATCAAAATGACAAATGGTCGTGTGAGGAGACCATGTATGGCACATGACCATGTAACTGCTCATGTCTCAGGCTGTGTGCACCTAAAATGGCTTCTAAAACAAGCCAAAACACTACTCATTTCTTAGGTGCCAAGCCAAATCAAAATCAAACATTTACATGCCTTCAAAACATAATCAAACAAGCTTAAAAATGTCAAAACATTCAACCTAAGTGCCTAACCAATATGCCCTCAATGGCACCACATTTCATACTCCAACCAATTCACATTCAAAGTTCACAAGTACTTGCTTTAAATACTTACCAAATTTACAATTCATCCATACCATTCATATCTACTTCTACCATAACCTATTCATTCACAACTAGCTTAAACCAAAATGACCAAAACAAATATATATGGAAGCCAAAAGCCAAAGATATATATACAAGTGAGCCAAAATCAAGTTTACACAACATCATCTAAGTATAAGATGCATCACAAGTAATACGTATCCCAAAATATACAAGACACCTATTACATGTCATATAACCCAAAGGTAAACATGTCAAAATCTACCGATAGATATCTGGATAGTGTGATCTTTAGGTTGATCCGATCGCCCGATTCCACAAAACGTTATCTACAAAAAAAAAACGACACGAGTAAGCTTCAATAAAGTTTAGTAAGTTCAACGGTTGAAACGATAAAACTTACCTTATAAGCATAGCAATTATACTTTAACAAGATTATTAAACAATAATCATCTCATCCACAATCATTCAACAAGTGAGCTAATATATATGTACAAGTTGCATAATCTATTCAATCACATGAGACCATTCGATATCAAGTCACGATAATATCGAAAAATCATGCAAAAATTTATATAATTCAATTACAAGTCATCTACCACTAGAAATTTTACCAATGAACAATATAACAGATATGGATACGCAATTATCCACCCGAAACACGCCAGAGAGCTCATACAAGCTAAACCAACCGAGAACACACCTTGGCACCAAGTGCCTAGGCCGTAGGCTAACATCTCTCTAGAAATATACCTGGGCACCAAGTGTCAAGCCCAAAGGCTTTACATCCGCCCCTAGTAACACGTCAGAATCACTAAAATATAACACGATAGCCCGCAACAAATGTTTAACTCTAGTTTATTCAATGGATAACAACAAATCGCGAATAATCATCTCATCACAAGTCAATCCCCTACAACGTGCAATATAACCTATTGGCATGCCAATTATACCCTATCATACGTTCATCCAGGCTCAAAACATATCATTAGGTTAACAATGTTTAAGACAATTACTTTCTCAACTCACAACAGTTTATAACAATTTAAATATACTAAAAATATTCAACAACCACATTTCATAATCAATATAACATTTCAAATTATAATAAACTAAATTGAATGAACTTTCCAGAGCTAAACTGTAGAGATAACAAAAGTTTTAGGGACTAGTCAGCAACTTTCCCTTTTCTACGATTATCTACTTGTTCTTGATCTATAAAATAGTTTATTTCAATTTATTAGCATCAATTTCATGTAATATTCAATTTAATGCACATGGCTTCCTATTTACAACTTTTCACATTTTTTTCCAAACTTTTACATCTTATTCAATTTGATCCTTAAGACCAAAATATAATTATTTTCACAATTAAACCCTATGCCCATTGAACCTAATTCATAACCATCCCAAATCAATCCTCACATGCTAAAATTTCACAAGAAAAACATGTCATATTTTCATTATTTTCAATTAAATCCCTAAACTTAAAAATCAACAAAAACCACTTTAAAAAATGCTACTATATAACTATCAAACTTAATAATTTATCATAAAAATTCAAGAACATCTAAAATTCATCCATGGTAACATTCTAAACATTTAACACTTTTACGAATTAGTCTCCAGGTTAACTAGATTAAGCTACAATGATGCTAAAAACATAAAAATCACTAAAAATAAGCAAAGAAATCACTCACATCCAAGGTAACCTAGCTTGGCCAATTCTTTTGCCTCCAAAAATGGTGACTTTGTTGAACACAAAAGAAATAAGGAAGATGATAGCTTTAGTTTTGTTTTAGTTTATGTTTTAAATTGTTAATTACCATTTTACCCTTTTATTTTATTTAAAATTTCCTTAATAACCCATTGGCCGTCCACTATAAAACTTATGTTCTAATTTCTACTTAACATCCTCAATTCATGTCTTTATATCCATTTAACACATATAACTTAATTGCGATTATTTTTGCAACTTTTACAATTTAGTCTTTTTTTCTTTAATTAACCATGCAAACAATAAAATTACTGAACCAAATTTTAATATGACATAATGATCTTGTAAATACTAAACAAATAATATTTACTGACTTACTCGTCAGAATTGTGGTCTTGAAACCACTGTTTCCGGCACAACTGAAAAACGAATTATTACATTTTCCATCACAATTGGCCCACTCTGCTTACCTCACTGATTGATATGTTTAACATGAAATCAAGCAACTAAGTGTTGCTTTGATACTATCTGTTACGGGACCATTAACCTCTTCCCAAAAGACATGATGGTATGGCCTCGTTACACATGCATAACTATTTTTTTTTCCTCATATTTTGAATCTATTTTTGACTCTAAAATCACCTTGTCTACTAAGTCTTAAATTTTTACAGATACATTGGGAGTTAATGAATTTAATTTTCAGTTATTTTAGGTTTAGGTTATTTCTGGATTTAGATTGGATTCATTTGAGTTCAAGTTGGGTCAAATTTAGAATTTCAGACAAAAGTAACAACTTTAAAGTACAATAATGAGTTCCCTTTAGATTCGAACAAATAAATTGATAATTACAATCAAAATAAAATATGCTAAATTATGGCACACCCACTTCAAAAAAAATAACTATATAAAAAGTTTATGAAAAATTGATATAAAAGTTAAAATACTAAAAACTATAATGTTTTGAATTCAAATCTCAATGATTCTCTTTAAATACTAAAAACTATAATGTTTTGAATTCAAATCTCAATGATTCTCTTTAAATGTATGTATTTTTCGATATTTATCAAGAGTATAAAAAGATGTAAATAATTTCAAAAATAATATTGAGCTATTGGTAATTTTACAATTGAGTCAGGACTTGATTATTGAATTACATCAACTTATTCAAACATATTATAATAATATAGATAAAGATAAATTTCAATACTTAGATTTTATTTCTAAAAGTTAAAAGTTAGTCATTTGTATCTTTATCTACCATCAAAGTTTGTAAGAGTTACATCATTAAGTGAAACCTTATTTCCAACATCATGGGTGATTAGTGGTGTTTGAGTGAAAGCAGGTTGTTTTGGAGTGTCAAGATTTGAAATCTCACTGTTAAGTATTGAAACAATTGTAGACATATTGGGCCTATCTTTAGCATATTCTTGAACGCATAGCAATCCAACGTGTATGCATCTCCTTATTTCTTTCTCATTCTTTGAATTTGATTCAAACTCTGAAATAACCTTGTCTACTAAATCCCAAATATTGCCTTCGTTCCATAGTTTCCATGCCTGAAAACAAAAAACAACTTTGTTTAAATTATCTGGCCTAACTAAACCCAAAATTCTAAACTCAAAGCTTCAAAAGAGTTCGATTGGATCAATTTGATATAAAGAACGAACTACATGAACTCTCTTGATTAGGTTTGTTTTACCTAAGCTTAAAACAAGTTTCATTTTCATGCTCAACTTCAAACTTGATTATTTGTACTCGAGCTTGAGTTTGAATTGAAAATTTTTCAATATTAATTTAAAAGAAAAACGCTTAATTAAGTTTGCAAGCTACTTTATTCAAGTATTAAGATTCTCAAATTCAACTTGCATGATAGCTCAACTCAGCAATTATTGAGTTGAATTCAAGTTTTCTTCAACCAAACCCAAATATCTTCCAAATATGGCTTCTTAACCCCCCCCCCCCTTCCTATTTTAGTTCTCTTAGTTGGCATAGTACAAGACAACATAGGTTTAAGCGCACTTAAGCATGTATTTTTCTCTAAATTATGGGTTTGGGGGAGTTATAAATAGCGATAGGAATTGTATAAAAAATTATCCTATATACTTACATATCCCAAGAGGCTAAGATCATACTCATTGTTGTAAAAGCTTGTGTTTTTTTTTCCGCTAACAATCTCTAGCAATAGAACTCCAAAGCTGAATACATCTGATTTCTCTGAAAATTGTCCTTGCATTGCATACTCAGGAGACATATAACCACTGAATTTTAACATTAAAAACAACATTAATTACAACTTAACTTAAACTTATTCATGAGCGGATTTGAATTAAATTAAATAATAAAATTATAAAAAATAATATTTTTTAATATTTTGTTTTTTAAATCAGTAAAATGAGTCTAAAACCCAAATAGGCCACACTATATTGAGGTCTACCCAACCATAGACATATTTATATCATATTTTGTCCAAAAAATGAATAAAATTAAATGATAAAGGAGAAAGTTTGAACTTACTAAGTTCCAACAATCCTTTTAGTGTTGGCTTGATTTTCATTAGCTTCGAAAATCCTGGCCATCCCAAAATCTGAAATTTTTGGATTTAACTTTTCGTCGAGTAAAATGTTACTTGCTTTTAAATCTCTGTGTATAATCTTCAATCTTGAATCTCTATGAAGATAAAGCAATCCTCGACTAATCCCTTCAATAATATTGAAGCGTCTTCTCCAATCCAATACATCTAGTTTAGATGGATCTATAACAAAAATTAAACAATAAGAACTACAAGATTAATTGTTAATTCCTATAATAATGGATCTAAACTACAAAATTCATCGCTGTATTTTCTACTATATTGTAATCGTGATTGTAAACGAAATTGATGTTATGTAAATCAATTGAAATAAATATTCAAAAATGAAAGATCGAGTGATAAGAAATTCGATACGTCTTAAATTAAATTTTAAGTTTGAATCTTGTAAATGAAGAAAACAATTTTGAAAAAGTTTTGCCCTTTGTTTCAGGTCTAATTCAGCTAGATTCTAAATTAAATCAAGATCCAATATACGTATAGAAGAATCGCAAAAGAAAATAGTGAAAAAGGATTGGTATAAGTTACTAACCAAAGAGAAAAGCGTCCAAACTTGTGTTGGGCATATACTCGTACACCAGCATCTTCTCTTCTCCTTCAACACAACACCCAAGTAATCTAACCAGATTTCGATGTTGGAGCTTAGAAATCACCACCACTTCATTCATAAATTCTTCCAATCCTTGCCCCGAAGCTTTCGACAGTCTCTTCACTGCTATTTCCTTTCCATCGTCTAATGTTCCCTATGCACAAAACTCAGCTCATAAGACTTTATGGAAAAAAAAAAGTCATTTCAGTGACTCTAGATTTGTTGGAAATCACCATCGTTTATTACCCTGTAAACTGGACCGAAACCACCCTGCCCTAGCTTTTTTGTGTCATGGAAGTTGTCCGTCGCGGTGGCGAGTTCTTCGAAATTGAATAGTGGTAGTTGCTGGAGTTTAACTCCAATTAAATTTTCTTCTACATTTTCACTGTAAAATTGGAGTTTGATCTGTTTCCATATTTTATTCCCTCCTGAGATAGAAATCAGAGAAGCACAGAGCTGAATTTTTCTATAATTCAATTTCACTTGAATTCCAAGCAGCAATTTCAAATCAGTCCAATTCCAGTTTTATTCTATCTAGAATTTGAATCTCTTCTAAAGGTGTCTACACATTTTATTACCTCTTTGTTTAGCCATCCTACACCATAAGAAGAGTGCAGAAATTGTTATTATGACTATGCCCGCAATGGCTGTAGTAAAGACAATGACCTTCTTGCTTTTCCCTTTATCTGCAAATCCAGAAACTTGGTTTATAAAACTTCAACACTAAAAAAGCAGATTAATTGAAACACATGGTCGACATGAAAGACAAGTTTACCAAATTCCGAAGATGGCAGACGAATGTAAAGATCGACTCCGTGACTGGAGAATTTCTGCACGTCAATCAAATCTCCACCCCAAAACATGCAACCAATGCCATCATCATACGCATAAGCCACGCACAAACAATTCTTCAAGCATTGATCTTTGCAGTCCCTGTTAATTAATGATGACCGGTCCGGAAATGCCGGCACTTTCATCATCTTCAGCTTCAAAAACCCATCATCTCCTTGGCCTGTTTCACTGCCATTGTTGCTATCTCTTTGGCACTGCAAAGGGGTAGTCCTCAAACACCCACTACTCCAATTACCTTTACTCCATCCCTCTATATTCCTAGGCTTAAACCCCTTCAAGCAACTGCAAATGGGTCGTTTCGTTGCATCGCATATCCCAAATGGCCCACACTTCCCATAATCATCACAATCGGTTTGAAGAATAGGGTACCTGTTTATCCAGTCCCCTTTCCCCGCATCCCATTGTCGTTCGACGAATTTCCCCTGCGAATTCAGTTCATAGTACATCGACATAGAGTTATTAGAAAATTTATAAGTGAGATAGTACGTTTGTTGTTGATTATCTGCAGCCATATAAAACCCATCAAGATAACCAGTAAGTATTACGCCAAGAAAGATATTCCCATTCCAGGGACCGGTACGAAAATAGAGCTTGTTATTCTTCCGAATGATGCCCTCTGGGATGTTGAAAGGTTCAATGGCAAAAGAAAAGTTACCATTAGATGGATCATCAATGCTTTTCCATGATTTCATCTCCACTTTACGACCCTTTTTAACATCAGTGCCTATCTCCATAGTTTCAATGAAGGCATTAGAAGGATCTTGAAAACTCTCCCATAAGCTGCTTCCTCCATCCTCACCATTATTGAGGACAAGGTTTCCAGAGTCTAAAAGCTGGGCAGTTGTTGCATTAGGAGCTGTATTGTTAACATGTGATGACCAAAGAACCTAAGCTTTTCCATTGGAAACAACAAGGTTGCCATCATCTGATATGTTGAGAATCCCAGAAGAGTCTTTGAGAGGCTTGTTTCTGTTTGCTACCCATACCACTGTTTGAACGGGGATCTGATTGTACAATATCCCTACATAACGATTGCTGGAATTAGCAAAGCTGAAGAATCCCAATCGGAAAACTCCACTCTGGGAGATTATAAATTCAGGGTCTTTGATGGATTTTGATGGTGTTATGGTGTCTAAAGCAGTGCCAAATTGTAAGTAAAAACAAGACAATAATAAAATTTGAGAAGCTAGTAAAACAGAGTCGCTAATAACTTTCTCCATCTCTTGCAAGAACTTGGAATTGAGGCTATGATTGAGGATTGGAATTGAGGCTATGATTGAGGAATGATTAAAAGATAAAATTGAACTTTTATCATTCCTAAATGTCAAAATTCAATTTTATTATTATTAATTTAAAATTTTATCAATTATGAAAATATTTAAATAAAAAAATTTATTTTTGGGGTCGAGACACTGCATGCCCCTAACTCTACTCCTGATTTGGGATATGATGTAATGATGTTTCAAGGCAACTGCAAATGTCTACGTCAGGATTCCAATTTTTTTTCAAGCGCTGATGACTTTTTAAATTTGTTGACTTGTTATTGCATTGAAGTTCCAAAAATGGTGAACTATTATCACAGTAATACCACTCCAATTTCAACATCTTATACTTTGTTTACATATAAAATGAATTATCAAATGAAATCATTCTTCAAAAAAAAAAAAAAAGATAAAATTAAGATTTTTTTAAAGAAAATATCTTATCAAATTTTTTTCGTAAGATATTTTTCAAATTGATAAAGTTTTGTCTTTATTATTGAAGAAACAAAGAAGGAAAGCTTTCAGAATAATAAAGGGGAAGCTCTCTTCATTGTCGAAGAAAATAATTTCTTATATTCTAATTTTATATTTTTTTAACGATTTAGTCTCTAAAATCTAAATTTTTATTATTTTACAATTTAATTCCTCAAATATAGATTTTCTTATTCTATAATTTAGTTCTAAATCCCGTTTTGTACAATTTTGTAAAACAATCAATTTTCTAAAATTTCCAGATTTTATGATTTAGTCCTTACAATCAAAATTGTCAAAATTTCCAAAAATTAGAACTTAATTTTTGAACAGACCAACTTTCATATTCTATTTTTTAGAATTGTAAATTCTCAAATAATGTAAATTAGTCCTAAAACTCAAGTTTTGAAATTTTTACAATTTAAACCCTATAGTTTCAAACTTTACTATTTTATGCTTAACTTTCCAAATTTTCATATTTCATAATCATATAATTTAGTTACTACATGAATGTTTTATATTTTACTACTCAAATCCTTAAAATTCAAAAATTACAAATTTTACAATTTAGACCTTACTTCCTTTTTATTAAATTAAATCATTTTTCAACTTACTCATTCAAAATTAATATTTACCACTTTCAACTTAATTAAACAAAAATTTATATCTATAAATTTATACTCCTTAATGTATGAAATTAAAAATTAAGCTTAATTAAATAAATTAAGATTGATTAAAACTAAAACATGATTAATTAAAATATAAATAAACTTCATGAAATAAATTCAATTAAATAATGAAAATGTAACAAAATCTCAATTGTATGTTTGTTTTATTGAAAACAATTTTTATGAAACATTTTCAGGAAATCTTCCAAACATCAGGAAATATTACTTTTTCCAGAAAAGTAAGTTATTTTCCAGAAATCATTTTTTAGAAACCATTTTTAGTGAAACAAACAGAATCTTATGAATTGAGCTCGAATTCTAGAGTCATCAAATTAATTAAGTTTCTAAGTTATTTGAGTCTTGGCTTGATAATGACAATCATTCTTTTTATACAAATAAACAATGGGCCCAAATAATTTGTGAACAAATCGGGTATTTTCTATGTCCATTTTATCATTTTTGGTCTATGTTCAAAGTTTGTATCTCTAAGATTCGACTATGTGTGCTCTATTTGAAAGTGCAATATGACTAAAACTAACTCTAGCAAATCTGTTGCCTTAGACGAGAACTTATAAAGAAAATTCTCTAAGGTACCGAAATTAGCGGAAGCAAACTCAAAAGTAAAAAAGTAACAATTGAACAAAAAAACCACAAAAAGGTAATAAGGCATCTAAGTATTTGAGTAAATGCTCTTAATAATATCAATTACTGTAAAGGAGATTACTTACAAATGGAAGGGAAGACCACTATTTATAATTAAGCTTTCCTAGATCTAACGGTACAATTTAAATTATATAAACGATCAAGATTAAATCTATTTACAAATTTGAGAATACTAAGAGATTTATAGAAAATCCTACATCATCACAGTGAAGGGACCAATTACGCAGATCAACATACCAATATTGACATTGATCAATATGTTGTTGAAGGTTCATCTGCTGCCGAATGGACGCATGGAGAGGATTTGATTGTACAATATCCCTACATAACGATTGCTGGAATTAGCAAAGCTGAGGAACCCCAATCGGAAAACTCCACTCTGGGAGTTTATAGATTCAGGGTCTTTGATGGATTTTGACGGTGTTATGGTGTCTAAAGCAGTACCAAACTGCAAGGAAAAGCAAGATATTAAAGTTAGTAAAACAGAGCAGCTAATAGTTTTCCCCATGACCGTTTAAGTGCAGAACTTGGAAATGATCCTACGATTGCATGAATGATATTGATAAAAGTCAAACAATATATAAGGCCACCTGTCAAATGATCCTATGGTGTTATGGTCCCTTTCATAGTTTCTTTGCTTTAATAAATATGTATTTTCAGATCATGTGATGATGTGCCATGCAAACTTTGACTTTTTGTTATAGTTAGATAACTATTATGTCTTTTTTCCTTTTTAAATGTTTAAAAAAAAAATCAGTCTAATCAGATTACTTGAGAATTAGTAAAAGATAGATGATTGCCAAGACTAAAAATATCAAAGGATTGAGTTCACAAATTAGTGGTGTATCTTTTCCTTTATAATTAAAGTTCATTAGCTTTGAACATGTGATGATGTGCCATCTAAACTTTGACTTTTTGTTATAGTTAGATAAATATTATGTCTTTTTTCCTTTTTAAATGTTTAAAAAAATCATTTAATTATACAAAACATGTCAATATGTATATATCAGGTCAACACACAGTCTAATCAGATTACTTGAGAATTAGTAAAGAAAGATGATTGCCAATATTGAAAATACATATTGTTAGTTGTAATTGTACGTCCTAGATGAAACTCCGGCTGCAATTGCAGTTGAAAGATTGTGCAACCTGTCATATATATGTTGGCATATTTGTTTTTGAAAAATCATCACTTTGACGATTTTAAGCAACAATTTATTTGAATATCAGTCAAATAATCACTCTATTTAAAGATTTTCTGCTATTGTGCTATCGAGATCTGATTTTTATAGAATTCTATTTCTCAAAGATTTTTGAATATTTTGATTCCTTATTAAAAACTTATCAAGCACAATTCAAGGGAATACACGTTCACATGGATTGAAGAATTGCAAGCCGTTAATACTTATTTAAAGAAGACTTGTTTGTTTCATTGTAGACGATTATGAGATAGCACTTGTCTGTTCATTAGGAACCTATTCTTAATACAAATTCACTGTAAACGATCTGTTTTATGTTCAGTTTGTAGCTAACCTTTTAAGAGGAAAGCCTTAGGGGGAGAGTAATCGTATTGATGTGCGAGAGTGAGGTTAGAACTTGGTGAAAAAGTTGAACTCAAACCACATACTACAAGTAACATCTCATAGATATAGAAAAGTTTTTCCAATTGTGTAACCATTTTCTATGATGCAATTGCCATGTAATTTCAACATTTCTTTGCATATTCTAAAAAGTGGAGAGATTAAAAATATTAAATTATATAGAATGACAAAATTCACAAAATGTATATACTGTAATGACCTTCTATAGAATTTGACTTTTTTTTAAGAAAGATTTTCACTAATAAAATATACATTCACTTATAGTCATGCAACAATAAAAATAATATTGAAAATACTAGTTTGGTTTTTTTTTTCTTAAAAATACTCATTCGAACTTGTCATAATAATTTAATTTTTTGTTGTGTTCTTAAGAAAAATTAGCATCAGTATTTGATTGAAATAATTAGCAATATTAACTATTTAAACTATCTAAAAACACTATAAAGTAGAGGAACCAAATTATATAAAAGAAATTAAAGCATATATATTACAATATCGTATAAAAGCCAAAATTGAAATTTGGCCCATTGTCTTATAACGTAAATAAAATAAAATAAAAACAAACTGAAAAGGAACGGGAAGTCACTCGTCTGTCTCTAAGACTTTTAAGATATTCAAATTATATATAACCACGTAATATTTTAATAAAAAAATAAACAATTTTGACATCATATTTTTGTGTATAAACTAGTTAAATTATTAATTATGCTATTTTCTTTTAGGTCAAATTTTGTTATAAATCTTTATATTTTATGTAAGTTGTAGATTTGTATTTTAATTTGATAATTATTGAAATTACAATCTTGACTCGAATGATGGCCGTTGGATTATGTATTTCCAAAATCTTATACAAAAAATATATTATCATGTATAATGACATATTAGCTTGTTGTGTGCACATAATACTCACAAAAATAATGTTATATTAGTTAATGAATTTAACTACATGGTATTATAAGTTGATACGACACGTTTCTACATCGAACAAGTTGAAACCATTTGTTATACAAATGTTACGAGTAAGAATTTTTAATATTTAAAATTAAAATCGTGATTAAACCGATCAAATTATCAATTTTTGATTCAAAGGTATGTCACACTTGGTGGCTAAATCTCAATGTAAATCAATCATCTCCATTTTTATTTGCTTAAATACCATGTCTTTAAGTTGGGCTTGCGCAAGTTTTGGGGGCTGAAGCCCATAGCTCACTTCATTTCTCCTCGCACTTCCCTTTTCTTTCATCAAAGCCACCACGTTTGAACATTTTCAGACATCCATTTCCCTACTAGTATCTTCTTTCCCTCTCACGCTGTGTCTTTAACCGGCGTCCGCCGCTTCAGGTTAGTCCACCCTTCTCTTTCTTTTATTCTTCGCCGGCGCAGGTTTAGGAGTTGAATAAAACGTATACATGTTTCGGAAATGAGTTTTCAAACTTTGGGTTTATCTGCTTCTTTTGAGCTCTTAATGTTTTTTTTTCCCCCTTTTTGTTCTTTCGAAAAGATGAATTCTTGAAATGCTGAAATTTTTTTTTTTTCTCTTTTTCTTTTTGTTGAACGTGGTTTATGTTGTGAAAAAGTGCACTTGAGCAAAATGGGACCTTTGATCTTACTGTTAGTTTGTAGTTGTATTGATGGTGCTTTTTTTTTTTAATGAAAGTTATCCTTTTAATGTTTTTCATACATTTTCTTACTTAATGAATTGATGGGTTTTGATTAATGTTAGCTGTGGATAATCATTATGGATTGCTACAGTGTTTATGGAATCATGCTATGGGTTTTAAGTTTTAGAAATTGAACTTGTTCTACCAATTACCTGTTTTTATCAAAATAGTCTAATATGGTCGTGGAACATGAGTTTGCTATATAAGGCCTTTTATCATCTACATTCATTTTTTTCTCATTTTCAGGTGAAATGAAGCGACTTTATTAGAATGCACATGGTCTCGATTTAAATTCTTTGGTCCCCAAGGTTGTCCTTTCTTGTCTAGTTTTTCCGAGCTACGTTTGGCGGATGTTGGTAAAGTCATGCAGCCAGTTCTCGTTTTTCCTTGTAAGACGGATAGTACATACTCATGTAGTGTATGCCATCTGCATCATCTCGTGTAGTGTTACAAGGCCTATCTATATCCCGAATCCAGAAGTTCATTCCTAAAAAGTGGAAACAAAGTGTCAAACCTGTAGATATCCAATCCAATCAACTGTCGGAATCATCTGATTACCGAGGGAATGAGTTGAAAACAATCTTTACTGATGATACATCTATGTTAGAAAACCTTGTTATATCTCTCAAGGAATTTATAACCCGAGGACATATACTGAAAGCATTTAAATCATATTCTTTAATTCAGCTCCATGTCTCTTCCACTGCTTATGACGTTATCTTACACCCCGTCTCTTCTCTTCTCGTATCCTGCACAAACCTTAAATTGCTTCTTCCGGGAAAACAGCTTCATGCCCAAATCATCTCACTGGGTTTGGAACAACACCCTCTTCTGGTTCCTAAGCTCGTCACGTTCTACACTAAATTTAATCTTTTGGATGATGTTCGAGTTGTTACAGAGAATTGTAAAATTTTGCACCCATTACCCTGGACTTTGCTTATATCTTCCTTTGTTAAGAATGAGCATTTTAAGGAGGCACTATCTGCCTATACAAAAATGTTGAATAGGGGGATTATACCAGATAATTTCACGTATCCATCTGTTTTGAAGGCTTGTGGTGAGGAATTGGATGTCGATTTTGGGAGGATGGTTCATAGCTCGATTACTGCTAGTTGTCATGACTGGAACCTGTACGTGCATAATGCTTTGATTTCCATGTACGGGAAATTTGGTAAAGTGGATGTTGCTCGTGATTTATTTAACAAGATGCTGGAGAGGGATGACGTCTCTTGGAATACAATGATTGGTTGTTATGCCTCCAAGGGCATGTGGCAAGAAGCGTTTGAGCTCTTTGATTGCATGCATGCTGAAGGAATCGAGCCAAATTTTATAACTTGGAACACTATAGCTGGAGGGTGCTTGCGAACACGGAATTTCAAGCGTTCACTGGAGTTGCTTTCTCAGATGAAAAGTAATGGGTTCCACTTGGATCCAGTGTCAATGATCATTGGGTTGGGGGCATGTTCTCATATTGGAGCCTTGAAATTGGGGAAAGAGATTCATGGTTCTGCAATTCGGAGCTGTTGTAATGAGTTTGAGAATGTTAGAAACGCAATGATTACTATGTATTCTAGGTGTAAAGATCTAGAGCACGCCTATATTTTGTTTCAGTCAATCAAAGAAAGGAGCATAATTACTTGGAACTCAATGCTTTCTGGTTACACCTACATGGATAAGTCCGAAGAAGCATCTTTCCTATTTCAGGAGATGTTGCTTTCTGGGGTTGAACCTAATTATGTTACAATTGCCAGCATCCTACCTCTTTGTGCTAGAGTGGCAAATCTGCAACATGGCAAAGAATTCCACTGCTACATTACACGGCGCAAAGTTTTTGAGGATTGTTTGTTACTGTGGAATGCTCTTGTCTCTATGTATGCAAGGTCAGGAAAACTCGTTGCAGCTAAGCATGTATTTGATTTAATGCAAAAGAGGGATGAAGTTACGTATACTTCTTTGATTGCCGGATATGGGATGCAGGGAGAGGGACATATTGCTATAAAGCTATTTGAAGAGATGATTAGCCTCCAGATCAAGCCGGATCATTTAACAATGGTGGCTGTTCTATCGGCTTGCAGCCATAGCGGACTAGTAATTGAAGGCCAATTTTGGTTTGAAAAGATGCAAAGTTTCTACGGTTTAGTTCCCCGTTTGGAGCACTTCTCTTGCATGGTTGACCTTTACGGGAGGGCAGGATTGTTGAATAAAGCGAAGGAAATCATCACAAGGATGCCATATAAAGCAACCGCTGCCATGTGGGGCACTCTCTTGGGAGCTTGCAGGATCCATGGAAATACAGATATAGGCGAATGGGCAGCTGAGAATCTTTTGGAACTTAGACCCGACCATTCAGGTTACTATGTGTTGATTGCTAACATGTACGCTGCCGCTGGTTGTTGGAACAAACTAGCAAAAGTCAGGACTCTGATGAGGGATTCGGGCGTAACCAAGTCTCCCGGTTGTGCTTGGGTGGATGTGGGATCTGTTTTTTCTCCATTCGTTGTGGGGGACACATCGAATCCTTACGCACCGGAGATTTACCAGGCATTGGATGGACTGACTGAACTGATGAAGGATGCCAGTTATGTTTCAGATGGTGAAGTACTTCTCGAAGGAACCGGATGAAACCCAGAGAATGAAAATCCGTTTTGGTTCACTGATAGTGTTTTGATAGGGTCACGAAGTGAAACATTTTTTTCCTATAGGAGATTTCATTAAAGTTGGTCCTTCAAACTTGGTTAACTAGTAGCATGATGGAACAATTTTAAGCTAATTTCCATATGTTCCCATTCTTGGTTATTATAGCTCAAATGTGGTGCAAATTTAAGGTGATTCTTCTGAGCCTTAAACATGATTTTGGCAATCAAAGGTAGGTTTGTGTAAGGTTTTGCCATTCTTGAATAGTTATTAACAGAGTTGAAGTGAATGACCTTTGTTTTTCCTTAAACATATGCCTTTTTTTTTTTTTTGCCGCTGAGCATGCTGTAGTTGGTTTTACATATATTTGTGTGTCATGTAATTGTGGTCTTTGCACTTTTGAAACTCTTCATCGAGTGAGTATTAGCTCAAATGGTATTAGCATGATCATTATTGTTAATGCAATAGAATATAGGTTTGAGTGCGCTAAAGTAATTTAGGTGATTTAAGAAGGTTCATGGGCCAAGCGCTTTGCTGGGTCCAGTCAGCTCATTCTATTTCTGGGTCCAGTTAGCTCATTCTATTTTATTTTGGGTTTAGTTTGGATTTAATATTTTCAACTTTTAAGTTGAGCCAGCTTAGGCTAAATTATTATTCAAAAAATAATATATATATATATATATATTAACATTTAGATCTATAATTTTCATAATTAAATTTAAATAAACTTGGCTTGGTAATTTCAACAGGGGCCTCTAATAATATAACAACTATAGTCTTTTTAAGCTTCTTTGTTAAAAGGAAAATTTTATTAGCTTTTATCAAAAGCTAAAAATTCAATTTAAATCATTTTAATACAATATTTTTAATTTTGGTCCTAAATTTTATTTCAATCTCATCACAAAATTTTTAGCTTCGTCCCTAAATACAATATTATTAAATGATGACAGAATTAAAATATGATATAAAAGATAATATAATTATGAAAATACATAAATGTGTGAGTTTATTCTTAGAAATTATTTATACATATAATAATTTAAACGATAATACTAAAAGTTGTCGAAAATAATACAACCATTCAAATTGTCAAATCTATATTTTTAGATTAGTAATGATACTATCCCTCTAAATTACCAAACCTTATTTCATTTCATTAATAGGCTACTCAGTAGGGTTTGGCCTGCCTTAAAAGTAAGTAAATTCTCCATGGCCATGGCTAGCTAAAATGTCATCCCCCCCTCATGTAAACATCTTTCTAAGCTTGTGATTGTTGATACACAGATGTCGGAGCGGTGGTTAGTGACAATTTATACAATGTCTGTGTGGAGAGCCATAAATAATGGTAAAAAAGAAGAGTTGAGAGGCGAATTGAGAAAGTAACAATAAGGTCCTCCCTTTTACATTCAGGAATGGTGGAGATTTATATAACTTCTTTAAATGAATCCCAATGCCTCCAGTTATCCCCCTAAATGAGTTACGGCAGGCTTTAGGGATGTGCCTTTAGTGATCATGGAGAGTGTTATCTTCATAAAATCTTCTGGTTAGGTCGATGACATGATCATATAAGAAATCACGTGCATGATATTCAAGAGATAAATAATTATAATTGTCGAAATAAGAGAGAAATAATTCTAAACATGCAGGATAAAAGTGTTACCGACCGACGAAGTGTCGATGCTGGACAAGGTGTATCTAGTGGGCGGGCTCCTCGGCGACTGTATAACAATAATACACAAGGGAAAGTAGCTGTCTTGGATAAAATTACTTTGTTTAGAGATAGAAGATTATTTTCAATGTGATTTCATGTTGCAGATCTAATCATTTTTAAATATTATATATCAAAATATGAATGAATATGGTATGTTTAATAAGCATGACAATCGAGTGAAGACTCAATATACCCCAAACTTTTTTTTCTATCAAAATTTTTTCTGTACATATACGATTTGCAGACAAGTTTGACATGATTAAATATCTTCTTTGTCACTTTCCATGGGGAAAGAAATAGTATATCCATTTATATATACACCACTTTAAAAAAATTTATTGAATTTCAACTTAATCAACGAATTTTTTTTAAAAAATTAAAATAAAAAGGATATAATTATAAAAAATAATTATATTTTAGGGACAAATATCAAATTTCTATATGAATTTTAGTTCAATATGCAATTTGATATATGAACTTTAAATTTATGTAATTATACATGTGAAACTTGAATTGTGACTGATATATATACATGAAACTTTGATTTTGATTCAATTGTACACATTCAAAGAAATAAATACATACATTTATTTTCATATTAGATTAATATAATTGTTTGTGCACGCAATATATCATTAATGTTAATTCAATAATTTTTTTTACTTGTGTTAATTCAATAATGTTGTTAGTGATTTATGAAAATTAATTCAAATCAAAGTTTATATATAACATTGGACATCGGATCAAAGTTCATGTATAATTTTAGTATTTATTCATTTATTTTACTGTTTTAAAATTAAAAATAATTTGTTTTCAAAATTACTCCCTTCTAGCATATATGTAAAAGGATGGATTTGAATTTAGAGATGAATTTGAAATTTTATTTAACATGTGAAAATAGTTGTTATTTTCAATATTTTTTTATCACAAATAATATTTATTTTAATTTAAAATTAATTAATTTAATTTAATTTTTAAACTCATTATTACTATAATTATTTTCAATCTGTTATATTTTTTTAAAAAGTAATTTAACTCAAATTTATTTGAAATTTAACTCATGTACTTGGCATCAAGGGTGAAGCCAAAAAAAAATTCTAGGGGTAGAATTAAGTTGAATATTTTTATGAGAGTTAAAATGCAATTTCACAATTTTAATAGCTTATATGTTTATAATTTTTAAAAGACTAAATCAAAATTTTATTATTTTGGGGAGTAAAGTAAAATTTTTTATTTTTAGGGGAGCTTGATAATATATCAATACTTAGTCTGTATAATTAATATTATTAACTTTTCAAGTCAAAATATTAATGTAGATTTAAAGAAAAAACTTAGATCAACATGGCGAGTTAGAATAAGTGTTTTTTATTTTTTTTAAAAATCTATATCAATATTTTAACCCAAAATAGTTAACTATGGATTAATTAGTTGAAGTACAAGACCACATTTCAAGTGTGAGCATGATGAAAGGACCAAGACCATAATTTAACCCAATCTTGTAATAAAGTGAAAAGGGAAAGTCGGCACTCAGGGATGAAACTGAATTAAAAAATATGATTAACTTTAAGCAAAAGGCATCTTGAAGCTGTTAAAAAGTAGAATTGAAAAACAAACAAACAAATAAATAAATAAATAAATAAATAAGTTAAGAGAGAGAGAGAGACAAATGTTGCAGGTAGAGAGAGATAGATTGGAGGATTATGGAATCTATAGACACAGAAAAGCACGTTGTTTCATTCATTGATGCCCCTCTTCCAGCCTTCGCATGCAGGCCAGGCCACCCACTGCTCCTCTTTTTTATTTTTATATATACACTTTGCTACTAACGGTATAACGTATTTATTTATTGGGTTTAAACAATTATATGTTATTGTTGATGCGAAGATGAGGTTGCGGTGTTTTGTGACGGTTCATTGGAGAGTCGTAGGAAAATTAGAATGGTCGGAATATGGGTACTTAGAGAAAAAGAGGATGGAAGAGAGGAGAGAGAACGCCTTAGCCTTCTATCCTAATTCCGATAAGCAATTAAGGATTTGTCTCTAATCATTTCTCGATGTGTCACGTGTCATCTATATGGTATTGGTTTCAAATTCCGGTATTTAGCTTATCTATTGATACACTGTTAATGTAGGTACGTGCTATCATATCAAAGGAATTGATATACATTGCGTAGGAGTGACAAATACCTTATCCATGTCAAGTGTGTGATTTTAATGGTATAGGCTTGTGAGGTCTTTGGCACTTGAGGTTTTGGACTCACAGGTAAAGCTATCTATGAGCAGGTCAAGTCGAGCGGAGCCCCAATTTCAAAAAAAAATTCATGTCCAAGCCCATTTTTAGGCCGACCCAACTCGCCCAAAAAACTCATTTTACTATTTAATAATTAATAAAATTTTAAAAATATGTTTTGAATTGATATTTTATATTTATATTTAAAGAATTTTTTTATTGTTTAATTTAAATTCGGGTCAGACCAACTCGAGATATCAAAATTATTGTTCAAGCCCAACCCAAATCTTATCGGGTCGAGTAGGCTATTCGACCCTTGGACAGGTCTAATCGCAGGTAGCTTTAGCTTGTGAGGTGATTCTTCTTAATCAAGGGCATTGACCTATGAGGTCACAAAAATGCAAGGTGGGCTTAGATAAAAAGCTTTATGTTCTTAAAGAAAGATTTTGCGTACGAGTATTGTGGACGAAGACAACAATGTTGGAAGTGTTTTATCTTCGATCAGAGTTTCGATTTATTTTAACATCAAATTTAGTTCAACTTGGATAATGGATACTAGAAGGCTTTAAATAAAAATATATTATATTATTAGTAGCTTAAATTATACTACATCATTAAAAATTTCCCAAATAGATATAGATAATTTAGTTATTAATAAAGTGGGTTTATAGCACTAAATATAATAAAAAAATATTTTCAATTAACTCATATATGTAAAATTGGCATTTTAAATATGATTCAATTATAAATATTGTCACTAAGAAGTAATTTAAAGTGGAAGATATAATGCATTTAAACACATTCAAATTCATAATATTATTAATTTACCCATCAAAGCAGAACTAAGAAAATGAGGTTATAATAAAAAAAATTTAAAGGATTATAATAAATATATATTAATTCTCAAGTTGAATATAGCCCACCAAATTAGACCTAAAACTGTAGCTTTGCCCACCACTACTACCTCCTCACCTTTGCCAACATTTGACAATGCACACCATTGCTATGCCATTGTGATGAGTTCTCTTTTGTGGTTGAGGCCAAACAAAATTAAAGGCCATTAAAACACTCATCTTTTTAGGTTTTTTTCGATGTTTATAGTTGTCCCTCTCAACAATATTATTTTTAGAATTTAAACTTAAATTTTATCCTTAAAACTGCAACATGCTTTATCACCACACTCGATACTTATAAATAAATTGTTTTTATCTTTTAATCAGTCCTTTTTTTTTTCTCCCCACAATTTGTTTTCATTTTTAATCATACTTCTTTTTTACCCAACTTTTGCTTTTTTCTATATCTATTTGCAAATTGAAAAGCCTAATACATTTAATTTAGAGTAGAACTAATTTCCTACTATTGCTACTTTTAGCTTTGGAATCCTAAAAACATTTTAGATGATAGATGATTCTCAAGTTCTAAGTACCTATGCATTTAATTTAGAGTAGAACTAAAATTTTGAGATAATGTTCTAAACGACTCTTAAAGTTTATTAAATTTATCAAAATGGTACCTCTAGGGATCAAATCAATATCTTTGTACAAGGAGCCGAGATAAATTATAAAATTTTAGGGTTCAAAATAAAAATGTTCTATTTATAAAAGGGTTAAAATACTTGAATTAAATTATTAATACCCTTAGATATAAATTAAAACATGGTATTTCGCCAATTAGATGCTAATACATGGTATTTATTCAAAGACTATAGGAGCTTCTTTTTTTAAAAAATTATTGTATATAATCAATTATTTTAATAGAATAATTAACTTTAATAATATTAGTTTAATATAATTTACAACTCAAACCAACACCATTTGCTTTATATAAAAACATAAAATATAGCAATGGCTCCAAAGGGCTCAAGCAAGTAGGGTGGATTAAATACAAAATAGCCATAGATGCCACACCCCTCCTAAAGAAAATGATTCCATGCTATATGCCCTATATAAACCTGCCTATTTCTCAAATCCAATGGCCAATTTTTCCCATTTATTATATGTTAGTTTATGAAAAAAGAATCATTTAGATTAATTGATGAAGTTTTGTATATATATGATTCATTATATTCAAATCACAATTTTTCACAATAATAAACAAATTTATATATCGCGGATCTAATTTTAGCTCAATTGACATGTGTATTATTATCAATATAGGAGAACGTGGGTTTGAGTACGCTGAAGCGCATTATCCTCTTATTTATGGGTTAGGAGGAGTTATGAAGAATTCTAGACATTGTGTCAAAAAGAGCAAATCATATTGTGTTGTATAAAATCTAGTTTCTTAGTAGAATCAGCTCAATATAATACATGATAAACTTAAACCCGAAATATATTCAGACCTATAACAAAATAAATTTGAACAGCTCATGAATGATATAACTTAAAATAATTTGATAGAGAACTCACTCAATATTTACATATTATAAAACTTAAACTTCAACGTTTAATAATATGACATTAAGATAAAAACAAATTTGCATATGAATAATTTAAAGTAATATTGTTGATTAATTTTCCATTCTTAGTAGACTTTAAGCATGCTAGACATGTGTACTGTTCTAGGTTGCTTGTTGGACACTCCTTGGGCATATGCGAGCTGAGTCCGTGAGCACCCCTTGTTGACTTCGTACTGTGAGGCTTGCACATATCCATCTGGTGGGCCCTAGCTGGGTCGTGGGTAGACGACCCAAACCTTCTCTGATTTTCGAGTTGAATCTTATCTAATTTTTGAGTTGGTGACCATAAATACATAACAAATATATTGATTTATTTTCCCACAATAAATGTGGAGGAAAAAAATTCGAGTTTGCAAAAATTTATACTTTTATCAAAATATTGCCCTAAAAAAAAGGTTAGATATTTGTCAAACTATGAAAGTAAAATATATCAAGATCTTATTCAGATATTTCTTCTTCTATAGAATTTGAAACAAACCCCACCTCCCAAAAAAAAATTTTTGACCCATGCATATATCATATAAATAGATTTTTTTTATATAAATAATAGTAAAAAGAATTCCAAAACTTCAAAAAAATGATAAAAGATGTCACCTTTTATTCTTGGTTAATTTGTTGAGGTTAAAATTTTAAAATGGTATTAAATTTTAAAATATTTTAATTAAGTATTTAAATTATTTATATACTAATTATTTTAATAATTTTTCTAGACGTTAAATGTTAGTTCGGATATGAAGTTTAACATATCTAAAACATGTTGATCAAATTTTAAACGTGTCTCCATCTATTGCATGGGTAATGTGGATCTAACCTATGAGAAAAATATAAATAATCTATTAATTTGTAATGACACTTCCTTTTTTTTCTTTTTTAGCACGTCAAGATCTAAGTTGTTTATATCGGAAGTATAAACATATTTAAAATTTTATCCGCATGTTTTAAATATATTCTTCATCATATTCAAATTGACATTTAACATATAAATTAATGTTAAGTAATGAAAGAACCTGATTGATAAGATAATATTATTTTGAAGACTTAATTAGATAAATTTATATTTTGAAGAAAAATATTGTAATTAATAGGAACCATAAATAATAGTGCAAACGGCGAATAAAACACTACAAACTGTTGCACAAATACCGCTATTAAAAAAAAAAGCTAATAGAGGCAAGGGCGAAACTAGAAAAAAAAATATTTTGGGGGCGAATTAAGTTACAGATTCTACTAAAAGTTAAAAATTACAATGCAATTTACAATTGTATTAGTTAATATCTTTATAATTTTTTAAAAGACTGCATTAAAATCTTATCATTTGAGGGGATTAAAGTATAATTTTACTATTATTAATTTATATTTTTATATATTTTAAAGAATAAAAATGCAATTTTCCAATTTTAGGGGGTAGGGGCCTGACTGTCCTCTCTCGACGCCTCTAAATAGAGGAGAGACAAATTGACAGCAACTGCATCACTAAAAGGTTCAGAAACAAATCAAAGAGTGAATCACCTTGATCAACCGTCAAGAATTGCATCCTAATTCATCAACTTGATGATGAACTCTAGTTAACCAATAAATAACCACAAGAGCCTAAAAGACCTATCGCATCAATGATGCATAAAAAGCTAATTCTCAAATTAACCACTCCTTTTCATCTTGGAGCCCAATCTCGTGACATCATCATAGTGCTCTGTCATGAAAAAAAAATCCTCCCATAGCAATTCTCAATAGATTTGGACCATTTGATGACGCCTTTACCTCGACAAATTTGATCTATATGTCATAACACCAACTAATAAATTAAAAATTAAAACTAATATCAATTTCCAGAAAACTAAATAAACAAAAACCACCACAAATTTTAAATAAACAAGAATGGACTAAAACTACAACCACTAAAATTTAGTGTAGGTTTTTTTAACAGTGATCATATTTATTCATTTTGATACAATACTTAGAATTATCTATAATCTTTTTCCAACTCATAAATAGGAAAATAACACACCTCAGCGTGTTCAAACTCACATTCTCTTACATTGACGATAATATTCATGCTAATTAAACTAAAACTTAATCGAAAAAATTTAGTGTAATTAACTTAATATATTTTAGAACTTTTTGCTGTTGATTTGTGTGTCCCAACTCCCAATTGTCACCCTAAATTTATACAAGTTAGGGCATGAGGTCCTAAAAGTACAAAACATGGAAGGAAAAATAATATATAAAATAATAGATTAGTGGCAAAAAGGCTAAAGTTTTTGTAGCATAAAAGGCAGTGGGGAGTCTGATACAGTCCAGCAAAATATGGCATCATTTCCCAAACTCCATAAATAAAAACATTAAACAACAAATCTCAAAAAATATTATTTTTTCGAAATTATTAAAATATTTACTGAAAGAGACATATTAGATAAGCTCAACATGACTATTACCACCAAGGGACTGAATTGAAAACCTGACATACGCGCCTTTCCCAGCGCGTGGATTCCCAAAAATACTAAAACAACAGCTAAATACAGAGATTCCATATCTTTCAGATCAAATTCAACCTAAAGAAAAAACATAAAATCAACTTCTCCCAAATGGTCAAATTTAGTTTTAGTCCCTGTTATTATATATAATCTAATTATAAATACATGTAATTCAATACAAAGCATATGAGAGAACAAAATTCACATATAGCAAATGCGCATTACGAGACTTGATTACTTAAAGACCCATGTCCTCCACAACCTTTGCCAACAATGTAAAGGATTAAATTTTAATTTAAGCATAATAAAGGGACCAGTATCATAATTTGACCTTTACAAATACTCAGTTTTTTCTTTCCTTTTCCCACTCAGAAGTCAGAAAATAGTGAAGAACCAAAGACCAAATCATAAACAAGGAGAAAAAAGAAAGGGGATATTTACATCTCAATACTACTTTTTTCTTTTTTTTTGGTTTACTAAAAACTAAGACAGGGAAAGTTACAAAGAAAATGTGGGTGGGGGGGAATTGTGAAAGTTTTTTTTTTTTCAATGATGAAAATTGGAAGAACCCATTACATAAAAATCTCAGAAAATACCACATGAATTAAATACTACAACTACTACTAATTAATAACTTAGTACTTAAAATTTGTTACCAAATCTCTTCTTCTTTCTTTCTTTTTCTTCAATGATTTCGATCGGTTGTTCTGTTTCTGTTGCAGCTAATCTGATGGCCTTTACTGCTTGCCGCTGATGATGATGATGATAATGATCCATTTGGATTCTTTTGTGGGGAAGATGAAAACAACTGCCCGAACCCGAAAACCGAACCCGATTTCGAAGATCCTCTCAATGAACAAACGGGTACGTTAAGGACCGGAGTGATCCTAACGTTTGCTGAATATGATCTTTCCATTCCCCTTTGTTTAAACCTTGGACCGCCATTGAAGCTGCTTGGACTGCTTGAACTTCTTTCCAAGCTTTGAAATACGATTTTCCCTGAAGAGTTCATTCTTGGACTATCCACTGAAGCTCCCCGGCTTGTCATTGGTTCTCTCCGGATCGGACTCCGACCCATTCTAGCTCCACCGGTGGATGTTTGATCGGACCCAGACCCTGGTCTTGGCTTAACCATCCTCATTCTTGGTGGGTTTGGGTTAGGGTTTATGTTTCTACATGGTGCAAAAGGGTTGGGGCTTGGCTTATCGGAATCTAGTGATAGCCGTGGGAGATCGTCGTGTTCATGGCCTGAAGATGATGAAGAAAGGGATAAACGTGATGAAGATATGGAAACTGATTCGGAATCTGAGCTTTTCAACAATGGGAGATTCAATGAAGAATCTGAGGAAGATTTGGAGCTTCTATGAAGGAAATGCTTGAGAGATTTTGGGTTATTATTGGATAATAACGAGACTTTGCTGCTTTGAGATTCGGGTTTTGATGGTTGATTATTGGTGCTTAGTGAACATTTTTTGAGACCCAGTAGTTCCCTCCACCTGCTTGAACACCTCGGAGCTTTAGGTGAAAACAAGTAATGATCCGACCCGGAAACCTCCATTGATGAACCTGTTTCCCTTGACCTGATCTCAGCTAAACCATTCAAAGCACGATGTTGTTCTTGTTCTTGTCGTTGTTGTTGCTGCAGTTGTTTAACAATCGATAAATGTAGAGGCACTAGTTTACCATCGGAGAAAAGCTCATCGGCCGGTAACATGGCGACGGGATCTTCAAGCCTGAACTCAAACTCACCCGGGGGAACATCCTGGATCTCCGTCGTGTCAGGATCCATTTTAGACTTCGACTTCGACGACGATTCTTCCTCTCGACTGAACGAAATCCGTGGACTCAACCAGCCGAACGATGGGTAACTCGTCTTGGGCTGGAAACTCTCCGGCGAAACGCCGATATTGTTAACACAAGCTGAAGCCATGAAAATCCCAAAGAACAAAAAAAAAAAAAAAAAAAAACCTGCGTTATGGTTATGGATTGTTAATAAGGGAATTTACATTTACAAAAGGGATCTAAAGGGGGAAGTGGGCTTAGCATTGATTTTCGGGTATTTTGGCTTTTGTTTAGGGTTTGGGGATGAGACATGTGATGTGAGTGAAATGAAAACTGTGAAATACTGTGGAGGAGAGGGGACATTTATTTATAGTATGCATATAAACTATGGAGGAAAATAGAGTAAAATTTTAAGTTTTTTTGAGGGCTAGGGCACGTGGCTCATGTTTTTTCAATTACGTATATTACCATTTTTCTAAATTTTATTGGTTGAATTTGCTAATTTGTTACATTTTACCAAATTAAAATGGATTCGGATACATAATAACGTAAATTCGATTAACGTGGTAATAGTTGAATTACTATTTTCAAAGAAGTTTTTAAAGTATCAACCATTGAGTGCGAATAAATTCTTTAACGGGTAGGTATTGTCCTTAATCACATTTTTATCTCTCTACTTTACATAGGTTTACCTGAAGAGGCAACAAGTTCAATAGAGTGAGAGCGCCTCGTTGGATCGAATCATACATGGTGCACGATCACCTACAAAAGGAACATGATTATTCACGCTTGACCACTTGTTCTAACTTAACGCACTTCACCTCTCCGTAAAGTAGAGAGATAAAACTTTGACCAGAGACAATATCAACCTATTGAGGGTTCCGTCAACTTTCAACGGACAACACTTTGATAATTTCTTTGAAAGAAGTTGGCCTTCCCTCAACATTGGCATCAAAAGTTAAAGCTCTGAAAAAGTAACGTAAAATTGAGTGACGAATATTCAAAGGTTAATACCCATATCTATAAAAATTAGATCTAGTATACATAGAATGTCTAAAATTACAATATAATCTTGATTAGAGGTAGCATCAAATAAGTTACGTGATGTAAATTTTAAATGTAAATATGTAAATCTGCTTTAAAATTCAAATTACTTATTGTTTATTGACCATATTTGTTCTTTTTTATACAACGCCTAAAACTATCCATAGCCTCACCCCAACCCATAAATAAGAGGATAATACGTTTTAGCGTATTCAAACCTACATCCTCCTGTATTAACAACAATACCCATACTAATCGAATTAACACTTAATCGGCAACAATTTAAAAATCTATAAATTTCCGAATTCATAGCCATTCCTAATCTTGAATGTAAACAATTAAATTGAACCCCAAAAAAAAAGTAAAACAATTAAAGAATTTTAACATGTAAACTCTGATTAAAATATAACATAATAAAATAATATACAAAGATATAAAAATTTATATAATATAAATTATTAATATCTTAAATAAAACTATAGAATATATAAAAATAATAAAAATAACACAAAATACGAAAAAGTTTGTTTCCACGTGAAGGTTGTTATCTACTCTTAAAATTTGCCCTTTTGAACGTTTTCTTGTTATCTTAAACAAAGTTTCTTTTTTGCTAAATATATTGCTATTTGTATCCTTTCTTTTTCTCGTGACGTTATGTTTCATTCATCTTTTCATTTATTTTAATATTGTTGATTGTGTAACACCCCATAACCCTAAACCGTCGTCAAAATAGTGTTATGAGGTATTACCAGATATTTCAGATAATTTACAAATAATTCTTAAATAAATAATAAATATATATAAAAGAATCATAAATTCATATAAATTTATACTAATTGGCTTCATTCATTTTTTTAAAAATTTCGACAGTATTTCTGTTTATTTTTACATAAGATCCCCTGCAAACTTAAAACCAACAACAAACCAATAACAATATTTCAATCAATGATTTTATACTTTAAAACGCCACTAAATCATGCTTAATAAATTGATTTACTACTTTAATTAATGAAAACCCTATTAACATTTCTAATTAGTTCATCAACTATTCAAGCCATTCCAATTCAATACCAATGTCATAAACAATTTTACCATTTTACTAATTTAACAGTCAAAACACCAAATATCTTTCTTTAAAACAAAATTATATAACATACTAAAATAACCATTATAATCCCTATGTACATGCCACTTTCACTTAAAGGAAGAAAACATCACCAAAATCTTTATGCTGGAATCGGGATTGTCCTGGATGCTAAACCGAGACTCTGACTCCTTTTTAACCTGCGCACGAAAACAACCGTACGCTGAGTATTTTATACTCAGTGGTATTACCATAATTCAAATTATAATAGCAATAAAGAAATAGAATTACCAAGGATGTAACTATCCATCTTCTTGATTATCAACTAATTCTTAAACTTTCATCAATTAACAATAACAATAAAATTTATAGCTATTCTTTAATTTCAATCACATATCACATGTAATAATTTCAATCACTACTTGAACATTAAGTTCATGCCTTTTGTTTTCAATCTCAATTTCAATCCACAATTTTAAATTTCCTCATATTCAATACTACAATCGATCAAATTCATTTAATTTTCTCATTTCAATTATTCACCCTATTAACAATCTGGACTTTGACGGATACACGGATTCCAACCCAAACACACCAGTACGGCACATTGTGCCTAAAAACGGTATATAGTACTTGATTAGTATACGGCACATAAGTGCCTGAAACAACACACGAGGTGCCTGATACGACAGATAAAGTGCCTGAGATACGACACATAAAGTCCCTAATGTACGACACATGTATAATTTTTACACCCTACATTTATCTTTTCTTAATTTATTACAAAATGTGATAATAATAAAAATAATTACAATAATAATTTAATATAATAATTTAATAAATATCTATTTAATAATTAATTATAAGTATTACAAATGTATGTATTTTATTAATACACTTGTATTAAATCATCACCATACATTTGTCTTTATTTAATTTATTTCTTAATATAATATCTTAACTTTAATTAATATAATTTATAATGTTTTAATTAAATAATATTTTTATAATATAAATCAAGAAAAATCTAAGATTTTTTCATGTATTGCTGCCTAATCTTAAGCCATTGGCTTATTTACCTATTTGGTCCCTATTTCTTCCTTCTAATCTACAATTAAACTTTTAACCTCTATTCACTTTAGTCTCTTCTTACTAATTACTCTAAATTAGGATAAATTTACTTAATTAAAACATAATTAGACACACCACTAGACTCAGAAATATTTCTAATAATTATCTACAGGTTAAATTTTCTAAGACGAAGGCCCGATACTACTCTTTTCTGATGCCCGTGAATTTTGGGTCATTACAGATTACTTTTATATATATATATATATATATATATATATATATATATATATATATATATATATATATATATATATATATATATATATCAAGTAGACGTATCTTCAATCGAGTAGAAAGAAGTTCAATATTCTTTAAATAAAATTTTTAGATCGGAGTTTTGTGGATCTAAAACAAATATCATCGATTGAATTTATTCTTATTTTAAGAGTCTGATCGAATTCAATTCTGAATTTAAATGGGATCCAATATTATTACTGGATACGAGAGCTTAAGACAAAAAAAATTGTTACACTTTTTAACAGGATTTAAGGTTTTTCATAGTGGAAATAAGAAGACGTGTGAGAAAAATAAGTGTCGATTTGGGTTAAAATAGACCATTAGTCTTATATTTAAAATGAAGTTTGAGATTTAGTTCATGTACTTAAAACTGTTTGAGATTTAATCCTATAAAATCTCGTGTTTTTTTAATTTAAAAATCTCAATTTGATCATTCACATTGATAATATTTTCGTCAAAATTTGCCATCAATACGTCTAAGGCTGATCCAACATGACAAAAAGAGGCCTTGCTCCCCTGTGATTGATATGGTGAAATTATATTTTAGCTCCCTATGTAAATTAATAATTCAATATAAGTCCTCACACAAAATTGTTGATTTTGGCTCTGAAAATTTTATAATTTTATTTCAAGGTCTAACATAAAGTTCCAAGCTTTTCCCATGAGTAGACTTGATAATGGGTCGGGTCACCTATCTAGGCCCAAAGGCTTGCCCGAAATTTGGGAGAGTTTAGGCAAAAATATAGGTCTGAAAAATGGGTTTTTACAAAAAATAAGACCTGTTTTCTGAATAGGTCAAACCTCATGCAGAATTTTTTTGGCTTGTGTCCTGCCTTGAATCACACACCTATGCTTTTTTTTTTTTCAATTTGTTGGAAAACATTTATTTTAATATTCTTAGTATATTTGGTGTATTATATTTTTAAAAATTATTTTTACATAAAAATAATAATCTAGAAAAATTATTACGATTGGGCCAGATCGAACTCATATTTAGCATTTTTAATATGGGTTGGGCTTGAACAAAATTTTAAACATATTTTTCAGATTGAGCTTGAGTCTAAAATTCTACACTAACCTGATCTGGTCCGTGATCAAGTCTGCCCATGAGATATTCATGCAAGCATATTAACTTTAAAAGCAAATCATCATGAACTTATTAAACATACCCTATAGCAAGCTAATTTTGATGATACTACTAATAAGATTGATGATTGCACTATAAATTTTAATCGAAAAAATAAGGGAATTTATTTTTTAAAGTAGAAAATTTTCACAAAATATACATACCAACAACATGTAGATAATTGATTGTTTTAAGTTGGATTTTTTTTTATAAATATAAAATTATAATATCATTTAAAAATAATATTATCATTCACAATGTAAAGAATGAGCCTTTTTTTAACTAATTTGTTGTTTCCCAAACACTAAACAAAGACTGATATTATTGTCTCATGGGAAATAGTTTTACAAGATATTATCACATTATCAAACAAAAAACTAAATTATTCTCAAAGCTAGCTTTCAAAAGTTCCTTTGTCTGTGAAACGTAGCTCATGAATGAATATTTTTTACACTATAGTCCAAATAACCACTTAGAAAAATGTTAGCTTTATGATTCAATGCTTAATCTTAGAGATTTGTAATTTAACTTTTTTGATATATGTTCCAAAACCAAAATATATATATATATATTCGTGTGTAAAGATGTGTTTATACTTACAGATTGAGTCATGGTTCGATTCGCATAAACATTGTTGCCAATGCAGGAGGATGTGGGTTCGAGTGCGCTGAAACGCATTATCTTCCTATTTATGAGCTGGAGAAGAGCTATGAGTAGTTTCAAGCATTATGTCAAAAAGAACAAATATGATCTGAACCTATAATGGGATTATTAAAAAAATATGTTCATATATTAGACAATATCAATTTTAGTGTTTCACCATTAGCAAGAATTTAATTTCATCCTTTTAAAATAAAATTTAACTTTGGATCTTCAGGTTTTATAATTTTATTTCGATCACCAATACCAAATTCCTAACTTCATCTCAAGGTTGATATGGGTCTCGACCTTGAGATGGAATATTCAAATACCAAACTATATAAATTTATAGAATGCTTTTTAAAACTTGGGTTTTTTTAAGTTTATAGTAAACAAATGTTTTTTTAGTTTTCTTTATATTTAAAATTATATGTTTTTTTAAGCTATAATAATAAATAATCATCACAATACATAAATAAAATTACAATCAATATATTTGTATAATTACATTTATTTTTTTATTATAATATTTCACTAATAATTTGATTACAAAATTAAACTATGTTAATGTGTCAACATTTAATAGGCGACAAATGTTTTATACCTGGTTCAGCATTAGTTGTTACTAAAATTATTTCAAAATTCTATTTTATTATATATACATGTGTGTGAGATATGGCATGTGTATGTATGCTATCATATATATAATAAATAGAAAAATAAAATAAAAATACTTATTTTTTCCTATTTCTTACCCAATGATTTCAATAAAAAATAAATGTTATATTTATATTTGATTCCTAAATTTATTTAAATTAAATTATTATATGATGTGATTAATAGAGAGGTATATAATATGATAATTAAATTTTATTATATTAATTATTATATAATTTAATTAAATTAAGTTAATAATGAGTACCATAATTAAAAAAAATATTTTGGAACTTCAAAAATTATCTCAAAACTCAATGTTTCCATATATGCTCTGATACATTCTTTTATATAATACTTGTTTTCTCTACTGCAAAGCACAAGCTTACTATTTATATAAGTTATTTTGTATATAATATATTTTTAATATTTTTAATATATTACATGCATAAATTTTATGAGAAAATATTAAATTTTAAATAACATTAAAATTTATTTTATATTTAAAAAAATTATAAGAATTTTTTCTTAAAAAATGTTATTATATCTTATTGTTGCTTGGAAATATATTTTTATTTTTATTTATGTTAGAGATTTTAGTTTGAAATTTTAATCATGATTTAATGCATGATGTTTGAAGCTGTTTATTATTTAAAACATTATTATTAATGGCAAGAAAATTATATTTAAAACTTAATTTAATAAATGAGACCCGTTTTAAATATAATTAAAAAGAAAGTATTTTAGAATAGAAGAACTAACTCGGAACTCAAAATTTTCATATATATTCTCATATGTTCTTTTATATTACATCTATATATGCATATGATTAAAGGAAAAAAAGTAAAGAGCCATATGTATTGGTTCGATGGTTAAGGTGTTCATCGCTCCAGATGTAGTATGGGTTCAAGTCGCGCTCATTCTCTTTAATTCACCAAAAAGAAAAGGCAGGACAAGAAATGGGCTTAGCCCAAACGTTTCCATTATGGGGTGAAATGGGCCTTCACCCAAGGTTTGGTTAAACCTTGGACTTTCTTAATCAATGCTCACGTTTTCAATTTACTCAAGGTCAGGTTTAGAGGTGGGTTTATGGGTGCTCAGCCCGCTTCGTTTTGGACTGGGTTTTGATATAAATATTATAACTATGGGGTAACCCACATCGGCTTATTTTATCGTTTAAAATAATAAAATATATAAAAATTATTTAGACAAATTCGAGCTCAAACTTAAATAATTCGAGCTCGAACTTAATTTATATATTTTTTTGAATTAGACCCTTAAGAAAACCTCTAGTCAATTCCTTTTTAAAAACCTATCATTTTGTATTTATTACATGATAGTCTAAGAGAAGTTGTTGGTAAAGAATAAATTTAATGTAAGGTTTTCAGAACTGGATTAGTGGTCAAATCAATTAGACTACTAATTTTTAGTTTGATCAATCCAATCAGTTCAACTGACATTTTGCTTGGTTCAATCGATCTGATGGTCAACCAATCCAACCCCTTATTCCAAATTGCTACCCCAGAACATTAATCTCATTATATGTTCTTATCATCTCTGCTCTTTTTGATATAATGTGTATAATCACCCATAGCCCCTTCCAACTATTAAATAGGAGGATAATGAGCTTCATCACACTTGAACCCATGTCTTCCTACGCTAACAATAATACCGATGCTAATCAAACTAAAACTCTATCAAACTCTTTCCTTTATCTTAATTAACTTTTTATTTTTTATAATTACTTACTTTATAATTAATAAATTTAAGAAGATGAAGTGTGTGGTCAAAGAGGGTGGGGTTGGTATACCTCTATCTATATTGGTTAATTTTGACTTTATATTTGTGAAATGTAGTAAATAGTTGTATTGGTTGTTATACCTACATCTTACACTTTGATGTCTGTTTCATGTAAATTCATTATTAGATTATTGCCTTCTAATATTACATGACGGTGTTAATTTTTTTACATGATTAAAATATCTTTTATTTTCGTTTTACAATTTATAAAAATTAATCATTTTAGAGTTCGTGATTATTTTTTTCTCTTTATCTAATAATATGGAAAAATTAAAGCGTTAAAACGATTATCAACATTTGTTTTTGCTTTAACTTACAATAATACGTGAATTTGAAACAATTTAAAATAACTCAAGACTATATAAATTTAAAATATCCAAAATTTTATTCTAACTCTATATACAACACAATTTCAGGAACGGTAGAAAAAAAGGGAAAAAATAATTTTTTATTTAAAAAATAAAATAATTAATATTAGGGTGGGCTTAGATGGGCGATTGGGTGCGATGCGGTGCATTTAATTTACTTTTTGTCTCACGCTACGGTATCTAATCTCACCACCATCGATGTTTTAACAATAATTACCGATAAACGCACCATGTAACACCCCTTACCCATGTCCCTCGCCGGAATAGAGTATGAGGTATTACTATTTTTTTTAAAAATTTCGGCAGCATTTCTGCTTATTTTTACACTAAACCCCCTGCAAATTTTCAAACACAATTTCAAAGAACTTCAATATTTCCAACCAATTACAGTTATATGTTCAGACATAATTTATCCATTAATAGGCACCAACGTTTTAACCCGAGCAATACTATATATATATATAATATTACCACATTACAAAAAGTTATCTATACATGCCATATTTCAAAAGTGTTGGTAGCCAAATACCCAAAAAGATGATGATAGTGTGGATGATGTTCTGACTTCGTCCAAATTCCGAGCTGATTGATATCACTATAATCAAGGGAAAATAAAGACGAGTAAGCCTATAGCTTAGTAAGTAAACATATGACAAATAAATAAATTTTCCCACATGATTTCATAGCAACATAAATTTAATCACACATAAATTTTAAGGTTTGCTTAATTTCCAGCAAGCTGTCTTTTTGCATCACAGACGCTAATTTATTTTTATCTGGAGCTACAGGGCTCCAAATTAAGTTCGTAAATTTTCCCTGAAACTATACTCATATACCTTTCCACCATAAAAATTTCAGAATTTTTGACTTAGCCAATTAGTACAGTTTATTCCTTAAACCTTCCCCTGTTTCACTGCCCCACAGTTCTGACCCTTCCTTACTAAAATTCACTTAAATCTCTGTACAAAATTTGAAAAATGGTCTCGTTTGTTTATATTAAAAATAGATTCAATAAGGAATCCAGGAATATAAATTTCAGGCCATAATTATTTTTGTACAATATTTTGTGATTTTCCGAATTTGGAACAGGGGATTTCGAAATCATTCCAACCCTGTCTCAAATTAATTCAAATATCTCCAAATATATAATTCTTTTGCTTGCTTTGTTTCTTTCGTAATAAAATAGACTCATTCAGCTTCGATGTCATATATTATTCAACCTCTAATTCATTTTCCACCATTTATGGTGATTTTTCAAAGTTGCCCAACTGCTGTTGCTCAAAACAGTTTTGTATTTAAATTGTTTCTTTTGTATTTTTGATATTTCTTCCCACCTTATACATGGGTCGAATAAGTATCAAACTCAATATCCCTCCCATAAACTTGTCCACCACATATAAATATTCACCTTCCCAACTTACTCGTTGAACACTCGGAATATTATCCGTTATTGGTGGATTCAGCACTTAGCAACCACCAGTGATTCGGGGAATCAGCACTTAGCAACCCCTTTCACATTTAAAATACGGTGGAATCAGCACTTAGCAACCACCAATGAATCGGGGAATCAGCACTTAGCAACCCCTTGGGGGAATCAGCACTTAGCAACCCCCTTCACACTTAAAATACGGTGGAATCAGCACTTAGCAACCACCAATGAATCGGGGAATCAGCACTTAGCAACCCCTTGGGGGAATCAGCACTTAGCAACCCCCTTTTTATTCAATGCACTCTGGCTTATTCCGAGTGTTCAACCGGAAACCGTGTTTTTCAACACTTTACCACCATTCCCAACTTAACCACATTTTTTTTTTAGAATCTTTGCCAAATATTTATTCTATATTCAAATAAATCTCAACATATATCAAATAATACCAAATAATGCATTATTTCACATGTTTACTTACCTCGGTGCAAAATATCGTAATTTTGTAATTTACTCCACTATCTTCTCTTTTCCCCGTTTGAGGTAGTCCTCTCGTCTTTCTTGATCTATAATAGCAAATTTAACTCATTTAATGTTCACATTATTAAAATAGTCCTCGACCCAACTTTTACAAAAATTACGATTTTGTCCCTAAACTTTTGCGTATTTCCATTTTCGTCCCTAGGCTCGAAAATTAAATTTCACACCTTATTATTATGTTTTACAACAGGCTGAACACTTTTCCCTTCTATGGCAACATCAAATTCTCACTCTAACATACACTTATGAACAATAAATATTTTTACTGATGATGTCGATTTACTCGTTTTTACTTAAAATCACTTAGCAAAAATTGTTTAACATAATTTCTAGCTTCATATTCTACCATTAAACAGCAAAATAAACACATTTCACCTATGGGTATTTTTCCAAATATAAACCCTAACACGAATTAATGGTAGAATAAGCTAAACCAAGTTACCGGGACTCTAAAAACGTAAAGAACATTAAAAACGGGGCTTGGAATCACTTACTATGGAGCTTGAAAGCTTAAAAACCCTAAATATGGCTTCCCCCTTGCTGATTTCGTTCACCATGAAGAAGATGAGCATATTTTGCCATCTTTTTCCCATTTTATTTCTATTTAATTACCAAATGACTAAAATGCCCTTACTTAAAAAAAAATCTATTTCACTAATTCTATGCCCATTTTTGTCCATCAACTAACTAATGGTCTAATTACCATATAAGGACCCCCAATTTATAATTTCATAACAATAGACACTTCTAACATGTAGAACTCAACTTTTGCACTTTTTACAATTTAGTCCTTTTGACTAAATTGAGTGCCCAAACGTCAAAATTTTCGAACGAAATTTTTACGAAATTTTTTCGTGAAATTGTAGACCATAAAAATATAATAACAATAATATTTTCCCTCATCAGATTTGTGGTCCCAAAACTACTGTTCCGACTAGGCCCAGAATCGGGCTGTTACAATTCTCCCCCCCTTAGGGATTTTCGTCCTCGAAAATCTTACCGGAAAAGAGGTTTGGGTACTGTTTCCTCATAACTTCCTCTGGTTCCCACGTAGCCTCTTCCATTCCATGTTTTTGCCACAACACTTTCACTAAGGCTATACTTTTATTTCTCAACTGTTTAACCTCTCGTGCCAAAATCTTTATCGGTTCCTCATCATAAGTCATATCCGGTCGAATTTCAATCTCTGTAGGAGAAACTGTATGTGAAGGATCCGAACGATAGCGTCGCAACATCGATACATGAAATACATTATGTATCCTTTCCAACTCTGCTGGTAAAGCTAACCGATAAGCTACAGGTCTAATTCTTTCAATAACTTCATATGGTCCAATAAAACGTGGACTCAATTTACCTTTACGACCAAATCTCAAAATCTTCTTCCATGGAGATACTTTCAAAAACACTCTATCACCTACTTGAAACTCAATCTCTTTTCTCGTTAAATCCGCATATGACTTTTGCCGATCTGAAGCAGCCTTTAAGCAGTCACGGATTATTTTCACTTTTTCTTCAGTTTCTTTCACCAAGTCAACTCCATGAATTTGGTTCTCACCAAGCTCAGTCCAATATAAAGGAGTTCTACACTTACGCCCATATAATGCTTCATACGGTGCCATTCGTATACTTGACTGATAACTATTGTTGTAAGCAAATTCAACCAATGGTAGATATTGCTCCCAACTGACTTCAAATTCTCGAAACTTTGTTGACATTTATCAGTCCATTCAAATTTGACATTCTTTTGCAATAACTTAGTCATAGGAGAAGCAATCATCGAGAATCCCTTGAAAAAACGTCTATAATACCCAGCTAAACCTAGAAAGCTTCTAACTTTGGTCACATTCTTTGGTGGCTCCCAATCAACAATTGCTGAAATTTTGCTTGGATCAATCCGAATACCTTCACTTGAAACTATATGCCCCAAGAATCCAACCTCACAAAGCCGAAACTCACTTTTACTAAATTTAGCATATAATTTCTTCTCTCTCAGAATCTACAACACAATTCTCAAATGTTCGGCGTGCTCGGATTCATCCCGAGAATAATTTAAAATATCATCTATGAACACCACCACAAACTTATCTAGATACGGCTGAAAATTTTGGTTCATTAAATCCATAAAAATAGCCGGAACATTAATCAACCCAAAAAGGCTTTACCAGAAATTCATAGTGTCCATACCTCGTTCTGAAAGCGGTCTTTGGCACATCAGACTCCCTAACTCTCAACTGATAGTAACCAAACCTCAGATCAATCTTTGAGAACACTGTTGCTCGTTTTAGTTGGTCAAACAAATCATCAATTCTCGGCAAAGGATACTTGTTCTTTATAGTCACTTTGTTGAGTTGACGATAGTCAATGCAAGTCTCATAGAGCCATCTTTCTTTTTCACAAATAATACATGAGCACCCAGGGAGAAGAACTCAGTCTCACAAATCCTTTATCTGTCAACTCCTGTAACTGAGCTTTTAATTCTTTTAACTCAGTCAGAGCCATCCGATACGGTGCAATGGAAATTGGTGCAATACCAGGTAACAAGTCAATAGCAAACTCAACTTCTCTAATTGGAGGTAACCCAGGCAATTCCTCTGGAAATACATCCAAAAATTCACAGACTACCGGCACTGATTCAAGCTTCGACCCGGTTATACCAGTATTCAACACATAAGAAAGATAAGTTTTACATCCTTTTCTCAAGTATTTTTGAGCAGACATGTGCGAAATCACTATAGGCAATTTATTCGGCCCTTCTGCTTCAACCCGAAGAATTTCACCATTTTCACATTTCAATTCAAGGATTTTCTGTCTATAATTTACTTGGGCATCATGCAATATCAATCAATCCATCCCCAAAATAACATCAAACTCCTCAAATGGTAACAACATCAAATTAGCTGAAAAACAGTGACCGTGAATCATTAATGGACAATTCTTACAAACCTTATCGACTAAGACATATTTGCCTAAAGGATTTGATACTCTAACCACAAATTCAGTATTTTCCATAGGTAATTTCTTATTAGATACTAAGTTCACACATACCTATGAATGAGTAGACCCAAGGTCAGTCAAAGCAACAACATCAATATCATGAAGAGAAAATGTACCAGTAATCACATCAGGAGATGATGCATCCTCACGAGCACGTATGGCATAAGTTCTGGCAGGTGCTCTAGTTTCTGATCTCCCAGCTGTATCTTTCGCCACACTTTTACCACTGACTTTGCTCTCAACATTCCTGGGTGGTCTACCTCTACTAACAATATCACCTGATCCAGCTCTCTGCAATTTTTCTTCCTCTATTCTCTCAGGGCAATCTTTTATATAGTGTTCTTGAGAACCACACCTGAAACAGGCTCGTCTAAATCCCCAATACTCACCAGCATGTCGCCGGCCACACTGTCGACACTCAGGTCTATTATTCCCCAAATTGCCCATACTTGCCATCGAGGTAGCTTGAGTTTTAGCTCCGGGGTATGATTCCCCTTGATCTCCACGTGAATACCCGGCTGAACTAGTTGATCGTGGATCCATCCCTTTAAGTTTCTTTGGTTGGGATTGAAATGTCTTGCTCGTTGACCTTTTTCTCACATCTCGAGCTTCAATTTCCGCTCTTCTCTTTCCTTACTCAATTCTTCAGCTTTACAGGCTCGATCAACCAGTACTACAAATTCTTTCAATTCTAAAACCCCAACATACAATCTGATATCTTCATTTAACCCCTCTTCAAATCTTTTACACATAATGGCCTCCGTGGGCACACATTCCTGGGCATACTTGCTGAGCCTGACAAACTCCCTTTCATATTCTGCCACAGACATCCGGCCCTGCTTTAACTCAAGAAACTCATTGCGTTTCTGATCAATAAACCGTTGGTTTATATATTTCTTTTGAATTCCTCCTGGAAGAAGTCCCAAGTAACTCTTTCTTTCGGAACCACTGATATTAATGTTTTCCACCAACAGTATGCTGAATCCTTCAATAAAGACACAGCACATTTCAAACATTCATAGAAAGTACAAGATAGTTCATCAAATACCCGAATAGTGTTTTCTAGCCAAAACTCTACTTTTTCCGGATCATCATCAACATTAGCCCTGAAATCTTCAGCCCCATGCTTTCAAATTTTGTCAATGGGTGGTTTACTCGATCTTACCAATTCAACACTTTGTGGAGCTACGGGGACCGATTGAGGAATAGGAAGGGGTGGAGGAGGTTGAACATTCGGATTTGCACGAACAAATTAGGTATACCAATTACTCATCATTCGAAGGAAGGCTTCCCGAGCCTCATCCTGACTATGCGTTTCATGTATACTTTCTTCATGCGCGGTCCCTTGTGTGGGAGCCGGCGCATTACTCTCAACATCATCTGTTATACTTTGGTCAGGATCCATTTACTATGTAAAACAAAATTTTAAATTGTCAGAAATCATCACACTATCACAATATATTTATGGCATGTATAGATAGACTTTCACATATATTTTTTTTAGTCCGAGAACCGGCTAAATCGTAGCTCTGATACCACTAAAATGTAACACCCCTTACCTGTGTCCCTCACCGGAACAGAGTATGAGGTATTACTATTTTTTTTTAAAATTTCGGCAGCATTTCTGCTTATTTTTACACTAAACCCCCTGCAAATTTTCAAACACAATTTCAAAGAACTTCAATATTTCCAACCAATTACAATTATATGTTCAGACATAATTTATCCATTAATAGGCACCAACGTTTTAACCCGAGCAATACTATATATATATAATATACCACATTACAAAAAGTTATCTATACATGCCATATTTCAAAAGTGTTGGTAGCCAAATACCCAAAAAGATGATGATAGTGTGGATGATGTTCTGACTTCGTCCAAATTCCGAGCTGATTGATATCACTATAATCAAGGGAAAATAAAGACGAGTAAGCCTATAGCTTAGTAAGTAAACATATGACAAATAAATAAATTTTCCCACATGATTTCATAGCAACATAAATTTAATCACACATAAATTTTAAGGTTTGCTTAATTTCCAGCAAGCTGTCTTTCTGCATCACAGACGGTAATTTATTTTTATCTGGAGCTACAGGGCTCCAAATTAAGTTCCGTAAATTTTCCCTGAAACTATTCTCATATACCTTTCCACCATAAAAATTTCAGAATTTTTGACTTAGCCAATTAGTACAGTTTATTCCTTAAACCTTCCCCTGTTTCACTGCCCCATAGTTCTGACCCTTCCTTACTAAAATTCGCTTAACTCTCTGTACAAAATTTGAAAAATGGTCTCGTTTGTTTAAAAATAGATTCAATAAGGAATCCAGGAATATAAATTTCAGGCCATAATTATTTTTGTACAATATTTTGTGATTTTCCGAAGTTGGAACAGGGGATTTCGAAATCATTCCAACCCTGTCTCAAATTAATTCAAATATCTCCAAATATACAATTCTTTTGCTTGCTTTGTTTCTTTCGTAAGAAAATAGACTCATTCAGCTTCGATTTCATATATTATTCAACCTCTAATTCATTTTCCACCATTTATGGTGATTTTTCAAAGTTGCCCAACTGCTATTGCTCAAAACAGTTTTGTATTTAAATTGTTTCTTTTGTATTTTTGATATTTCTTCCCACCTTATACATGGGTCGAATAAGTATCAAACTCAATATCCCTCCCATAAACTTGTCCACCACAAATAAATATTCACCTTCCCAACTTACTCGTTGAACACTCGGAATATTATCCGTTATTGGTGGATTCAGCACTTAGCAACCACCAGTGATTCGGGGAATCAGCACTTAGCAACCCCTTTCACATTTAAAATACGGTGGAATCAGCACTTAGCAACCCCCTTCGCACTTAAAATACGGTGGAATCAGCACTTAGCAACCACCAATGAATCGGGGAATCAGCACTTAGCAACCCCTTGGGGGAATCAGCACTTAGCAACCCCCTTCACACTTAAAATACGGTGGAATCAGCACTTAGCAACCACCAATGAATCGGGGAATCAGTACTTAGCAACCCCTTGGGGGAATCAGCACTTAGCAACCCCCTTTTATTCAATGTACTCCGGCTTATTCCGAGTGTTCAACCGGAAACCGTGTTTTTCAACACTTTACCACCATTCCCAACTTAACCACATTTTTTTTTAGAATCTTTGCCAAATATTTATTCTATATTCAAATAAATCTCAACATATATCAAATAATACCAAATAATGCATTATTTCACATGTTTACTTACCTCGGTGCAAAATATCGTAATTTTGTAATTTACTCCACTATCTTCTCTTTTCCCCGTTTGAGGTAGTCCTCTCGTCTTTCTTGATCTATAATAGCAAATTTAACTCATTTAAGGTTCACATTTATTAAAATAGTCCTTGCCCCAACTTTTACAAAAATTACGATTTTGTCCCTAAACTTTTGCGTATTTCTATTTTCGTCCCTAGGCTCAAAAATTAAATTTCACACCTTATTCTTATGTTTTACAACATGCTGAACACTTTTCCCTTCTATGGAAACATCAAATTCTCACTCTAACATACACTTATGAACAATAAATATTTTTACCGATGATGTCGATTTGCTCGTTTTTACTTAAAATCACTTAGCAAAAATTGTTTAACATAATTTCTAGCTTCATATTCTACCATTAAACAGCAAAATAAACACATTTCACCTATGGGTATTTTTCCAAATATAAACCCTAACACGAATTAATGGTAGAATAAGCTAAACCAAGTTACCGGGACTCTAAAAACGTAAAGAACATTAAAAACGGGGCTTGGAATCACTTACTATGGAGCTTGAAAGCTTAAAAACCCTAAATATGGCTTCCCCCTTGCTGATTTCGTTCACCATGAAGAAGATGAGCATATTTTGCCATCTTTTTCCCATTTTATTTCTATTTAATTACCAAATGACTAAAATGCCCTTACTTAAAAAAAAAATCTATTTCACTAATTCTATGCCCATTTTTGTCCATCAACTAACTAATGGTCTAATTACCATATAAGGACCCCCAATTTATAATTTCATAACAATAGACACTTCTAACATGTAGAACTCAACTTTTGCACTTTTTACAATTTAGTCCTTTTGACTAAATTGAGTGCCCAAACGTCAAAATTTTCGAACAAAATTTTTACGAAATTTTTCCGTGAAATTTTAGACCATAAAAATATAATAACAATAATATTTTCCCTTGTCAGATTTGTGGTCCCAAAACCACTGTTCCGACTAGGCCCAGAATCGGGCTGTTACACACCACCCATTCAAACCTACTTTTAATAAATACGAAAGCTTGTGGATAAGTTTATGTTAAAATGTCCCAATCAAAATATGATGGTTATATAGACAATACTTTTTTGAATGTCAACATTTGACTTCAACAAAAAGAAAATTTGGACTTTTGGGTAATTTTTATTCAATATTGGGGGGAAAAAATTAGATAAACTCTTTATTTAACAAGTTAATGTTAATCTCAATCAACCATGCTGACATATTTGTGTCTAGAATTCCTTTCTTTTTAATTATAAATCATGCTATATTTATATAACTCAAAAACATATCATAAAACGTTATATAATTTGCATAAATTAACATTTAGTCTCTGGATTTGATAAAAAAATTTAATTTGGTTCTTAAACTTGGGCTCCAATAAGTTACGGTAATGTAGCGCTTTGAGATTATATCACATCATCTGTGGAGTTTACCTTGAATTTCAGACGAAACAAAGTTGATGTCGTGACGAGGAAGAACCGTCGTCCCAACATGGCGACATGTTCCCCACTTAACTGAGTTTTTTATCCTAGTTAAACTCTGTAATCTTTTCCCAATTAAACTTTGATTATTCTAGAGATGTTTTAGTCATACTTGTACACGAAATTCAACCTATAAATAAACCTCTTAGCAACCCTAGATAGTTGAGAATAACAACAACAAAATTAAGAGAGTTTGTGGAAATTTTGAGGAATCTTTATATTTTGGGTTCAGGATTCATTTGTTTCTCTATATTGTACTCCCATTTTCGGGTTTTTTTTGTCATTTTAGTGAAATTTTCTTTACTCGTGGTTTTTTATCCTTTTCGGAGGAGTATTTCCACGTAAATATTTGTTTCCAATTTTCTCGGTTTTTAGTTTTGTGTTTGTTACATAATCCAGGCTCAACCCAACATCATCACCTAATATTTTTATAAAATCTAAAAAACTCTAAATATATATATATAAAAGTTCAAGTGATGACACAATACAATATATGAATTTAAGGATCAAATTGAAAATAAAAACCAAAATTTGAAACTAAAGTGAACCAAAAAAAAAAAAATTCATGAGCCAAGTTAATTTTTTTTCTAAATTTACAGATTAAATGTTAGTTTATCCCTTTATAATTATATAAATTTGATATATTTATTTATTTACATCATGTAGTACATAATACTGTATAATTTATTTGAAAAACATTTTAATTATATTTTACTTATTTTTTTCTCCTATAATTGTATCTATCATGGCTAATGTTGACATAATATAATTTAAGAAACTTTGCCTAATTTGATTGGTGGAGTAGTCGACAAATTTACAAAAATATTGGGGATGTATTCTTTTTTGGGGTTATGAAATAAGCAAGTAGGCATTTTGCTTTATAAATAAGTGACCCCTTTGGCCTCACGACACCTGCTATAGTTTGCCCAATCTTTTGTCCTTTTAAACACCTGTCTTATTTGAGTTGCTGTCTTGTTCCTTCCACCATTAGAATTTTCCACAATATTCCATTTGTTTGCGTTTTCAGACCAAGATTTTCTTTCGATATACAATACTCACATTGGGTCTTCATAAAACTCGAACTCGAGTTAATCAGACCTTTAAATTATAGGGGTGGAGCTCTTTTAGTACACATGATTCTAACTTAAAACTTTGTTTAAAAGACATCAATAGGTAGTCTCTAAAAGCATTTAGTTAAATCATGCTATTAGTCCCTGTACTTTACGAAAGTTATAGATTTAGTACTTATGCTTTTTGAATTTTAAAATTTTAAAATTTTAGTCCATACTCTCCAATTGGATCGTTCTAAGTCGCTATACTTTTTAATTTTTAAAATTTCAATCATGATATAAATGACCATCGTTAATCAATTAATTGGAGTTTCAGTGAATAGTATGTGAAAATAATAAGTTGGCACAACTTTCACAAAGTACATGGGCCGACAAAGCATTTTTGTCCAAATGCAAAGTACAATGTAATGAAAGTAAACTAAAAGAAGTTGAGTCAAACTTGGAATATGGCCATTAACATTTAAAACTACCTATTATGAAATTTACTTAATTTGTTCAGGAAAGTACAAAGCATGCATTCACTTTCAAGTTTTTTGATACCCAAATTGATTGGGGAGTTTTTGGCTTTAAAAGTGAAATGACAGTCGCAAATCATAAAATTATTGGTGGAAGAGTTCCTTAAGGACTTGAATTTTGACTGAGATTGTTGATAAGTCTTGCATTTTGCTTTTAACTTATCCATGGATCAATGAACTGTTGCTTTCAATATTAGTAAGTACCATGCTTTGGATTTCAATGTGGTTCATTTTAAAACGTCATTTACTTGTGTCGACCATTCATGTACGTCCACTAAGAGGCCAAATTTTGGGTTTTGGGTGGATAGGTTTGGGTCAGTTATTTCGTGTGGAGGAAATTAATTATGATATGCTAAAATACATGAAAACAATATGGATGGATGGGTTTTAAGGTTGAGGTACTTGGCAAATATCATTATAGATTATGATTATATCTGTTTTTTTAACATGATGTGTAGAATTATTTATAGTCTTTCTCCAACTCATATATAAGAGGATAATGCGTTTCAGCACGTTCGAATTCACGTCCTTCTGTATTGACAACAATACCCATACCAATCGAATTCTGTAATTGCATCGACTGTGGAGAATATGCCAACAACCCAATTGAATAAATGGTAAAGAAGCTCTATTTCGACACCTATAATTTGGATTCGTAACTCATCCCCATCCCCCCCCCCCCCCCCCCCCCCCAAAAATTGTAAGTGTACCAAAACTGTGGAGAAAATATTAGGTACATCATTCTTATCATATTAATCATATGGTTGCTTGGATTATGTATCACCACGTCACCAATTTACTTTACATCATATTTGGTGATGAAGTCAAAGTTTATAAACTTTGCAAACAAGATTCAACAGCGTGTTGATTGAGTTTTAGTTCGATTAACTTTAGTATTATTATAAGTGCAGCAGGACGTGAGTTCGAATGCGTTGAAACACATTATCCTCCTATTTAAAAGCTGGAGAGGGAGGTTATGGGTAATTTTAAATATTGTATAAAAAACAAATATTATAAGAATCTATAATGAGATTAATATTAAAAAAAATAACAGTGTGTTTGTATGGGCTAATATTCCATCTTCAAAACAAATTAAACACTCTCAAAGTTCTTGCAAGATGAAAGTAAATTAAAGAATAATGGAGGTTGTGTTTTAGGATGTTTTTCGATACTTAAGTCAAAACAAAAACTTTAAAATGGATAATAGTTAGTAATTATCATAATTACTTTACTTTGCTCCACCACGGTATATTTATACATATATATATTGGTGAAATATAATAATAGGACAAAGTCTAAATAACAAACACGATTAGCGTAACTTGAACTCAAGTCACACCTAGGACAATAAACTCTCTTGACTCTCAAGCTATCACATGGGATTCTACGATACATTTATATTAAAAAAAACATAAAAGCATAAATAATAAATTTAAAATAGTTAAGCAAACATTTACTTGTTTCATTATTAATATCACAGTTTTAAAAGGGAAAAATATCGTTTAGAGCCTATAAAAACAAAATTTATAGACGAATCAAATCTTGGCATCTAATTAAGCTTTGGGCCAAACCCTAAAAAGGGAAAGTCCATAAATTCAAGTTAAGTCGATCAACACTATGGATGATTTTCAAGTTCATAACCCAAAAATACATTCAAATTAAAAAGTTAAAACAATAAAAATAATCATGAAATATGATATGATGGTTACTTATAGACCTATTCATGGGATTTGGTCTCGCTCGAAGGTCCACCTAAAAAGTAAGAAGATTTGAGTAAAAATATAGGCCTGAAAAATAGGTTTGGACAAAAAATAAGATTCGTTTAAAAAACGGGCCAAGTCTCAGGTAAAGCATTTCGGCCCGAGCCCAGCCCGAATTCACAAAATGACAAAAAATGCTATTATTTGCTGTTTTAATGCTATTTTTTTGTTTTCTCCCTATTTTGCTACTATTTTGTTGTTATTGTTTGGATATTATATGACACTTGTTTTATTATTAATTTTGTTATTATTTTAGAGGCATTTGTTTGTTAAGTTGCATCTATTTAAGTGTAATTAAATATACATATTTTTTAAAATTTATTTTCAATTTGTTGGGAAATATTTATTTTAATGTTTTTAGTATTTTTGATGTATTATATATATTTAAAAATTATATAAAAATTTTAATACGGGCAAGTCGGGTCGAGCCTGGGCCTAGCAAACGGGTCTAAGATTTTGGTTGGACCCGGCCCATGAACACCTCTATATACTTACCACATTCTTTAATTATAATTTGGAGGTTCGATTCTCATCCATGAAAATGAATCACATTTTATGACTAACCGTTTACTTCTTTAGAAAGCATATGCACCCACCCTAAGCTCTAGAGGTGCTCATGGGCCGGGCCGGGCCGGGTTCGGGCTGGGCCCCAAAAAAATTTCGGCCCGTGTCCTAGGTCCGGGCCCGGCCCGACCCAAAATATGGGCCTGAAATTTTGTCCAGGCTCGGCCCGGGGAAATTTCCTAAGCTCGGGCCTGGCCCGGCCCGGCCCATTTTTAAATAAACACCAAATTTTTTTTAATTTTAAAAAGTATTTTAAAAATATTTTAAAAATAAAAAAATTTAAAAAATATTTTTAAAATATTTTTAAAAATAAAATAAAAAATATTTTTTTTTTATTATTCGGGCCGGGCCGGGCCAGGCCCGGGCCAAAAAAGTGGTGCTCGAGGCTTGGCCCGTTTTTTAAACGGGCTTAATTTTTTATCCAAGCCCATATTTCGGGCCTATATTTTTGCCAAACCCTCCCATATTTCGGGCGGGCCGTCGGGCCGGGCCGGGCCGGGCCGCCCGGCCTATGAGCACCTCTACTAAGCTCAACCCACCCTTTTTCATTATTAAAATATTAAAATTTATTGTGTTTTCATTTTTAAATACTTAATATATTTCATTATCAAATTTAAAATATTATTTAGAAATATAAAAATCTTTATCAAGGCTTGGCTCGGCTCGGCTGTACTTGTAGCAGAGCTTAAGCCGAATTAACTTATTAATTAAGGAAAATGCCAATAATATTAACTCAAACTTGAGCCTATTTATTATACAGTAATTACACCCGTGGTTACTTTTGTTTACCTCAGGTTACATTTTAGTTACTTATATTATCGTGTTGTAACATTTTAGTCACTGAACCGTTAATTATTGTTAATGGTGTAACGGTAAGCTGACGTGGCACGTTAAATCATCATTTCAAACAAAAAAAAAAGGTTAAATTATACAATTGGTCTCCATATTTTTTTTATTTTGAGCAATTTAATTTTTTCTTTTATGTTCTTTTAACTCTCTTTTTTTCATTATTTTCCATTCTCTTCTGCATCTCCCTTTATTTTCATACATTCTCCATTTCTTTTAACATATCAAGAAGTTGAATTGGCAATGAAGAAAGAAGCATGGTATGGATTTATGGGTTTTGGTTATAGGCAATGATGGCTCTCGACTCCCTACTTCTTTCTTCACTGCCAATTCGACTTCCTAATATGTTAAAAGAAATTGAGAATGTAAGAAAACAGAGAAAGAAACAAAAGAGAATGAAAAAAAAATGGGAAAGTTTAAAGAACATAAAAGAAAAAAATTAAATTGGTCAAAACGAAAAAATATGGGGATCGATTGTATAATTTAACCTAAAATTTTTATTTGAAATGATGATTTAACATGCCACATCAGCTTACTGTTTCACTATTAACAATAATTAACGGCTCAGTGACTAAAATGTTATAACACGATAACTTAAGTGACTAAAACGTAACATTTCAAACATAAGTGATTAAAATGTAACCTAATGTAAACAAAAATGACCATGGGTGTAATTTGGAATATAGTCCCTTATTTTTATTTTCAAGAATTTAGTCTCTTTATTTATTAGATTTCAAAATTCAGGTCCAACTGTTGACACTATTGATTTTTTGTTAATATTTTTTGGTGCGACACTTTGAAATAAAAAGAAAAACTTACTCGGTAGGTATGTAACTAGAAAAATAATGTTGCAATGAACTTGAATTTACAAAATAATTTTAACAGTGTTAACAGTTGGACTTGAATTTTAAAATCTGAAAAAGTAAAAGGATTAGTTCCTAGAAATAAAAATATAAGGACTAAATTCTAAATTTACAAAGAATACAGGGACTTATGGCATATTTTAACCTTCTTTAAATATATAAATATTTAAAAATAAATAAAACCTATATATATGCTATACGCATTAGGGTCCATTTTATTTTTACCAAGTTGACTTCAATAAAACAACCCCCATCCCCCAACCCTCTTTATTTATTCCCCCTCTTCTTTTCTGCTTTGCCTTCTCCATAACTATAAGAGACATATTTTCATCTCCAAAAAGAAAAAACACAGTTCCAATTTTGGGATGCAAACACTTGTTTCTCATCACTTTCTTGTCTTAAATTAAATCAAAAATCTTTTTTTTTTTTTATAAAAAAATGAGTAACATAAGCTTGGTGGAAGCCAAGTTACCACCTGGTTTCAGGTTCCACCCTAAGGATGAAGAACTGGTTTGTGATTATTTGATGAAGAAGGTGGCTTCTGCTGATACTTTGCAACTCATGATCGAAGTTGACCTCAACAAGTGTGAGCCATGGGATATTCCTGGTAAGCTTCTTCTTCTTCTTTTTATTTAACCTACAAATTCTGGGTTTTAAATTCGATTAAAAAAAAAAAAAAAACCTACATCCGAGATAACACGTAACTGCATGAAACGATGAACCAATTCGTATGTTTTCTGGGTTTCTGATCTTTGCTTTTTGTTCTTGAGGAATTGTGTTTTTGTTTGCATAATTTGATATATGGAAAGATGATAGCAACTGGATCGGCTATAAATGGATATATATATACACACACACACGTATATAAAGATACATTTTATGTGAATCTTTTCTGCTTTTGTGGTGGGGAAGTGTTTAATATTCTCTAGACAAAATAAATAAATATCTTTTTTCTAGTTTTTAGTAATGAAATGGATAATATTGAAAGATATTTCCTATTAATAATGTTCTTCTTTTTAGTATTTTTCACATTTAATTCGTGATTTTTCTGAACTTTAGCTCGGCTGACATCATTGTTATAACAATAATAAAAAAAGCGTGAATTTAAGTGCGAATTTTGAGTAATAATTTGATGTTATATGATAATTAAACTCTTCTCTCAACCCTAATTTCCATATTTTAATTCTAAAATATTAGGTTTTCATTCTAGAATATGATTTAAAGAAAAATCCACGGGAATTAGGTGAGATTATAAGGGTCTCTCCTACCTTAACCAGTGGTCGAGGATCAACCCTCGCCTTGGGTATGGAACAACTTTAAAACTCATAACCAGCATCTACCCCTTTAATGGGTCTACGGAATGCGGATGATTAGTTACTGGACTCGTTCCGGTAAATACATTGAAATTTATATAAAATTGAATTTGAAAAGTGGTGTGGTTGGTATGTATGTGACCTGAAAATTGAATATTATCTATAAATCCATATTGATAGGTATTGAAATATTAGATTGTTATTTCAAGAGAAGTGTTTTGTTAATGAAATTCTTTTAGTATTTTATAACTTCAATAATTAATTTTTATATATTAAATAAAAAATTATTATATATAAATTTAAGTAATTCAAGCCATCAATATTCTTATTTTATTATTAATAATATAATCCAACAATTTCATATTCTACTTCTTTTTAATGAAATTGACAGTCTTGGCATTGTCCCAACTAAAAGCTGTGAAAGTGATTGAGATAATTAATTAATTAATTAAAATTTTGAAAAAAAATAAAAATTAAAGGTTTTTCAAGGAATTGGATCACTTCTTATATTCACACACCAAGTCCAATAAACTATCACATTAATTATAATTTTTATTTAATTTATTTAATACTTATTTTATTTATAAATATAAACATGGTGGAAATTATTATTATTATTTTTCTTTTTTAATCTAAATATTCAAACTTTCACATTTCACACATACCACACGTGTAAGCAAAGCAACTTATGCTTTTGTCTTTTTGGCAAATTACAATTATTATCTTCAATAATTCTATATTAAGAGACAGAAATTGACCTTTCAACTGCAAAATTATTTGATTGGGTCACCTATTTTAGGTCACAGCTAGCCGGTTAGTGAACAAACTTTTTGATGCTTCTACATTTGGATTGCCACGTGGTTATCAACCCTAATTTCAACATCACATCATAATTTATTTATTCTTTTTTGAGATTTTATATGATCATCATACTTATCCTAAAAACATATTTATTTTTCAACTAACCCCCCCCCCCAAATATTATTTTTCCAACTTGACCAACGGGATTATGACCGATAAATTATTTTATGGATCTTTATCACTACATCTTTCATAGTTCCTTTTTAATTATTTAATGACATTTTAACAAAATTTTTCATATTATTGATACATAATTTTGGTAATTTTTTTTACCCTGAACCTTGGACTCCAAACCCAATACTCTAAACCTTAAACCCAATTTTGATTTGAGTTTGGGGTTTTGCGTTTAAGACTCAGGGTTTAGGTTCGTGGTTTATGATTCAAGTTGTGAGATTTAAGGTTCAAGGTTTAAAGTTCAAAATTAGAGGTTTAGGATTCAGAGTAAAAAAATTACCACAATTATGTATTAATGACATGGAATAAATTATTGAAATATCGTTAAATAATTAAAAAGGGATCATAGATGATGTGGCGGGAAAGGTTCATAACATAATTTCTCCACTGTAACCAAATAATTTTTTTAAGTTGAACAAATAAAAAAATAATTTAGTTTATGAAATATATATATGATTTATTCAACTTTCAAAATCATTATTAATCAAAACCCGTAAGTGACTTCAGAGATATATGACCAAGCATTATTGCATATAATTACAAAGATCAAAATATAAAGTCAAATATATTAATTTATATAAGGCATATATATCCATGTGATGCATGCAAGTCTAGCTACAAATATTTTTTTATACACATTAGAAAATATAAAGCTGACTACCAAAATTATATACAAATAACAATGTAATATTGACCTTAATAGTTCTTTGGATCAACCTAACTATATATTTATATTAGGGTTTACCATAGTTGATTCATACAATGTATATCTTTACATTGGGGTTTGACAACTCATTTCCTTATATAAAATATATATGTACAAAATCAAAGGATGATGTGTTTAAAATTGCAAAGTCGAGGTTTAGAAGATTATGGTATGAGGTCCTATCATATAAGAGTATCATTTTATATTTATTTTGGGTTTAAATTTATCTTTATAAATTTTACATAAAAAATATATAAAAAAATAAAAATATCCTTACAATAATATTTATTAATTTATAAAAGGAAGATGAGTTTTTAATTATTTTTCGAAACTGAATTTGGTATACTGTTGACCCGTAACATCAATTCAATGTACAAAAAGTGATATAGTATTCTATATATATCTAAAATTCAAATCTCATCATCTATAAGCCTCAAACCGAGGGCTTTTTTTTATTAAATGAATATATTTATGGGAATTGGGAAATGTATGGCAGAAACGGCTGAAGTGGGAGGCAAAGAATGGTATTTTTACAGCAAAAGAGACAGGAAATATGCAACGGGGCTGAGGACAAATAGGGCAACATGCAGTGGGTATTGGAAGGCAACGGGGAAAGATAGGGCAATCCATAGCAAAGGCATGGTGGTAGGAATGAGGAAAACCTTGGTGTTCTACAATGGCAGGGCACCTAAAGGTACAAAGTCTGATTGGGTCATGCATGAATTCAGGCTTGATGGCCCCCTTTCTCCTCCAAACCCTTCCACTCTCAAGGTACATTCTTTCCTTACACATTACACATTTTCGGTTTAAGTTTTAAAATTTTATTAAATTGAGTTAATGATTTCTTGAAAAAAGTTAACCGAGTCTGTGGTGTAATGATAAAGGATTTTCCTTGAAATAATCTTTGATTGGTATTAAATTTTGGGTTTGATCTCTAAACATCTCTACCTCTTTCCTTATTAAAAATTAATTAAAAAATGTTATAAGTATTTATACTTTTTTTTGTAAATTTAGAATTTAGTCCCTCTATTTTTTAGATTTAAAAAATAAAATTCTTTTGTTAAATTCAAGTTCATTATAATACTATTTTTTTAGTTAAATGGCTATCGAGTGAATAATATTTTAAAATTTCAAAATACCATAGCAACAAATGTAACAAAAAAAATTTAAAGGGGTTAACAATTAGACTTGATTTTTGAAATCTGAAAAATAAAAAGACTAAATTCTTGAAAATAAAAAATATATAGACTAATTTCTAAATAAAAAAACTTAATAGCATATTTTACCTAAAAAATATAAAATTATTTGCGAAGATTTTAGACTTTACAAGCAAGTTTGAAAGGTGATATATATCCCGTAATAAAAAATTAAAATGAAATATTAAATATTAAAAAATAATTTACTATCAGATCATATCAAATATACTAATTAGGGATGCTTTCGAGTTTATTTATTTTATTTTATATTTGTAAAAAATTCCTTGGATTTTTGCATGAATCTTGGGACATGTTGCAATATAAAATGTAATAATAATAAAAAATATATGACTGATGACAAAAGTCAGATCTCTATGTGATTTTCTTTTATCCAGAGCCGATTATTTTTTTTTTAATTTTAATATCCCACCACGAGCAGTCTAATTTTTTTAATTTGATTTTGTCTTCTCCCTTATATATATATATATATATATATATATATATATATATATATAGCTTTAAAATTTTAATATAATACGATTCAACATACTTGAACTAACATCTTCCCATATTGATAATGATGTCGATATCAATTAAATTAAGACTCAATCGACTATTCTTATTTAGGTTTAATAATGTAATTTTTTTTTTTTTATATTTCGAAACATATGTAGGAAGATTGGGTCTTATGTCGAGTTTTCCATAAAACAAGAGACACCATTACCAAACCTTCTAGCATGGGAACAACCTGTTTGGATGACACAAGCTCTTCATCCCTCCCACCATTGACGGATCCTTACCTAATCTCCGACCACACCGGACCGAACTCCGACGAGCAAGTGCCCTGCTTCTCCGTTCTATCTCAAACCGATCCGAACAGTTTCAAAGTCGAAATGCAACCGAACATGCCAACTGAAACCCTAACATCATCATCATCGGTCGATCATCAACAACAACAACAACAACAAATGATGCCAGCCATTAACGACATAACTTCATGTTTAGATTCATTCCCACGAGACAAAATGGTGATCAAAGCCGTATTGAACAATCTGACACAGCTGGATACTTATCTTAATGTCAAGGAATCGACAAGCTTCGATGGAGGAATTAGTTCAGACCACAGCTACTTGTCTGGAATTTGGGATTGTCCTACATTTGGAATTAATTATTAATTATATTGTCATTAGGGTTTTAGAACCAAAAAAAAAAATGTTCGTAAAAAAAACAAAACACATTATACAAATTTGGGGTATCATAAATTATTTGCCCCACTTCCTTTCAACATTTTATTTAAGATATGTGATGATCCTAAAGGAGAAAATTGTAACCATCAAAGTTTATTTGAATCAAATATAGGGTTGTGGAAGAGGGGGTGAATTTAAATTAGTCCAAAATTGGATTAGTTTTATAAATATTTTCATATTTTATCAGTAAATGTTGGGTATAGTTGTTTTGCACTCCTAATAAGAAAATTTGAGTTCTGACCTCGGAGATAAGATTATTGGGAGAGATAGCCACATAAGAATGAAGTCAGGAGTTTACTTTTGGAGAGGTCAAAATTAAATTATAAAAATTTAAAGGGGTCAAAATACAATTTTATCTTTTATATGCTTGTTATTTTACAATTTTAAAAGGATTAAATTAAAAAAAATTCATCTTTGGGAGATCAAAGTGTATTTTTACCATTAAATTAATTTATAAATAAATATCTATTATTCGAATTCATTTTGCTTTTTTAAATAATTAATAGAATTCAAAAAGTGACACTTAGATTTAGTGTGGATAATCACATATTAGGATTTTAATGGAGTTCTGCATATTCATCTTCGAATTTTATAGAAATTTTAGATATTCGACTTATTGTCATATTTATATTTAATAATTGTACTTTTATTTGGTCTTTTTAGTCCTTTTACTTTTCGAATTTTACAATTTTAGTCCTCACTAAATGATAACTGTTAATTCATTAAGTTCTACTGTTTTCACAATCTGATGTAGTAAACATATTATTTATGTGTCATGCTGTGCCAGCTTTCACATATTGCTTACTAAAAATCTAGTAATGGATTAACAAGTGTGATTTGAGTCAAGACTAAAATTCTAAAATTCAAAAAGTGTAGGGACTTGGCATGATCCAATTGGAGAACATGGACGAATTGAATCTACAATTGTACGCATACTACCTGTTTATGTCAGGACTAAAATTTCAAAATTCAAAAAGACAGGGACTAAAAGTGATTAAATTAAAGTGCATGAACTAAATCTATAACTTTTGCAAAGTATAGGGACTAATAGAAAATTTATCCAAAATGTTTTTTTCCCGGCGCTCGTCTCGAAACCGAGACCTAATAGACACTGAGTTCTGTTGGTGCCGTTGCATATTAAAAACCTTAGCTTAAACGTCGAAAAAAAAATGAGGCGTGGAAGAGGCAGAAAAATAAAACTAAAATTACTGTAAATAGTTAATAGTTCTTGAAAGCAAGAGCAGAAGAAGAAGAAGCCGCCTTAGCTGCAGCTTCTTCAAGCTTTCGAACTGTACTTTGCGAGCAAATTTTAATTGCATGGATTCTTCTTTAGTTTTCTCCTTGAAATTGAAACTCCACCATCACTCTTTGCCTCTCCAAACCCATTTCCAAAGACGTCCGCTTCTCACTTCATCCCACTTCCACTTAGCGGCGGCCAAGAAACCACCCGGGAAAGTTCACTGTGAATTCGAACCCAAAGTTAATGGTGCTCTCTCACCGGACCCTGATTCCCGTTTCCTCGACCGGGTAACCCGTTTTCCTCCTTTTTTTCATTGCTATAGTTCTGGGATTGCATTGAAAACTCACTTCGAAGAGTTTGGTCATTTAGAGCTATTCATTTTTGTGGGTTTTTTTTTTTTTGCTTGGCTTAGCAAAAAAAAATTGCCCCATTTGAAACTTGCTTGCAATTCTGCGGTTTGGGTTTGTTTCATTTGCTAACTTGGTTGGTTTTCTGCTTTTAAAAATTCAAACTTCAGTAAAAACTTTGGATGGTAAGCAATAGTTTACTTTCATATAGAGCACTTTGTACTATGTTAATGGATTTTCATTTTTCCTATACTAGCCATTTCTGAGATATGATCCTCTGAATATATGAAAAATAAGAATAAAAAAGAGAGTATATCTTTGTTGGAACATAGCTGCATTCGACATTTACTACCACTTGTATTGGAATTTGTATTTTTGTTTTAGTCATGTGTTCATTGCTATGTCGATTATGATTTTGGTTCTCTACAATCTGCTTTGGCTTTATAGTGAATTTTCCAATGCAAAATGCAAGAACAAAAGTAATCATCTACCCTGTTCTTGATGAATTTGGTTTTGGGTATACTGCCTTCCCCTTTGTTGTGTTTTGTCAGAATATGTTAGTCGAGATTGGTTTTATTTGAATGCTTAATGTTATATGCTTGATTCCTTTTCTTTCTTTTTCATTCCAGCAAAAAGCATTGGAGGCTGCAATGAATGATATAAATAGTTCATTTGGAAAAGGAAGTGTTACAAGATTGGGGAGTGCTGGTGGAGCATTGGTGTATGTTTTCGAACTTACCATAACATTGTTGTTTTATTTAAGGATATTCTTATTGATTTACTTTGATATGTGGAATTCGGGTTTTGTTCCTTTCTTGTTTAGACTGGAAAAAATTGTGCTCGCTATGGCAAGTATTATGTTGAGATTCTATGAGGCATTTAGTTATAGAATTTTAACTGGAATTGTGTTTAGCCTGACTTCATTTGGTAAAACTTAATCCATTTCAGTGAAACTTTTCCGAGTGGTTGTTTGACGCTAGATTTAGCCTTAGGTGGTGGCCTTCCCAAAGGAAGAATTGTGGAGGTATTGATTTTCTCCTTCTACATCATTCCATTTCTACATGAATTTGAATCAAAATAATTATTTGAATGAACATTATCTGGCTATGCTAGTTTCCTTTTGATGATGGTGGAGAGGAAAATGGTAACTTTGTAATTGGCCTATATGTAGAAATTATGAATTAGGGCTTGGAAACACTGTAACTGAAAAAGGAAGCAATCTGTCCTCATACTTTGAATGTTTGCTTCTACTACTTCCTGTATCCAAAAAGCTGATCCTAAAGTGTCATTCACGGTGTTATTACTTGATTTGAAAATTTTAATAAACAAGATGAAGTGAAAGAATTGTTAACACATCTTCATTAAGAAAGTAATAGATAGAATGATAACTGACAAACTATGTTTAGACATTACTCCTGCAAGTTTCTTATCTTCACCTTATTTCATGGAAGCAAAGGCCCTTAGGCCATAAGCATGTTGCTGCAACTTTTCATTTTTCCTAGTGAATCCATATTGCACATGTATTGAAGTGGAAATTGATATTCAAACATGTCCTTCATTTTCACTTGCCTTATGAATTTTGTTTAGTGATGTGCCTCTGTGCTAGATGACTAATTACTCTCATAAAGGCCCAGTGCTTAGGACATCTGAAATTAAGGATTGTGGTCGAAGCAACAAAACGGCCAATTCTGGTGCAAATTAGGGAATTAGTCCAGAGAGTAAAAGCTTAAAAAGAATAAGTGGAAAGCTTTTAGGAGTTGAGACTTGAAAAATAAAGAATATATTTCTAAGGAAAGTTTTGCAATATTTTAGGAGTTGTTTTCTGCTAGTGTATTTCATTGAAACCAAAAGTTTAACTATCTAGCTGAGAACCACTGTGATGCAACCTTTGTTGACAAGTGACCCTTGATTCCACATGATTTCATGAGTATGCCTCACACATTGGTAGCCTTAAAGTTAGTCGTATTTTCTTCCAATGCTTGTATGATTAGATTTCTTTGTGTTTCTACTCACATCACAGACCTACAACATTAATTAATAATGGATCATGTGGTAGATTTGAGAGTTTTGGACTCATCTGCCAGGTACAATTGTGATTGGACTTTAATATAGGATATGGAAGAAACTGGTGACTCAATTTTGACTATGATGTCTGAAAAATTAAATCATATTATCGTGATGATAAAACATTTTGGAAACAAAATTTCTGTGACATAAACATCATTCTATTCTCATAGGAAACCAATGAACATATGCTTTAGTAAATCATGGTTCTAAATTTGTTTCCTTTACTACCACTGTGCTTCTCAATTTTCCAGCTTTGGTATTTAATGACATTAGACTCCATGTTTTAATTTCAATATTATACCCAAACCTGCTTTGAGTGGCATCATAATATCTGCTGTTTCACTTGGCAGGTATATGGACCAGAAAGTAGTGGAAAAACTACCCTAGCACTCCATGCCATTGCTGAAGTGCAGGTTGATAGCTTCCTGCCCTTTTCTTAGGCGGTTTGGTTTCTGATTTATTATGCTACAAAAAGGTCAATGAAGTGAAATACTACATGCATTGTTTTTATGTTAATTATGCAGAAGCTTGGTGGCAACGCGATGCTTGTTGATGCAGAGCATGCTTTTGATCCAGCATATTCAAAAGCATTGGGAGTAGATGTCGAGAATTTGATTGTGTGCCAGCCGGATAATGGGGAAATGGCATTAGAAAGTAATATATCAAGTCCCTTTTTATGCAGTTATGAAAGTGGTCACGGTTGAGGAAGGCCGTAACTGATGCAGTACATGTGATGCTTTTGAAAATTTTGCTATTTCTGTAAGCTCAACAAATAAGACTGATAAAGTTGTTATGTTTCAGTTGCGGATCGTATGTGCAGGTCTGGTGCTGTAGATTTAATTTGTGTTGATTCAGTATCAGCTCTCACTCCACGGGCAGAGATTGAAGTATGCTTCTTTACTCTTGAAAGTAAATTACATTTCATTCCTGTGGTTTATTGAGTCTTTCCAGTCAGAAAGCTACAATAGTTGTCCCCACAAAATCCTTTTAGTCCATCAGTTTCAATTGAAAGGGTATCTAAACCAGGACATGTCTTTATTTATTTTAAAATTTTTTGCCTCTTCTATGAATCCATGACTTGATTGAACATAAGGATATGCACCAATTAAGTAATGTAACAAATGGAAAGTACAGACTCGAATTTGAGGCTAACACCTAGCTAACAATGGAGCATCTTAAAAAGAACTCAAGAACAATTGTCACTTTGGTGTTTTATCCTAAACTGTGATTTTCGTTATAAACTTTAAGAATTAGTATTTGACGTATCTGTTCTTTTCTTCTCTTCCCCTTTTGTACACCTCTTTTTCTTTTCTTTTTCTTGTTGTATGCTTTTGCCATGTCTAAGCTCTCTCTTGCTTGCATTTTATTACATAGGGTGAGATCGGGATGCAGCAAATGGGATTGCAAGCACGTCTTATGAGTCAGGCTTTACGTAAGATGTCAGGAAATGCTTCTAAAGCTGGTTGTACTCTAATTTTTCTTAATCAAATAAGATATAAGGTACTTTGAAGTTGTCTTCTTGTTGAAAGATGAAGTAAAAGCAATTGCACTTGCAATATACAGGGCACTAATGTGTCCAATTCAAACTATTTTTAGGCACATCCCTACTCTATGTTTCTCGATTAGATCAACATGATTTCAATGTTCTTTTTCTTTTTTTCCCTTCCCTTCTACCAATTGATAGTATTGCTTCTGATTTTGAAAGATTGGAGTATATTATGGGAACCCAGAAGTGACTAGTGGAGGAATTGCATTAAAGTTCTTTGCCTCAGTTCGTCTTGAAATACGTTCTACTGGGAAGATAAAGTCTGTAAGCACATTAGCACAGTAGCTACTTGATTTTCCACTACAGTTTTTTTCGTTTTATCACTTAATATATTATCATTACTAGTACATAATTCATATTATTGTAGGTTAAAGGTGATGAGGACATTGGGCTTCGTGTTCGTGTAAGAGTGCAGAAGAGTAAGGTAAATAAGAATTATATCAGCAAATTTGATGACAATGGGAATCTGTACTTCACTTCGTTGTTCTTGTTAGTCTTAAAGTTAAAATCGATAATGCATGCCAAAAGACCATTAGAATGCTTTCAGGCATCTTAGGCTTGGCCCATGTTGCCTCATGGTACCAACTCTCATCAAAAGTCCTTTCATCCCAATTAAATGGGAAGATTCGATGGAAATATCCTCCCCAAAAAGAAGGAAAAGAAAGGAACTTAAACAATAAAATCTGATGCTTTTCAATCTTATAGATTTGACATAAATGTACCATTGGAATAGAGGTCAACTTATCCAGGGTGACCTGATAGCACTTAATATATCTGGTGAAAATGTGTCACCAAATTGATTGTTGTTGCAGGTCTCAAGGCCATACAAGCAAGCAGAATTTGAAATCATATTCGGAGAGGGAGTAAGCAAATTGGTAAGCAATGCAATCAAATATTTACATTCATCCAAATTTGCAAACTTTTTCTCTTTATTTTGACATTGAAAAAGCCTACAGGGATGCATTTTAGATTGTGCTGAAATGATGGATGTTGTCACAAAGAAGGGCTCTTGGTACAGCTATGGGGACCATAGGTTTGCTTTCAAGCTTGTCTTTACTACCTAAACTTTTAAGACAAATTTAGATCTTTTTATTTGTTTTCTTGCTTATAATTTCAAAAACTGATTATTAAGAATTAGACTTGGTAACTTATACAGATATTAACTTCTTTAATTTAGGCAGTATTGTAGTTACTAATTACTACATTTTTGCTCATAGATTACAAACCGTTGTGTTCTGCACAGTCATAATCTCTTGTTGGTGTCTCGTATTCATTTATTTCACATTTTTGCATAGACTCGTTTTGCTTGAACTAGCATCGTAAATGTTATTCGATGTGTCAGGAGATATAGAAGTTAGACTTACTAAGGTCTTGTTTTTCTATGTTTTTGTAAAGGCTGGGGCAAGGCAGAGATAGAGCACTACAATACTTGAGAGACAACCCTGTTCTACGTGACGAAATCGAGAAGGTTCAGTACTTCAACCCTACATATATATTTCATGTTATGCTATTAAATTGAAAGCTAGTCCACTTTAATCAACTGATGATGCATGAAGCTCCAAACTGTTCTTTCTTTTGTTGTATGATCAGTTGAGGAGGAACATGCTAAGCTACCCCCCAAAACTTAGAAGATAGTATAGTATATAATAACCCTTTATCTTAATTTTCTGTTCTGGTTTCTTTTTCTACGCCTCCGTTTTTCTAATTGTCTTGAAGTATTGGTGCCTGAGTCTGACCCACACCTAGATTTAGGTTTGAGAATGTGACCCTCCAAATACCATATGCATGTCAATACATTATGTATGATTAGACCTGTCAAATGGGTGGATTGTGTTGATCTAGATCGGACTAATTTGGGTCAATTTTTTAGTTTGTGTCATTTTAGGTTTGGGTTAATTTTGAGTTAAGGTCATTTGGTTTTGAAGCTCGGTTTTCACGTCGGGCCAATACAGGTTTGGATCATTTTGTATTCTAGTCCTTCAGGTTTGGATCATTTCATGTTCACGTCTGTTTTAGTTTGAGTCAATTTGGGTTTGGGTTTTAATGGTCAAATCCAATTGGGTTGCATTTGGGTTCAAGTTAATCAGATTGGTTTTCAAGTTCAACACGTGTACTAAGATTCGAGCCCCAATTGATCCTGTAGTGTTTCTCTTTTGATCAGCATTTTTGATTGAATACTAACAACAGTTCTTTCATCTGTTCTTAACAAAATAACCATATATTTTATTGGTATAATGCTGCAGATAGCTCGGTCTATGATCGCTGATGGAACCGAACATTTGAGCTCAACTCATGTGAAGAGCTTGTCATTTCCTCCCCAAGATGAAGATATTTATGAGGAGGTATGATGAGATTGAACTAACTGGTCTTTACCACAAGGCTTTGGCAATCAACCGCAAAGGTACTCGGAATTTTGTTTCGCCATCGTGCATTGGGCCCAAAACAGAGAGTTTTCATGCCTTTCAGAAGAAGGTATGTGTGTATTCTGATTATGAATTGGCGAGACAGTAACTTTTTGATTTGGTTTTAATATGTTGTTTAACCTTATTAACATTACCAAATTAATTTTTGCAAAGGCAAAACATTCAACATGTCTACATATAGACATGCAAAACCAACTTGTTGCTTAATTATTTTGATTAGAACATAATTACATCTTGGAGACTATAATACAAGTATCACTAATAGAAATATATGTATCTACTGTGCCAAAGCACTTGTGTTGTAAACCAAAAGAGCTCCTCCGGCAAGAATTCCGGCTAGGGTAACTGCCCATATTGCCAATCCAGTAGTCCCTGCAACATCATTTATATAACTTTATTAGTCCTGATTGTTGAGTTTGTTGTCCGATTAGGTCAAAAGTTTAATAAGAATCGTACCGCCGGTATAAACATCACCGCTGGGAGACCAGTCGTTGGGGTCGTATATGGGGCTGCAGTTCAATCATCAGGGAAAAACGATAATCATGCATTTGCATATTATTTATTTAATTTAAATTTTTATTTTATAATGATCTTTTTTTCCTCGAGTTGGTATCAGGGGCAAACCCATAATTTTTTGGAGGGGTGAAGTTGAATTATAAATTTTTTGGAGAGCTAAAATGTAATTTTATCATTTTTTACATGAAACTTCACAAATTTTGAGGGATTAAACTATAAAATTTTCATTTTAGAGGGCCCAAACTTTATTTTTATCATTGAATTAACTTAAAATTATGTAATTTAAAAAGGACAAAACCAACAAAAATGATCAAGGAGCAGGCCATGCCCCCTGCCCCTTTAACTTTGCCCCTGGTTGGTATAACTTTTTCCACCATCTCACAAGGGCAAAACCAAGAAAATCTTTTAGGGGTTAAAAATGAAATTTCATCATTAAAAGGACTAAACTCAAAATTTATCATTTTGGGGGCCAACTCTCTACCTAAACAGGCTAACACTTATGAGTCATGATCGAAGACTTTGCAAGTACATATACATCCTATCTAATGTATTATCTATATACACGTATGCATGTATGCGCGTGTATAATTTACACAATAAAAATTGAGTTTGTGATTATAATTAAATGTCGATCGAATTTCAATTCAATTGATATGGGTACTGTTGTCTATACAAGAAGATGTGAATTTAGTGTATGCATTATCCTCCTATTTATGGGTTAAAAAAAGAGTATGGTAGTTCTAGATATTGTGTCAAATAAAATAAATATGACTAAAACTTATAATAAAATTATTTAAAAATAAATAAATTATAATTAAATAAAAACGAGCTCAATTCATCTAAATTCAGATTGAGTCTCAATTTGATATATATATTTTTAAAACATCATATTCAAACTTAAATTTGATCTATATTTAAACTACAATCTTAATTTTTATCTTTCATATATTAAATAATAGAGAAATATTAAAACAATTTTATTATTTATTTGAAATTTAAGCGGGAAGTGAGGTGAAAAGAATAATATATGTAATACAGAATTATATAATGATTGAAATAAAAGGGGAATATAGGTTGTCATACCTGTACCCATCGACATTAGCACCATATTTGTCAACAAATTGATAGACACCCTTTCCCTACATAAATTCTCAGAGTTCAAATCTGTCAATCTCTTTTACAAATATACAGCTATACATAAATGCTAATTAATTATAGAGAAGTCACCAAATTATTGAATTTATATGTAATTCGTAATCATTGAATTAAGTGTAATGCAAGGAATCACTTTTATGATTTTTATAAATAGGTTAAGAGTTGGATGATTTACACTGAAATTCATTGTCTGTACAAAATGATTAATCTACTAATTACACTTTATTCATGAAATTATTTAATAATGTTCTTTTTAAAGTCAAAAGAATGATAAAAATAGTAATTATAATTCATGTCTTTAATTGATATTCAATAAATTATATTAAAAGGACAACTGAGGTTGGGTTTGTTACAAAGGAATAAATAAAATATTTCAAATAATGTTTTGTGCATGAGAAATTAGTTTGTTAGATGGAATCGTGACCAGAAATTTTTTATTTTAAATATCTATCCATTTAATAAAAATAATAAAATATTTTTATTATTTAATTTGAATTTGTAGATAATAAAATCAAACTGAATTTAAGTTTCTGTCTGACGCGCAACCTATATGGATTGGGCACAGGAGCAAAACTAACGGGTTGGCACTTGGCAACTACCCCGATCCTTAAAATGAAAATTTTTTATTTAAAATTTTTAAAATTTTAAATTAGTAAAAGTAAAATAATATTCAGCCTCCTCAAAAATATAAAAATTTGATTTAACTCTTTAAAGAAAATATAAATATGAGTTATTAAAATAGTAAAATTGTATTTTTACCTTCATAAAAATTAAAATTTAATTTCAACCTCTTAAAAAAATTTTCTGATTTCACATTGAGCATGTGGATAGATAAATTTTAAAACAATGAATAAAATAAAATAAAATAAATTATATCACAAAATTTTATATTAAAACTATATTTATATAATTTTATTTAATAACTAATAAAGAATTTATTAATAAATTTTTATTAATTTTAAATTAAATTATTGATATTTTATTTTTTAATCATATATTTTTGTTTTATTTAAATATTTTATATGAAATAAAAGATAAATACCATATAATAATATTTATTTTTAAAATTAATTTTTAAAAAATTCTCTAACTAAATTAAATTGATATCGAATTAATTCCTCGTACCAACCTTAGCCCTTCTTCCAGAAGCATCAACACCATCCTTTAAGTTCAAGCCACCATTAATTCCTGCAAAATTCATTATTAAAATTTACAATTAAATCATTTCACAAATATAAGAATATAATATTTTTACACTTTTTTTAAATTTCGAGAATTCTTTTATACCAAAATATATAATTTTTCTATAAAATAAAAGAGTAAATACGAGACTAATATTCACAAAGTGATTCATATTTAATATAAAAAGTAATTTGAATTTAATTTAGTAATAATGGAGCTATTGATTAAACCGAATTTAAGCTTATTCAAAATTTTTATCTTCAAACCAAGCTAATGGAGTTCAAACTTCAAATTCGATCTTTGAGTACATGATAAACAAGCTTGATTAACTCGTTAGTAGAGCCGGAGCTTAAAAATTAATTTCGATTGAGCTCGAACAATATGCCAATCTTCAAATTTGGAATCGCACTCGAACTATAAGTAAAATTTTCAAAACAAACAAAATTTAAGGAATGATGACAAATACTTTTAAAATATACAAAAGAACAAAACAAAAATCGGATCATGCGGTTTCACAATGCTAACGAATCATCAATAACAGTGCAAATTTGTTCAAAAAAAAATTCAAATTCTACAATCAAAATTTACCAATCGAAAACCTAGTTTCAAAAAACAAAATGTAAGCAATTACCGTAAGGGCTATCGGTCTTGATCTTCTTGCCACTACCAGCTTCAACCTTGAAAGAAGACGGAACCCTAGCAAGGGAAGGGACGCCTCTGCTACCACCTGATTTATCGACATTGAAATTAGGTTTAAGACTTACTGAAGAAGACGAAGCCATAACTGAGGCAGCCATTTTTTTTTTCTTACTTATTTTAGTAGCTGGAAATGCTTTCGCCTAAATGGGATTATTATTTTATACTAATTGATAATTATTATTATATTTATAATATGAAGATACTAGAAAGTGATTGTCATGCTGACACGTGGAAATACTTTTTGGCATTAATTTATGTATATAATAATGCATCCTTTGGTCAGACTAATGATCACTCTTGAATCTTCTATTGTTCTCCAAAAACGGAAGAATCCTGAAAGTCTATCCTAATACCCCACCAATCAATTTATGCAGCTTTAGTTATAATCAATCTTTTCAACTTTTCATTTATTATTATTCTTTACTAATTCAATAGTGTGATCGCTAAATTTGGATAATAGATTCGAATGTGAGATGTCACGTTATATTGTTGAATTATTCGAATATTGTTCATATAATATTTGATTTAAAGAATTAAGATTTATAACATTTCTATAAAATTATGAAAAATGAATAATAATCAATTATAGGATTTAAAAATTATTTTGAAATATCTTAAAATCAATTTTTAGGTGTTCGGAGGTGTTAAGATCAATTATGGACCTTGTAAGTAGAGTTGATCATGAGTCGAGTCGGATTTGGATTGGGTCAATGCAAAAAATTAGACTCAGGCCCGACTCGAAAAATGGGCCTAAACTTTTGCTTAAGTCCAGCTCGGATAAAAACTTGAGTCTGGACCAGCCTGCCCACATTAATTTTTTAAATTATTTTTCTATAAAAATAAATTTAAAAAATATAATACATCAAATAGACTAAAAACATTAAACTAAATATTTCCCAACAAACTGAAAATACATATTAAAATATATTTATACTTAAATAACACTAATATAATTGTAACTTAACAAGCAAATACCTCTAAAATAGAGCAAAATTAACAATAAAATAAGAATTATACAATATCCAAATAATAGCAATAAAATAGAAGCAATATAAAAACAAAATGGTAGCAAAACAACAACATAACAGTAGCAAAAAAGTAACATAACAGCAATAAACAACAACAAACAACAACATAATTTTTTTGTCAAATTTGAGCCGGGCTGGGCAAAAAAAGTCTTGCCCGAGGCTCGGCTCATTTTCTGAACGGACCTTATTTTTTGTCCAAGCCCATTTTTCAAGCTTATATTTTTTCCCAAACCCTCCTATTTTTTGACCAGGCCTTCGGGATGACCCGACCTATAATTAATTCTATTCATAAGGTCAAACAGGCTCGAAATACGGCAATAGTCCTCTTCAAGGGCCTATGTATCGATACCTAAGTCCATGTCCTATATAATTTGATATTTTGCTAAACTGGATACTGATACCTAAAATAAAGATATCGAACATGGATTCTTCAAGTTAAAATTTTCCCTCTAACTACCCTATTTTAATACCTAATTGATCATCACATAATATTAAGCTCGACCCAAAAACCAATTTGAAACACTAAAAAACAAACCAATCACCTCCAAACTTAATGAACATACACTAAGTACAAGAATAGCCAATTTCAAGCACTTGCCAATATTTAATACATTCAACTCCTAATATACTCATTATGTAAGCACATATACGTACAAAACATTGCCAATGCTTATACCCTTAGTACATGCCATTTGAGTACTCAACACACATCATATGAAACTTTCCTAGTCACCTAGGCATAGGTACATGCCAAGTCACCTTAAGTGCTGCTTGTGGTATCCCTCTTACTAATGGTTTAGGAATGTATCATCAATTATTCATAGTTGGGTAACAAAAGAGACTTATGCAGGTAATGTTGGTAAAGTTATTAAGAAACTGAGCAATTGAAAAGGTAAAGTACTTTCATCGGCTGGGAAGTGTACTCTGATTAAATTAATAATATCTACAATTTCACTTCACACGACACAGTTAACTCTATTACCTGTTTTGGTTAATAATTAGTTGGGCCGAATAAATAGGAATTTTTTTGGGTGGCACTGCACAACACTCTCACAAGTATTTAGTTAGTTGGGATAAAGTTCCGCTTCTTTATTTGGCTTGTCTTTCTTGATAAGATTAATACTAATCAGATTTGTGTATGTAAGAAAATGTCAATTGATGAAATCTGTAGTCACCCAATTGTTTAGTTCGTTCTATTTTGGTCGCCTAACTATTAATTTTTTTTATTTAGTCACTCAACTTTTTGAAATTAAATATTTTAGTCGCTTTGTCGTAAACTTAGTGACAGATAGTCTAACGTGGGCCTTTTTTATTGGCATAATAACAAATTTAGCCCTCCAGTGTTTACACATTCTATCAATTTAATCCTAAATATAAAAAATTCAACAAGTTTAACCCTTCAATGTTTACAGAAGTTGTCATTTTAGTTCTAATTCTAAAAATTATATAACAGAATATAAAAATCTTTAAAATATTTTTATTTATTTTTTTAAAGTTCATAAATTTATATTTACTTCTCACCAATAATGCTCATTTCTCATCAACCAAATGCACGAAAAGCCCAAGCACAGGTGGAAAAATGCCTTAACACATTCTCTTACCTTATTTTTCAGCTTTTCACTCTACCTCAAATATTCTCTAACTAGCTTAGTGTTTGGACAAGTAATTTGACCCTCAAATATTACTCATTAACGGTGACAACAACTCAATTCGGAAAGATTTAAAAATATTTATATTACTACGTAATATTATGATTTTTAAAAATAAAATGAACCGAAACCGAATGGAGCCACAAACATAACCAAATCAATCCAAATTAAGTTATTTTCACCAATCTAAATATAAAATATTTATTTATATATATAAAAATGAAAATCTCCTAGTCAAATAAATACAATTGTTTTAACTTATAAACTAAAAACTAAACTATCCAAATACATCTAAATAAAAACAAAACAATTCAAATTAATTTTAGATTTTCTTTATTTTTCTTCTTTCTAAAATCAGGTCGGTAATCAATTCGAGCAGATCATTAATTTTCAGTTCGGTTGGTTTGGTTTGGTTTTATTAAAAATAAAATATTAAAAAATAGAGAAAATCTATTCAATCGCCCGTTCAATTGATTTTTAAGTTCAGTTCAATTAATTTTAAAGGTTCATTCAAACCCAATTCAATCATTTATTTGATTCGATACATCAATTGATTTTCAATTCGAGTTGATTACACTTTCTCCTGCTATAAATCCCATAGGTTAGAGAGGGGGAATTAAGTTTAATTTTGTAATGGTGACGGTATGACGAATTAAGGTGGAATAAAGTTGAATTCAAAATAATGTCAGTTGGTATGAATAGAGCTGTTGAAACTAGTTAAAATGATTGAATTTTTATGACCAATTGGTTTAATTTATACTAATAAAAAATTATTTGACTTTATTTGGAATTATAAATCAAAAGTTGATTTTGTGTTCATATTTAGATACACCATCAACATAAAATGAAATAAGTTTTTAAATTCATTTAAAAATAATCCAACTAAGCAAAAATTCGATAAATAATAATATATTAAAAAGGAGATATATGTCAATTTTTTTTAAAATTAGAATAAAAATAACACTCTGTTAGCGTACCAAATACTATTCCTTTTTTGGTTCCTTCCCGCCGTTTAGGATTCGAGTAGTGGTTCGACAACTTGAGGCAAATGAATATTATGTCAGTAAAGCATATGCGTAGTACCCATTTTCCAAGAGAAAAGTTCTTTTTAGTTGGATTCTTATATATCTCCCCTCGGCGACCCTCTCTTTCACCTAATACTTGTACAACAAAAAATATATTGCAATTGTAAAGCGCATCAGGTCTCTTTTGCTCAGTTCAACCACCGACTATTGGGATAGAGGAAGAGCACCAAGAACGACTGACTTGTACAATTTGAAGCGCCTTGTGCGTCTAAGGATCATCTAGGCTAAAATAGCAACCAATTGCAACTTCTCTCAAAGTTTGAGTTCACAACTTACGCTTTGAGTCGTTCCCTAGATGTGTACGACATCCATAGCATTTCAGAGTTTGGGTTAATATTTGGTACATTAGCCGTTTACTATTTTTATTCCACTAGAAATCTTAAAAATTGTTATATTTACCTCTTTTTTAAATATATTTTTTCGAAAACTCAACCTGCGGTCTATCAAATATTATTCCTAATGTTTTGTGAAATAAAAACCGAACTAAATACATTTAAATAATAACTTATTCAAATTTAATAAAATCAATCCGAAATCAAACCTTAAAATTTAAATCGATTTTTAATTTTGTTGAAATTATTTTCCAAGTATATTACTCATTAATTTCCCATGTTCCATGTCATGTAGCTCATGAATAGATTACAAATGTGAATGACATTCAATTTATAATGTCAACTGTCAACGGTATGACCAATTGCTTTAATTTAATATACATTATTTCACTTAATACAATTTACTTTATTTAGTAAAAAAACAAACCTTTTATCGGTCGAAATTTAATTTTGTGACCATAAATATGTCATGGTGATGAAAAGAAATATATTCCAATATTAATTTTAAAAAATTTAAAACCTAACAATAAATATTTCAATATGTTTACGGATTTTTTATTTAATTATCAGTTTAATTATTGATAAAAATAATAACAATATAATCGCTGGTTATTTGAATTGAATAATTTTTTTATTTAATTTAAAATTATTTTTAAATTTTATAATAGAAAAGTATTTTATTTTCAAAATATTTTTTTTTTCTCAAAAGGAGAGTTATTGATTGCTTTTTATTTAAAAATTCAAAAGCATATTTAATAAAAATAAAGTCCAAGAACCCAAAAATAGTATAGAAATCATTAGAGTTTATACATAAAATAAAAGCAAAGATGCTTTAATCTTACCCTTTATTTATTTTACATTTTAAGATGATATTACTCATTACTCACTTTCATAATTGTTCATAAATAATAGAAAAGTTGATTCGATCTTAGTTCGATTAATATGAATTTTTTATTAATATAAGGAGATATAAATTCGAATACGCTGATGTTGGGATTATAGAAAATATATATATATTTGTTTTGGTCAACAATAATTATCATTTCCATGAAAAATAATTGACCATGCAAAATGATATGAAAAACAAGCCAAAATTTGCAAATATAGAATTTAAAAGAACTCAAGAAGACGTAGCAAATAATTGACCAAACCAAATGAGTGGAAAATTTAGCCGAGTAGATTCATTTACGTACGCGCCAGGAAGGAAGGCGCAGAAAACCCTAATTTCTTTCTTGTTTCATGTTTGAAAAGTTTAAGAAATGTTTATCTTTGAACATGTTAATTTAAGGAAATGGATTTTTTTTTAAATAAAATAAATTTTGACGAGTCAGTTTTGGGCAACTACTGACACCTAACATAAATTAAAACCATTTCCCCTTTACTTAACTTCTCTCATGGACTTTGGTTTCTCTCTATCTTCATTATTCTCTTAAAACCATTTCCCTTCAACTGATTCCTTTTGCTTCTCTCAGGTTCTTGTTTTTTCAGGTTAATTTTCTGATTTACCTATCAGTTTTCTTTCCGGGTTTTTTTTTTTTTTTGGGATCGGTTTTTCTTTAATCTTGCTTTTCTTCATGTTTAGCTAATTTGCTGATCTGGGTTTCTATTTTCTTGTTGAAGCATGTTGTTATTTTGCTTGAATTTGATTTAGTTAGTTCATAGTTTTAATGGGTGTTTTTTTTAAAAAAAAATTATTTTATAATTCCTTCTCTTTGATGTTTAATGGTGAAATGAACATAGTCAAATTGGGGTTGACTTCAGGTAGCATCTATTTATTTATTTCATCAAATTGAAGTGAAATGAACTAGGAATTGGTAAGTGGTATTATTATTGTTGTTGTTGTTGTTGTTGAATTATGTATTAAGCTTTTTAGTTTTTGCAATTTGGTCGAATTGCCCCTTTGTTTACTTCTATGCTCTCTTCTTCACTTCTCAATTGCTTGAAATATACACCGAGTTTCAATTAAGGAGATCGAATAATCGAATCCGGTTCGGATATCTAGTTTCGAGAGTAAGCCTGTATTTGGTGTCTAATTTGTTAGGCATTTGATTCTATGAGCTGATTACTTCATAATATTATTAAGTGAATTTTCAGAATTCAACAAGTTCTTGTTAATGAACTTGATGATATGGTGTCTAATATATGAATTTCTTCAACTAGGAACTTTACTTAATGGATGATTCGAAATGTATAATTGATACCAATGCCTTGTTAAGTGCAGCAAAGTGACCCTTGTTTGCTACTTGCTCAAAACTTCTATAGTTTCTTAAGCATTTTGTGTATGTACTAGATTTATTCAATTGATATTGATATTATGTGTATGTATATAGATAACTTCGTTACTTTAGAGACCGTCATTGTCGGTTATTGATCTCTATAATGAATACACTAATAGAGACATCAACAAATCCTGGAAGATATTCCTGAAATTGTTAGCTGCTTGATTTTGCTTGATGCACCATGAAATTTGGTGTATTACCATAAGTGCTACATGCCTGCCTCGATGATTTTGTTATTCAAGTCCACTGAATTATTAGTATGAAACTAAGTTTTTTTTTTTTTTTCCTCATTGGTTTCCTTTCGGCAGGTTCAAAACTGCTCTGATTCAAAGCATTGATCAAATATATAGGAAAACTTGGCACTGGCGCATCATAAAGTTATGACTTGTTTTTCTTTCTTATTTCGTAGACGCAACGATTCAGTGAACAACCAGCCTTTCGAGGTTGATGAAGGTAAGTCAGAAGCCTTGTGATAATTAGGACATCTTTTCATTTTGTCATGTGCAATTTAATGAAGGAAAACTCCTAATCTGCTTTCTTTGTTCCTTCTTCCGAACAGAGTTTGATGTTCAAAACGTAAAATTTTATACATACAAAGAATTAAGAACAGCTACTGAAGATTTCAGCCCTGTCAATAAGATTGGTGAAGGAGGCTTCGGTTCTGTCTATAAGGTATATACATATATATATGTTCTTTCAATATATGGAGCATTGACTGCTCGACCCTTCATTGTTCTGCGAAACAAACCACCTTAATTATCGTTATTGATTTTCAGGGGCGGCTTAAAAACGGAAATATTGCCGCAATAAAAGTACTTTCAGCTGAATCACGACAGGGAGTGAGAGAATTCGTGACAGAGATTAAAGTGATCTCCGAGATAGAGCATGAAAATTTAGTCAAGCTTTATGGCTGTTGTGTGGAAGATAATCATAGAATCTTGGTCTATAACTACCTCGAGAATAATAGCCTTTCCCAGACTCTTCTTGGTAATTTTTTCAATTTCGTTCTACAATTTTAAATTTAGATTATTGAGGCTATTCTTTATATCATAATGCATAGTAGTAAAACTATACATGCATGTATATATATATGTATACATGTGTGTATATATTACACTGCCTTCAAATAGAAACTAAGAGCAAACGAACCCTTTTTCTTTTACAGGTAGTGGTCACAGTAATATCCAGTTTAATTGGAGAACACGGTCCAAAATATGTATCGGGATCGCACGTGGGCTTGCTTTCCTTCACGAGGAAGTACGGCCTTACATTGTTCATAGAGATATCAAAGCAAGCAATATTCTTCTTGATAAAGACCTAACACCCAAAATATCAGATTTTGGCTTGGCAAAACTTATCCCGGCAAACTTGACTCATGTCAGTACTCGTGTAGCTGGAACAATGTAAGGCTTCAATCTTCTCGTTACTCCTTCAAGTTTAAATATGCTTAAAATGTATTTTTAGTTTCAAATTGACTTGGTGTTAAAAGCAATAGTAATACAAAATTTCTGTGTTATTCGGGCTCAAATATGAGTGTCAAGTAGAGGTATATGTCTCACGTGGTTATATTCAATTGTTTCCAAGTTTTTTTTTTATGTATTTGGAGGGTCCTCTGAGGGTCATATACTCACGTCCATGTTCGAATATAAGTGAAGAGTCGGAGCAACAAAGCGAAATTTAACTCCTTTTCTCTACTGAGTTTTAAGTTTTGCCTCTCTTTTACTTCTTTTCTCAGTATTTTATGCTTTTGATAAGTATTAACTGCCACTTACTTATACATTCATCGTTTCAGAGGTTATCTTGCACCGGAGTATGCAATAAGGGGGCAGTTGACTCGGAAAGCAGATATCTACGGTTTTGGCGTTCTCCTCATAGAAATAGTCACTGGCAGATGTAACACAAATACGCGGTTACCTGTAGGAGAACAATATCTCCTAGAGCGGGTATGGGTTCGAGTCCTTTCCGTTATAGTTAAAGTTTAGTTTATTGCAATTATATCAATGACGGAGCTTGACATGTGAGTTACGAGACTTCCCTTTCGGTTTTGCTCAGAGATAAATAATCAAGCACTTATGAAATTTGCAAAGCTAGAAACATGTTGCTACTCCTTAAAATATTATTATATTTGAAAGGGTTTGGGGTTAATGAACACTGATCTCTTCTTGCAGACATGGGACCTTTACGAGAAAAGGGAGCTGGTCGTGTTGGTAGACGAATTGCTGAACGGTGATTTTGATGCGGAGGAGGCTTGTAGGTACCTCAAGATTGGTCTTCTTTGCACCCAAGATGCTCCTAAACTACGACCCTCTATGTCATCGGTGGTCAAGATGCTAACAGGCCAAAAAAAGGTCGACGAGAGGAAGGTAACAAAGCCGGGATTAATTTCCGATTTTATGGACCTCAAAGTTAAAAGTTCTGATAAAACCAAGCCGGAACAAAAGAACACATCTTACAATGCTTTCTCTGGCTCAGACAAAGGCAATTCAACCATGTCGTCAGGAACCTCGACTTCCGCAAATACAACCTTCAATACTATGAATAATGACCACAGCGTTTAAACATCGACAATAACGAACGTCGAAATTTATTCATTTTTATTCTATTTTGGGTTTTTTTTTTTTTTTTAAAGCTTTCCAGTTTGTAAATTTTCAACAGTGTTTGTCATTTATTATACTTGGTGGAAATAGCTGAAAGCCTGAAACTAAGGTCTTGTAAATGTTCCCTGTTTGGTGAATGAAAAGAAATTTTTGCAGAGTTGATCGATGGTATTTTTGGTCCAATTCGTGTCGAGTTCGGGTTGGACTTATATATGATCGTAGCACAATATATAATTTTTGTATCGGGCTAAGTTCGAGTTAGGTCTATACATACATTAACATTATATGTAACATAATTAGTAACTCAAGCTTCTTTAGATTCGTCTGTATTATTTTTAATTTTTTTATTAAAATCTATTTTTAATTTAATATTTATTAATTGTGTATATATTTTTATTAAAATTTTATGCATAAAATAAAATAAAAATTACGTATTATAAAATTAAAAAAGAACTCGAACTTTAATATTGGAATCCAATGAAATAACCCTTCAGTAGGTTATGCTTCATGGCTAAGCTCATGAAATGATAATAAATTTTAAGTCCTTATAATCTTTATACATTTGGAATTTAGTTTTCTTATTTTTATTTTTGAAGAATTTAGCTCTTCTATTTTTTGAATTAAAAAAATACAAGTCTAATTGTTAATACCGTGAAAATTCTTCTGTTAAATTTAGATTCATTACAACATCACTTTTTAATAATATTAACAATAATTTGAGCTATGAAATTCGAAAAATAGAAAGATTAAATTTCAAGAAATGAACTAAATTATAAATGTACAAAAACTACAGGGACTTCAAACATATTTTAACCTATGCATTGATGAAGTCAAGGCATGGACTTTTCTCGTTCTTACGGATGGAGATCTATGCATTGTGATATTTAAAGATTTTTCCGTTTATATTTTTCACCAATAATGATAAATTAATTGCATCGAATATCCTCAAATTAGGAAATAGAACTTATTAAAAAATAGTCAATTAAATTTTAATGACACTATATTTTTAAATACGTCAAACCTAATATGTCCATGCAATGGTGCAGGTAGTGGCTTTGGCCCATAAAATAGTAAAATTTCTTTTAAGTCCTTAAAAATTTTTAAATATATATAAGTTAGTATAATGATAAATTTATTTTTATCCCAAAAGATCTATAACTCAATTTTACGTCCCCTAATTTCTTTTACCTTGGTGGCTAGTTCATGTAACAATTATACACGTGATTAAAATTTGATCAACATGTTTTAAATATGTTTCACATCAAATTTGAGTTGACATTTAATTTTCACAGATAAGTGGATCTAACTGATACGATACAATTTTTTTTTTTTGATAAAAATATGATACCAATCTTTTGAAAAGTCAACTACAACAATATGAAATTTAGAGATTAATTTAAAATTTAAACTATAGTTTAAAAATGCCTGAAGCCGAACGTAATGGGAGCCAGATCTTGTCCCCTAAAATTTGAAAAATTCCCATCAAACTTTTAAAAAATTTGAAGATTTTAATCAGGTCCTTTTAAATTTTTTTGGAATTCTCTTTAAGCCCTTCAAAAGTTTTGATAATTTTAATTAAATCCTTAAAAAATTCAATAAACCCTCAACTTTTAAGTTTTTTTAATTAAACCCCTAAAATTTTAATTATTTATTTAATATGTAGGATCTCCTAAATAGATTAAACATTGATTCTTAAAGCTAGCAAAGTGCATAAAGGAAAAGGAGCAAAAATAAATAAATGAAGGGATATCCTTCAACAATAAATTGCAATGGAATTTTTGGAGTAGCCAGAAATATTTTGGGAGCTCGGAATTAAATTATATTTTTTATGATAATAAAAATGTAATTTTATCATTTCAATAGTCTATATCGTTATAATTTTCAAAGGATTAAATCAAAATTTTATCATTTTAAGGGGGTTAAAGTACAATTTTACTATTATTAATTTTAAAGTTTATAAATTATAAAGCACTTAAATAGAAAGAAAGTTAAAGCATGTGGTGGGTAGAGATTAAAAAAAAGTCAAACCTAAAAGTTATATGCTAAAATGATTTAAATTAAAAAAAATTTATGTTTTCTATCTTTCAAAAATTTATTATATAATTTTGATCCCTAAAAATTTTTGAATTTTTCATTCAATATTGTGTTTGATTATAAATGATTGTTACCCAAATATTAATAAGAGTATCTTGATAAAATAAATACTTCTAAAATTTTTAAAAAGTGAATAAATAAATGATTATATGAATTTATTTAATATATTAAATGTATTAATAATTTAAAATAAAGTTTAATAAATTAAAAGATAATTAACAAAATCAAATAATTTAAAACCGTTTATAAACAAAAGAAAAAAAAATATAAGTTATAGGAAAGAGTTTTGGGTAAACTACGCATAATGTCACTAATCTATTACTAAGTCTACATTTTAATCATTGACTTCGAAAAGTTAACTAGGCTGTCGATTTTTTGTTTTTTAAAGTCTGCTTAATGAGATCTAAGCACCGATTCGACGATTGGTACAATGGATAAATACCCATCAATTGTTAGAAAAATATACATTAGATTTAAGTTGATTTGACAATTAGTCTCGAAGATTAGAGGAGAAAGTTGTTAGGATTTTAGCTCGCAAATTCGTTATGTCTAATGTTGTTTTATGAGAAAAATGAACTATAAAAGAGAAGGGGAATGAGAGCTTTCAATTGGTGTAAATGGTGCGAGCAGACGTCATATATGATGTGGAAACGATTTTAACAGACCAGTAACTTAAATTAAAACTTCAAATAATCCAGTGATCATTTCATAATTTTTTAAAATTAAGTAATTAAAATGTAAATTTATTAATAATTTAGTGGATTTCAGGGGAAAGTTTTTACTGCAAGAAAGGGTCTAGTTTTGACTTCCAAATCTCATAATTTAAAAAACATTTTCTTTATTAGTTTAGTTTAGTATGAAAAGGACATTTTAAAGTGATTTTTTGTTAAATATGACTTAGAATATTTTTAATTTTTTAAATGCTCAAATGGTTTGATTTATTTGATATTTTAAATTGTTTAATTATCTTTCATTATCTGGATATTGTCATTGGAATTTTGACCCATTTAAATAGCAATTATTTGTTGCATATTGAATTAATTATTTTAAAGGTTTAATCACATTTTAATCCTCAAACTTTTCTCATTTTCCCAACTAGGTACCCTAAATTCTTTTATCCCAAATAGGTACCTGAATTTTAACTCTGTCCGTTTGGAAAAAAGTTACCTGACCAATTCGGCTTCGACACGTGTTTTAAAAGAAATAAATAAATTATTTATACAAATACAAATAAAAAATAAAATATTTAAAATACATACATATTTTACTTTTATAAAGTAACATAGGGTAAAAAGACCATATTCTCCCCCCCAAACAATAGGGTTTGCACCCCATATCCTTAAACCTCATCTGTTTTGAGCTTCATCTTCTCCATAGAATTAGGTTTTAGGTTTCAGAAAACGATTTCCATTTTTCAGAATTTGGTGCTTTGGTATCGGTGAGTCAAAGTTCAGGTATCTATTTAGGCAAAAAAAAAGAAAAGAAAAGAAAAGAGCTTAGGTACCTATTTGGGACAATGGGAAAAGTTTGGGGGACTAAAACGTCAATAAAACCTTATTTTAAAGATGAAATATAAAATTAAACAATAATGACAAAGGTAAACCTGCTGATCAAAGAAAACAAAAAGAATATTAAGTTCATTATATACATGAATAAAATTGATTTAAATAAACCAATGAATATTAAAAAAATAAATATATATACCAATAAAATAATTGAACCAACCACCATGGCTTTAACCACTAAAATAGTAAAATTGCATATAGCTGGTTTCAAAAATTATAACGAGTCTTAGCTCAATTAGTATTGACATTGTTGTCAGTGCAGGAGAATGTGGGTTCGAGTATGCTGAAGCGTATTATCCTATGCGCTATTGGTAATTCTAAGCATGGTATAAAAAAAAACAGATATAAAATTATAAGTTATTAAAATAATAAAATAACAATTTAATTTCATTGTAAAAGTATTTATGAGTTGAGTCGAGATTAAATAAAAAAATTTTAGGTCTAAACTGAATTTACAAATGATCTGTTTCCTTTTAAAAAAATATTTAAATTTAATTATAAAATAATCTATTTTTAATTATTTTAAATAGTTAAAATTAAGATTTTTAAAATTAGACTTATGGTTGAAGTGATTAGGCTACTAGTTTATTAGTTTAACTGTTTTAGTCCACCAGCTCAGTTTAATTAAAAAAATTCTGGTTCAATTGATCTTGTTCTCGATTTCCCAACTGATCCGATACCTTTCTTCAGACCAGTCGAATCTTGAATTGATCGTTTCGATTCAATTTAAACAATCATGTATAAAATGAATCAAATTCATTAATTAGAAAAAAAATAAGAAAACACACACACACGCACAAAATGACAGCAGCAGCAGCATCTCATTTCATATATCATGTTCATAGTTTCATCATGTTAAAAACAAGTGGGTCCTCAACCCTTCCTTGTCTTTGTCTAATATGTCTCTAATGTCTAATCTCTAATGAGTGAGTTTCCGAGTTGAAGTTTAGCTGTGTGAAAAAAAGCTTTACCTCACTCACTCATTCATCCCTCCGTCTTTTTTCAACCACCTTTTTTCCACCTTTTTTTTTCAACTCAGAAAACAGAGCAGACCCCCTTTTTCACGAGCGCTCACATAAAAAACCTCCCAAAATAATAATCACCAAAAAAGAAAATAAATAAATAAAACCTGTTTAATGTTTATGTTATAAATCATTAGGTTTTGTTTGTTTTCCCATTAAAAACCCCCCAAAATTTTATCCTTTTTTCTTTAATTTAATTTTTAGCTTTTACTCACTCCCACCCAACTCAACTGACCTTATCATGTTTTTTTTTTTTTGCTTTACTAATGCTTTTTTAGTCTTAGTATTTAGTTCCAGTTTTTCCAGAGTACAAAAAAAAGGGGCATAATTTGCTTCAATCTTTTGTCCTTTTTCTTTTTTTAAATCCCTTTTTTTCCCGAAGCTTACATGTGAAGCAAAAAAAAATAAAAATTTGGGGTTGAATGAATGAACCCATCGTGATCGAATTTACTCTCTCAACTGCAATTCCTTTGATGGGTATTTCTTGTTCTTTCCTTCAATTAGTAAGAAGGAAATGAAACAAATGGGTTTTTTTCCTCTCTCCATTTTCTTGTTAAAAATTTGATCTTTTTTTGAGGTGGATCCAAAGAGTTTTTTTAAAAGTGGGGGAGAATGGAGGATATAGGGCTTTTTAAGCAAGGTTTTAAATGGTTAGAATCTCAGAAACATGTTTATTCCAAGGCCAAAACGGCGGTTACTTATTGTAGAGATAAAATGGGGTTGTTAATGGAGAGGCATTGGCCAATGGTTTGTAGTGGATGTGTTGGTTTCTGCAAGTTTTTGAAGCTGGTTTTGGTTTATTGGATAGATTGTTTAGTGAGAGGGTTTCAATCGTGTAGCAGATTGGGTTCGGCTTCCTTGCTTGTAATAATGTGGAGTTGTTTCCTTAGCTTGACTTCCATGTCCTGCTTGCTTTATGTGCTTTTAAGCATGGTAATGTATTGTTTCCTTAAAATCTTGTGTTTTGCTTTTATTTTGGGAAAGCTGCTTGTTGATTTCATATGGCTTGTTGATTTTTGGGGGGGGGGGGGGGGGGGGTTGAAAATGATTGCAATTTACTCAAAATGAAGTTGAGATGATTGATTTATTTGGATTTTATGCTTGTCAACCTTGATCTATCTTTGAAATTTGTTTGATAAGGTCATAGAATTAAGCTTGATTTTTCGATGCTGATTTGATGTGTTTATTAGGTTAGATTCTTAGCAAAGATGCTTGAATTTTAGCTTAAAAGTTTCATTTCTAGAATCTGATGGTTGTGTTGATTGGAAATCATACCCTGAAGTAAGATATATCAAAATGTATGATATATACATGTATGTATGTATATATATTTGTTAGAGATCCTTGAATATTATCCTCAGGCTGTTGTTCTTGAATATCCGGCCTTGTTTCTTTTGTCATAAACTATTTATGCATAAATACTTAATCTCGAATGAGCCATCGCGTGCACTACAAAATGACCTCAGGGAAGTTAAAAATCTTCTTTTCGACCCTACAAGTTATGTTATTCTGTTTGATAGCATTTTCTTTGATGACCGGACATGAAATTGAAGGAGCAAAAAGTTACCAAGAGGTTGTTAATTGTGGATATTTTCCATATGTTTGGGTAAACATGTAACGTTTAGGTTTTTCTAAGACTTAGGTGGATTTATGCTATCCTGTTCCAACTTTATTCTACTTTATGGCATCGATCTTATCAGTGCACAATGAGAAATTTTAGAATGATGCTGACAGTCCGGTCTCTTTTGTTTCAGGGAGCTGCTGGAGCTGCTGTTCAGTACTTGGGTTACACACCTGGCCTCTTTATTGTAGGACTGTTCGGCATTTTGGTATTATGGATGTATGCTAACTTTTGGATAACAGGAACATTATTTATAGTTGGAGGTATGGCTTGTTTTTTGCTCTATTGAGTGAAATTTTCCTGTTGGTAATATGGCGTTCCTACTTTTTTCTTATTTTATTTTCATATCCACATGACACATGGATAGCTCTATCTATGGTTTCGGTGACATCTGCAACTATAGCTAATCATATGTTTTCTGTTTGAGAAATAGTTTATTTTCACAAAATTATCCACCTTAAGCTGTATGAAAATGGATTATGGCTTTCTTTTTATCGAGCTTGTTCATGAATGATGATTCTGAGGATTTCCTGTGACTATCCATTATCTATTACCCATTTGATAATTCTCGGTGACCAACCAAAGCTCTTACCTGGCCTTTAATGTATGCAAAAGAGTACTACTTTATGTAATCCATATACTGTCATCTAATGTCTGGCTAGCATGTGAATTTACTTTAGATATACATATTTATTTTATGTTCTCAATGCTAAACGGGGTATGAATTGTATCTCATTTTGGAAGATTCTTTATGCTTACACTTGTTTGATGGAGTTATATGTATCTGCACAGGTTATTTGTTCTCCTTAAGCCATGCGAGATTGATAGTCTTAATAGCGACTGTGTACTCTGTGTATTGTGTCAAAATTCGAGTTGGGTGGATTGGTGTTTTTCTATCAATAAACCTTGCATTTCTATCGAACGATGTAGCGGATTATTTGCTGAAATGTTTTGATAACGTGAATGAAAACATGCACTTTGAAGAGCAAAAGGAACCCAAACCAGTTATGGAAGATGATTTGCCCGGACAATGTGAATACTCTATTCCCTCTGATGAACCGCAGAAGGTGTATTCATGCAAGTCATCGAGCACATCTGCTACTACATCAGTCATAAACCAAAAGGAGTTTTCTGCGAAAAGGGTGGTCAAGGAAGATACGAGTTCAACTGATGAAATGAAAAGAATATTGAATAGCACGGATCATTATGAAGCATTGGGGTTCCCTCGGCATATAAAAATTGACTCTGGAATCCTGAAAAAGGAATACCGGAAAAAGGTAGCTACTATCCCGAAAGAAGCCTTAACGCATTTGTACATCCCATTTTTTGAGTATACCCTAGTTTTCTCAATTTATTATCTTGGAATTCTATTTTGATAGGCCATGCTTGTACATCCTGACAAAAACATGGGAAGTCCTTTAGCAAGTGAATCATTTAAGAAACTTCAATGTGCTTATGAGGTGAGCAACCACGTTCATATCATTATTGTTACTATATTTGCATCATTTTTCATTTTGAGTTCCTATTATCTCAAACTAAAGTTGAACAATGTCAACGGTTCGGGCAATCAGGACTTCTTTTCACAGCTTACGTTGGTGTGGATTTATAGGTCCTTTCAGATTCCACGAAAAAGAAGGACTACGATGAGCAATTGAGAAAGGAAGAATCCAAAACTAGGAGTGTCTGTCAAAAGTCCCATAGCTCTACACGCCAGGTAGTTTGAATTGAAGTTACTCCATTTTGTTTTTCTTGCATTATTATATATTTCCTTGCAGTTCAATTTTTTACATTGGAGTTTATACTAAAAAGCAACGACTGGATGATATATTTTGAATCTAGCTTCAGTGTTCTTATGACTCAGTTTTGCTCTCTTGCTGTTTGTTATATTATATTTGTAGAAAGATCTGGATTTTTAAGCAAACTGGAAAAAAATGTATTTATTTTATCCATATTGATGTCATTCCTAATCAGTTTAATGATACTGAGTTGTCGTGTAAAACTAATTATCTTTCAACGTTTTCTCCTTTCAGCAGGCTACTTCAGATCACCGCTCTGAAGAATCGAGGCGTATACAGTGCACCAAGTGTGGTAATTCACATATATGGGTTTGCACAAATAGGAACAAGGCCAAGGCTAGATGGTGTCAGGTCAGACTTTCTCTACTTTCTGTTTGTCAAAGCCTATCTTTTGAAAAGCGTAACTTTTTGATTCTTGGAACGGAATAAGTCTTAACCATTAAACCTTTAAGGCATAAGCCTTTTGAGATTGGAATAATGGCTGCAAATAACTTAAGAAAACTGTAAATGTTACGACACCTTGTCCTAGAGCCTCTCTCAAGGCATGGTTCCATAATGCTGTTTAAGGCAATAGTCAAACTTTGTTCTCTTGCGCACTAAAATATGCACATTAACAAACACGTCTAGAAACTCATTTCATTATCCCTAAATGCATTTCGTAAATTTCTGAGATTAGTTTTGGCTTCAGGATTGCTGTCAATATCATCAAGCCAAAGACGGAGATGGATGGGTTGAGTACAAAGGTTCCTTGGTGTTTGATAGGCCTCAAAAAGTAAGTTACTTGTTAGTTGGTGCAAAAGCTTTGATCCGTTTGATTTACAACGTTGATTGATTCAACTGAATTTGGTATGACCATTGAGTTGTGGATGTTCTTTTGTCACCGTTGACGATTTTTACTATTTGTTTGAAGTTAAAAACACAAGATAATGAGCTTATCCTATACTAAAATGTCTCGAATTGGCTACTTAGCAGTTTGATATGTTTGCTGTCTTTTAGGTGGAAATACCACGGGCTTTTGTTTGTGCTGAAAGCAAGATCTTTGATGTTTCAGAATGGGCTATCTGTCAGGTCAGTGGTTCATGTTATGTTCCAACATGCATGTGTATGTATGTGTCATAATGTGTAAGTGTGAGCTGGCTTGTTAGTTAAATGATTCAAATCCAATCATTTTAAAATTCGGGTCCATTTCTCGTTAATTAAATGATTGAAATCCAATTTTAAAGATAATTCTGAAGATCAGATACGGTTTTGACGTATAACGTACAACCGAAAAACAAAGGGTCTGGTCTTTATCCCCTAAGAATCTTCCTCTTTAAGATTTTATGTAAATCGAACATGCATCTAAGTTGACCTTTGTTTTCATGACGTATAACTTATCATCGATTGTTTGTTGCAGGGAATGGCTTGTAGACCAAACACGCATCGGCCTAGCTTCCATGTAAACATGGTTGGTTTAGAAAAGACTCAAAGATCAAAGTCGAGCCGATATCCTTGGGATTTGGATGCTGAAATGATCGACGAAGATGAAGAAGAATTCGAGTTATGGCTACAACAAGCCTTGGCATCTGGTCTCTTTTGCGAAACCTCTAAACGTAGAAAGAGCTGGAGTCCGTTTAAATTGCCTCAGAAGAAAAGTAAAAAGCAATGGAGAAGATCTTCAACCTGAAAATTTGAAAAAGGGCATTTTTAATGAAGAAATTTTCTCTGCTTTTCCTACCAAAAGAGAAAAAAAAAAAAAAAAAAACACTATACCATGCCTCCAACAATGGAGTATAATGGTGTTTTGAAGGTGGAAAGCAAAAGAAAAAACATGGGGGCTGATCAGCAAAATGCCCAAGTTTTCATCAAATTTGGAGATGAAATCAAAGGAGAAATCAAGATCAAAATTGATCTGCTTGTATATTGATCCAAATGTCTGAAACATTCTTCTACTTAATTATTCGTATTCGATATTTATGTTCAACATATATTTATATGCAGTTATGGTGGTATGATCGTTTAAAAATTCATACATGTTTGTCGAGTATGTATAATTATATATCCATATCCAATATTTGTATTCATGCTAACATGGCTGATTTAAAACTCGTATAATTATAATCACTGGAATTAAGTGAGATGGCAAGGTTTCTCTTATCCTAATCTATGGTTGAGGGTTCGATTTTTTTTTTTGGATATGGAGTAGCTTTAAAAGTTGTGATAAGTATCTACTCTTTTAATAAACCTACGGAATGCAGAGAATTGTTATTATTCCTTTTATTGTGTCGAAGGCTAGAAAAACGAAGAATACTCCCTGTAATTATTAAGAAATTAAAAAATATATGTTTTAATGGATTGGAATTTATTGGAATTAAATGACGAAAGATGATGTGTTGTTATTATATTCCATCACCATATTAGAAAAAAATTTACGTTCTTTTTATGGGATATTCCCAGAGCAGCCAAAGCTCAAAACGAAAAGAATATAATTGGAAAGTTGAAAATAATTTGTTTTTTAATTTGGGCAAATTAAACCATTAGTCATTAAATTATAGGTAAGTTTTTGTTTTGGTCATTGAACTATTCAAAAGTTTTTATTTAAGTCACCAGGTTGGTTAAATTGATGCTATATGACTTTCTCTGTTTACACTCACTACTTGCACTAATCGAAAGCTCTCTTTTCCCTGCTCTTCTATAGTTCAATTTTTTTTTCATGAAACATCTTTGGACGTTATGAGTTTGCGAACCAAAACTCAAATAACTTTTTTCTCCTATCTCCGACATTGATTGTCAGATCGACTTGGATCTAAAGTATGTTCTACTTGTCAACGAGTACTGATCCATTGCACCGGTCGTCAAATTGTTACTTGAAGCTTGTTGGTGGAATTTAAAAAAAAAAAACTTAACAACTCGGTGACTTAAATAAATTTTTTTTGAATAGTTTAATGACTAAATTGTAACTTATTTTAGTTAAATGATTAAAACGAAAACCTACTTATAATTTAGCGACCAATGGTGTAGTTTGCCCATTAGTTTACCTTTTTAATTGATTAAATTGATTTTAATATAAGTATCGTTGAGGGAGGTTTAACTCATTATAGAAGAAGTTTTTGAAATGTAGTTTGCAACTAGCTCAAGCGATATCCGTCATACCACTAATGCTATATAAGGGCATGAGTTTAAACCCCACAAAAAGTAAATGTTCACGTTTCCTTAGTGTGTTAAGCATTCCCACTCTGTGAACCCCTCAAGACTCTCCGTGGAGTCATGAGATAAAATCGAGCACAAATACCCCATGCACAATATCCTTCACCATTGAGGGGTCCATCGATTTTGACAGTCAGCGCTACAAAAATTTCTTCCAAAACGAATCCGACCTCCGCTTCACACATGTAATTGGTGTCCTTAATTCAATTGATTCAATCCATCACCAAACAAAAAACAAAGAATATTACATGTACTTTAACTTTAATTTTATTCCAATTTCAGGGGGTTTTGCATTTATTTTCCCTTCATTTTCATTATCTTAATTTGAGCACTGTTTTCCCTATATTCTGAAAATGCTTTCTGCCTCTACTGAAAATAACTGTAATTAATCAAGTTGAGGCATCCACTTCTGTATATAAGATCTTTGCTTTTTTTCTTTTTGACTTTTCATCCAATTCTAATAATAGTTTTTTTTTTTTCTAATTTGGATTTTAATTATTTTGGGACTATTTTAACAATTTTATTTATTTATTTTAAAGCTCAAACTCGGCTAGAGATATAATCAAACTTGAACTCGATTAAGCTTGTGCGTATTAAAGCTCGAATTCAACTTGATAATTAAGCTCAGGGTTAATAATAAATATTAAGAAAAACAACATAATTTAATAATTTAAACTATTTAAAATATATATTAAAATGAAAAGCTTGATAAGGCTCACGAGCCATTTGAGTAATACTAAGCTTGAATTCAGCTCGCTCGACCTATTGTTTGAGCGCGACTCGATAATTATCAAATCGAATTTAAATTTTTTTTTTCAAGTCGAACTCGAGTAGCTTATAACAGCCAATACCTCATTCACACCACTGATTACAAAATAATTTCAATTAATCCAAATTAGTAGCTAATTAGAGAGAATCCACATATTATATATAAAATTGAAATTACAGAATAATTTCAACTTATTAGACTTAATAGCTAACCCAATCATTCTTATAAAATAATTTCAATCAATCAGAATAAATAATTAACCAAAAAGAATCCACACATTTATATAAACTCGAATTAATAGTTAATTAATTGAAATTTATAACCTCAAAAGTTTCAAAACTTCAATTCAATAATAAATATTTTTAATTAAATTTTAAAAATATTAAATATTATATAGAAAAATGTCGGTGATGCACACTACTACTTTCCATAAAATAATTTATGGGTTAATAATAAGAAGTTTGGAAGTTGAATAAATTGCATGTGACACCATAATATAATGTTAAATTAGTGATGGATAGATACATTGTATGGCAAGCTATATATTAAGGTTGGTATATAGTTATCTGTGCTTTATTGTTATTATTGTCCTTTGCTTTTAACAAACAATTAGTTATAATATATATATATATATAATATGAGTAATTGATAATAAAAAAATATTATTGAGTTTTAGCTTAATTGATATTGGCATTGTTGCGGGTGCCGGAGGACGTGGATTCGAGTGCACTGGAACGCATTATGCTCCTATTTAAAGATTGGGAAGGGGTTATGAGTAGTTGTAGGTATTGTATCAAAAAAGAGCAGATATGATAAGAACTTATAATGAGATTAATGTTCAAAACAAAAATCTTGCTCCCTCCGTCAATTTTGCATGTGCAAAATAACTTTTATGACCCTAATTTTTTTTTTTTGTCAAATTGGTCTTTACTTGTTAAAAGTAGATAAGCATTTAAAAAATATTTTAAAAATTAAAAGTTTTTATATTTTTAATAAAATTATTAAAATTTGTAAATAAAATTAAAAATTCCTTAAAATTTTAAAAGATATGAAAATGTGATATTAAAAAAAAAATGTGATATTTACTCCATGAATGATAATGAACACTCTCGAAACTTTAAGCTATTCGTCAGTCCATAATAAATCAAATTTGAACATGTTTTTCTTTTAATTTTGAATCATATTAATTACATATTAAAAATATTTTTATGTAAACTTAATTATAAAGTATATAAATATCAGTATAAATCAATTTTTAAATAATGACACAAACTCTAATTTGGTTCAAATTAGATTTAATATATATTTATTCAAAAAACACTATATTAAAATAATTTTATATGAAAATGAACCCATTTTGGTAAAATATAAAATGTATTAAATTAAGTGTTGAAAATTTTATATAGTGTATTTTGAACGAAAAAAAATTACATAATATATGTAAATTTAATATGAATCGATTTAGAGTTTCTATCATTAAAAAATAGTAAATACTTGTCGTAGATGATAAAGGATAAGCTTCACCAACACAATAAAAGCTTTAGCCTCAACATCAATAGAACATTATTAAACGTTGACAAATGGTTTTGTCACAACTCAAGCATGATATATTTGGAGTGATTGCAAGCACTTAATACAATAAGGAAATCAGTCATGGATGGTCCAAAGCGACGAGAAAAAATCGACAAAAGAATCAAGCATTCACCAAACTAGGGAGGATCGACGACAAGAAAATCATCCCTAAAATCACTTGTAAAACTAAGATTACATGCATAAGTAAGACTAAAAAACGTGCTACAAGAGCAAACAGAAATTTCTAAAACTGAAGACTTATTAAACAATGAAAAAACAAAAAAATATATATATAAAACTTAAGACAACACGGGTCCAAATCGAAACGTGAAATCATTTATTATTCTAAAATACTTTCAAAACAGAAACAGATTAAGAAGTTGGCGAAGAGCCACCCACTTTCCAAGAAAAATTACTGGTGGCCAGTGGAGATTTAGCGAATGACAGGCACCATCATCTGTCCATCACAACTTGTGAAGACAACAAAGGTACTCACAAAATAGATCTACAAACTGAAAAGAGAAAAAAATATGTATAGTCAATGAGAAGAAAAAAGAAAAAAAAGGTTGGTGGAAGAGAAAAAAGCGAGCGATAGCCAGCCTGAAGGCTAGCACCGCCTCTGAACAAAACAAAAAATAAGAAGCAAACGGGTTGGAGAAAAAAAGGTACTTGTATAAGTATAAAAGATAATTAAAAATAAAAGAAAATATAATTACATAAATTAAAAAAAAAATCAAATTGTCAACATTTTGCCTAAAAAAGTGTTTTCTAGAAACTACGGTGCAAAATCTTCAGGTGTAAATGTCTATTTAGCAAAGATATATATATATTATTCGTAATTCCGTAGAAGGTTGTGATTTCTTACATGTTGGTGATGGTGATTGAGACACTAATTATTCTCCAATTGCCTCACATGCCTTAAATTTAATCACCACCATACATCACATTACCATCCAGAATATCCCAACATGCATGTTAAATTTTGTATTTGGGATTTAAATTGAATATTTGAATTTTTGAAGGAGGTGAAAATGTAATTTTTTCTATTTGATTTAAGCCAAAAAAGGTTAAATTGAGTTATTTCTATTTCAAAAGGATTGAAAGTGAAATTATACCATTTAAAACGACAAAGACCAAAACTCTTTACGTGCACCTTACTTGGCCAGAAATCATAATTATTTTAAATTTCAACGATAGATTCGATTCGAGTGATGGATTATTCAGCTCTTTTTGCGTAAACATTTATTCTTAATGCTGGGAAAACAAATAATTTGTATTTGTGGTTTAGTGGGTATAAAAACGAGATAGAATTGGTTGATAGAACATGTTGGTCATAGAGGGGCATTTAGCATAATGTTGCTGAACATCACCTTGCTTCATTATTGCTCCAATATAATATATATAAATAATTTAATATTTGGTATATTATCAATAATTTTTTTGAATTTCACAGGTATCATGATGCCGAAAGTCATTAGCGGAAGTTTGAGACTGCTGAAAAAGGATGAAAAAGATTCGATAGGGCTTCAATAATTAGGGAATGCTTGAAGGTTTTTTTAGAGATAAAAGGGGTTTATGTTGAGGAGCTTGGCATGAACTCTTTTTAGATAAGTATCCTATTGTGTAGAACATGGAATGCTAACGATGAAGTTTTGAATGTTTTACTAAGATGTGATTAGATGAGACTTGGTCCTACTCTTGTATAGTCGGTGGTAGAGTCTTGACAGACTTTATGGAATGTGATTGGAGAAGTTTTTGAGTGAATCCTCATGTGATTTAGTGGTTGAATTTGACAAACCCTTCCTAGTAAAAGTTGTAGTGATTGACCTTAACGATGGTGAGACCCTTTGGCAATATGGTTAGTTAAAAGTCAAGGAGTGCTTGAAGTCTTCTTAGAGATAAAAGGGGTTTATGTAAAGAAGCTTCGTGTGAACCCTTTTTAAATAAGTGTCTTGCCATGTAGGACACGGCACAATGGAGTTATGGAGTGTGTTACTAAAGTATGACGAGATTTTGACCTATTTTTGTAAAGTTAGTGGTAGAGTCTTGAGAAATTTTATGGGATGTGATTGAAAAAAATTTTCAATGGATCCTAATGTGATGTAGTGGTTACTCACATGAGAAGCATATGAAACTTGAGGAGCCTTTCTTAATAAAAGTTGTAGTGGTTGACTTTGACGATGATGAAACCCTTTCGTGATATGGTTAAGCATAACAATGTTTCAGTTTTTTAATATAACTTTTGCTTGTTTTTTTTAAACTGCATCCTAAATGACTATGTGTCACCTATTAAATTATTTGATACATTGTTACTAGTACTCCACAATCATAGGTATAAGAGCTGATATGTAGTTGTGGGATGTGGTAAGAAAATTAAATATATTAAAAACAAGACATATGATAACTTTTTCACATGAGAAAAAATTATATGAAATTGTGATTTCATGTATCTCTAACTCTTTCGAATAAGAAAATGACAAATTAAATTTTTCTTTTATTTTTCCAACTATTAATATAATCTTTAATTATTCTCGAAATTCGAGATTGGCTAACAACTTTTCTATCTTCCATGCATTTTTTTTTTTTTTCCTTTTCTATTCCATGGAAAAACCGCTGATGGGCCCCTCTTCTGTCTTGTCTATATATATAGAAATTTGCTGCTAAATCCTTACTCTTAAGAAGCTTTAAACTACAAAGCCATGGTGGACGAAGAACCTTATTTCCCTGACACTGATACAGACTTAAGCTTCACCTCCGCCATTACTGACACTACCTTAAGCTCCAGCTCTCGTTCCAGTTCAGCCTCTTCTACCCTTTCCCTATCCTTCAACGAACCCCACCTTTCTTCTCCCACCATTCACCACCGCAAATGGGATCCCCGTTTTTCACCCATTAAACTAGTCACAACCGACGACGGCAACCTCCAACTTCATCACCTCAAGCTTATCCGTCATTTGGGTACCGGAAACCTCGCCAGAGTCTTCCTCTGTCAACTCAAAGACCACGACGGCGCCTTCTTCGCTTTAAAGGTGATCGACACAGAAGCAGTAACCGCCGAGAAACTCTCTCACGTTCAAACGGAGGGTCAAATCTTATCCATGTTGAACCACCCGTTTCTTCCGGGGCTTTATGCCCATATTCAAGCTTCTCACTATACTTGCTTCCTCATCGATTTTTGTCCTAACGGTGACCTCTTTTCCCTTCTACGTAAACAGCCCGGGAACCGGTTTTCTTTGCCGGCTGTCCGGTTTTTCGCCGCCGAGGTGTTGGTTGCTTTAGAGTATTTGCATGCTTTGGGGATCGTTTACAGGGATCTTAAACCTGAAAACGTATTGTTACGTGAAGATGGGCATATCATGTTGACGGATTTCGATTTGTGCTTCGTGGCTGACGTGGTTCCGGCTTTTAAATTCGTTCGCCGGAGAAGTGGTAAGTCGAATCGGAATCGCTTCTCCGGCGGTTGTTTTGGTCCCGCCGCCGGTTTGAACGATAAAGGAGAAGTTGTTCCCGTAGCTGAGCCGGTAACGGCTTTTTCACGGTCATGCGTGGGGACTCACGAGTATTTAGCGCCGGAGGTCGTCTCCGGTGACGGGCATGGTAACGGCGTTGACTGGTGGGCATTTGGGGTGTTTGCTTACGAGTTGTTATACGGAACGACGCCGTTTAAAGGGGCTAGTAACGAAATTACGCTTCGGAACATAGCTTCGAGTAGCAGGCAAATGAGATTCGCCCACGCGGCGGGCGTGGAAGAAGCGGGAATTTCGGAGGCAAAGGATTTGATTGAGAAATTATTGGTAAAAGATCCAAGCAGGAGGCTAGGGTGCACCAATGGTGCGCAGGACATTAAACGGCACCCTTTTTTTGATGGAATAAATTTTCCCTTGATTAGACAGTACAAGCCGCCGGAGGTAGTGGGTGGGGCGGCGAGGGAAAGGGGGCAAGTTGGCCGTGTGAAGCGGCGGCGTTGGCTTCGGAAAGGACTTAATTGTATAATTAAAGCATAGTAATACTGGTAGAGTACAATTTTATTCATAATAATTGTAAAACTAAAGAGGAAATAATACGGTTTTAATTTAAGAAGATATTATATAGATATTAAAATTCGAATTTATATAGATTAAATATTCATTTTATTAAAATACGATTTAAATTTAATTTTATTAGTATTATATAATAAATAATGTTTAATGTCATTTGTGATAATTATAAAACTAATTATTATGTTAATTATTTTCTATTAATAATTTTTAATATAAATATTTATTATTTATGAATATTTTCATAATTTCACATAATTATATTAATATTAAAGTCTGATTCTTTAATTATAAATTTGAGCTTTTTCGAGTTTTAATTATGTTAATACAAAAGGAATGGAAACATAATTACATAGTTGACGTATTTTATCATCACAAAAAGATATTTAAAATAAAAAATATGACGTATTTTATCATCACAAAAAGATATTTAAAATAAAAAATATATATTTTACATGTCATGAAAAAATGAAAAATACATCACAAAAATGTCATGTAATTTTTGGTATTTTAATGTTGGAGAGGCTTTCATGGCCAAGTAGTCAATTTGGTCCGGCGAGTTCGGTTCGATTTGGAGTAGTTTGAGTTTAGTTTTTTAAAATTTTTTAATTGATTTGCCTCAACTTATTTTACTATTTAAAAATAATAAAATATTTCAGCATTAAAGGGCTTACAGAATGCGGAATATTAGTTATTGGGTTTGCTTCTGTAAATATCTTGAGAAATAAAAAATAAAAATAAAAATATTTATATATTTTATAATAAAATTCAAATAAAAGTAATTTTTAATAGTGAAAATAAACTATTTAGATGGATTTGAACGAGAGTATGGTCTGAAAATTTTTATAACCAGAGCATGACCGTAGAAAAGTATTTTCTAGCTGTGATAGCCCGAAATAGGGCCTAATCGGAATAGTGGTTTCGCAATCACAAATCCGAAGTGAAATAGATATATTTTATAAATTTTTATTAGTTACTGATTGATTGAAATATTGTGTGAAAATATGGATAGGAAATTTTAATGATTTAGTGCCTAATTGAATTTTCAGGACTAAATTGAGAAAAATGCAAAGTGTGTGTCTAATTAGTGATTAAATGACTTAATTGAATTATTGCATGAAATTGGAAGTTTTTATGTGGCAATTAGACCATTAGTTAGTTGATGGACAAAAATGGGCATAGAATTAGTGAAATAGATTTTTTTTAAGTAAGGGCATTTTAGTCATTTGGTAATTAAATAGAAATAAAATGGGAAAAAGATGGAAAAATGGTATCATCTTCCCAAAGCTGCTGCCGAAACTTGAAAGACACCATAGCTGGGGTTTCTTTGATTTTTCAAGCTCATAGTAAGTGCATCTTAGCCCCGTTTTTAATGTTCTTCGCATTTTTGAGAACCTCGTAGCTCGGTTTAGCTTATTCTACCGTTAATTCATGTTAGGGTGCATATTTGGAAAAATACCCATAGGTGAAATGTGTTTATTTTGCTGTTTTATGATAGAATATGAAGTTAGAAATTATGATAAACAACTTTTACTAAGCGATTTTAAGTAAAAACGGGTAAATTGACATAATCGGTAAAAATATTTATTGTTCATAAGTGTATGTTAGAGTGAGAATTTGATGTTTCCATAGAAGGGAAAAGTGTTCAGCATGTTGTAAAACATAAGAATAAGGTGTGAAATTTAATTTTCGAGCCTAGGGACGGAAATGGAAATATACAAAAGTTTAGGGGCAAAATTGTAATTTTGCCAAAGTTTGAGTCAAGGACTGTTTTGATAAATGTGAGTACTAAATAAGTTAAATGTGTTATTATAGATCAAGAAAGAAGTGGAATCGACCTTGACCGGAGAAAAGAAAAGATTAAAGACTAAATTGCTAAATTTTTATATTGTTGCATCAAAGTAAGTTATGTGTAAATAATAGTAATATATTTTTATAAATTGTGAATTTTATTTGACATGTGAATCAATATTGAATGTGGAAGGAAAATTGTTCATGAATTATTCAAGTGATAAAGTGTTGAAAATAAAGTGTTAAGTGTAAATTCCCGGCTGAACTTAGGAATAGAAGTGGATACAAGTGACATGTCACTAGAGACCAGTGTTACAGTGAGTCCCGGGTGCTGGGTGATCTAGCATGTGTTGCAGACACCTGACAGCTTGTGTGAGCAGGCCCATGGACATTTCCAGTGTTATTGATCAGTGGTAGCTTCGGCTACATATCAGTGGTAGCTTCAGCTACATATCAGTGTGGCACTTATGTGCTAAATCTCTACGTATCCGTGTATATTCCAACTGTTCAACGGGATTAATAATGAATTAAAGTGAATATGAAATGAAGTGTGTATGCAGGTACAATTGAAAGAATGAGTATATGTTATAAATGTTAAGTGTGAGAATGTATATGCAAGTGAATTGGTAAGATTGTGCATGTGTAAGTGATTGAAATTGCTAAGAAATATTTTGATTAGTTATATGTTAAAAGTGTTAATTATTAAATGAGTAATTATTGTTTACATGTAACTTACTAAGCTATTTGTAGCTTACTCATTTCTTTCTTTCCTTTGTTTTATAGTATTTTGAGCTTGCTTGAATTGGGGATCGTCGGAGCTCGTATCACACTATCACAACCATCTCGGTATTATGTGTTTTCAAAATGTTTAAAGTTATGGCATGTATAGAGTCTTAATCATTTTGAGCATGTTCAAATGATATGACTAAAATTAGCTATTGAAATAGATAGTAAAAACTATGTTTTGGTGCTACATATGTTTAAATGGTAACTAATTCAAAGAAGCAGTTTCTTGACAGCAGCAGTGACGTGAATGTGAAAAATCACCACAAATAGTAGAAATGGAATTAGAGAGTGAATGATATATAGAATTAAAACTTATCAAGTTTATTTTTATATGAAAGAAATGGTGTAGGCAAATGAATTTTATATTTTGAGATATTTAAATTTTAGTGGGACAGGGTTAGAATGGTTTTTGAAGTCCCCTGTTCTGACTTTAGAAAATCACTATAAATTGTACAGATAGAATTATAGGCCATAATTTATATGTCTAGATTCCTTAGTGAGTCTATTTTCAATCGAAATAAATGATAACCTTATATGAATTCTATACAATGAGATAACTGATTTTTAGTGCCAAGGGGTCAGAACTATCAAGTAGTGAAACAGGGGAGACTTCAATGAATAAACTGTACCAATTGGCTAAACCAAAAATTCTGTAAATTTTATGGTAAGAAGGTATATGAGTCTAGTTTCAGGGAAAATTTACGGATTTAAATTTTGAGTTTTGTAACTTGAGATATAATTAAATTAGTAACAGTCGCGCAGATGAACAGCTTTGCTGTGAACAGTGAATTTAATTTAAAAAGTAAATTTTTATGCTCCGAATTGGTAAGTTAAATTGAATGACATCTCGTACTCGATTCCGGCGACGGTCTCGGGTAAGGGGTGTTACATTTAGTGGTATTAGAGCTACGGTTTAGTCGATTCTCGGACTAACGTGGCGAGTGTAATAGACTATCTATACATGCCATAATTGAATAATGATAGTGTGACGACTCCTGACATCTTAAAATGTTTTTTTTATAGTAATGGATCCTAATCAAGATACAGCTGATGATGCTCAAAGTAATGTGCCTGTTGAAAGTCGACCCGGGACTCAGGGTCAAAGAGATGAGGCTAGGGAAGCTTTTCTCCATATGATGAGTAATTGGTATACTGAGTTTGTTAGAACTAATCCTAATGCTCAACCTCCTCCGCCCCCACCTATTCCTCAAGCTGTTCCCATAGCTCCTCAACAAACTGAAGTGTTAAGATTGTCAAAGCCTCCAGTGGATAAAATTCGAAAGTATGGAGCCGAAGAGTTCCGAGCTAATGTGAATGATGATCCTGAAAGAGCAGAGTTCTGGCTTGATAATACTATCAGAGTGTTGGATGAATTATCTTGTACCCCAGAAGAAAGTCTCAAATGTGCTATCTCATTGTTGAGAGATTCAGCTTATAATTGGTGGAAAACTTTAGTGTCAATGGTGCCTAAAGAGAAAGTTACATGGGATTTCTTTCAAGAAGAATTCCGGAAGAAGTATGTGAGTCAGCGTTTCATTGATCAAAAGAGAAAAGAGTTTCTTGAATTGAAACAAGGGCGCATGACAGTAGCCGAATATGAACGAGAATTTTTCGAATTAAGTAAGTATGCCCAAGAGTGTGTATCTAATGAAGCTACATTGTGCAAAAGGTTTGAAGATGGATTAAACGAGGATATCCGATTGCTAGTGGGAATTCTTGAAATTAAAGAGTTAGTGGTACTAGTTGAAAGAGCTATCAAGGCTGAAGAATTGAGCAAAGAGAAAAGAAAGGTGGAAGATGAAGCAAGAGATGCCAGAAAAAGATCAATGGGCAAGTCATTTCAGTCTCAAGCGAAGAAGTCTAGAAAAATGAATACTCAATCGAATGCTTCTAATGTGAATTTTCAAAGAGATCGAGGAAGACAATATTTAAGTTCTAAAGCTCAAGCGACTTCTACGGCAAGTGTAGGTAGTGTTAGACCTACTAGACCGGAATGTCAACATTGTGGAAAACGATATTTGGGGGAATGTTATCTAATCAGTCGAGCATGTTTTAAATGTGGATCTGAAGATCATTTTGTGAAAGATTGTCCAGAAAGAGAAGAGATAGAAAAGTTTCAGAATGTGAAATCGAGCAGTGTGGCTACTAGAGGAAGACCACCGGGAAATGTGGGGACTGGAACTAGTGGTAAAGGTGTAACAAAAGACACGACTGTAAGATCTGAAGCGGGAGCTCTAGCAAGAGCTCATGCCATCCGAGCTAGAGAGGAAGCATCTTCTCCTGATGTGATCACTGGTATATTTTCTCTTTACGACACTAATGTTCTTGCATTGATTGATCCTGGTTCTACTCACTCGTATGTATGCATGAATTTAGTGTCTGATAAGAATTTGTGTGTTGAATTGACTGAGTATGTGGTTAAAGTGTCGAATCCTTTAGGCAAGCATGTGATAGTTGATAAAATATGCAAAAATTGTCCTTTGATGATACAAGCTCAGTGTTTCCCTGCCAACTTGATGTTGTTGCCATTTGATGAATTTGATGTTATTTTGGGAATGGATTGGTTGACATTACATCAGGCCAAGATAGACTGTAGTCAGAAAATTCTTGAGTTGAAGTGTAGTAGTGGTACAGTTCTTCGGGTTGAAACAGATAAGTCAAATGTGATGCCAATTGTGATTTCTGCTATGTCTGCTCAGAAATGTTTGAAAAATGGTTGTGAAGCATATCTTGCTTATGTGTTGAATACAAAAATGTCTGAAACAAAGATCGAATCAGTGCCAGTGGTATGTGAATATTTAGATGTGTTCCCAGAAGAGTTGCTAGGTTTGCCTCCGATTCGAGAAGTAGAGTTTGGTATTGAAGTAATGCCAGGTACTGCTCCAATATCGATTGCTCCCTACAGAATGGCACCTTATGAAGCGTTGTATGGACGAAAGTGTCGGACTCCATTATATTGGACTGAACTTAATGAAAATCAGGTGCATGGAGTCGATTTAGTAAAGGAAACCGAAGAAAAAGTGAAGATAATTCGTGATTGTTTGAAAGCTGCATCGGATCGACAGAAGTCGTATGCGGACTTGAAAAGAAAAGAGATTGAGTTTCAAGTGGGTGATAAAGTATTTTTGAAAGTGTCTCCATGGACGAAAATTTTGAGATTTGGCCGTAAAGGTAAATTAAGTCCAAGATTTATTGGTCCGTATGAAGTGATAGAAAGAATTGGTCCAGTGGCTTATCGATTGTCTTTACCACCGGAATTGGAAAGAATTCATAATGTGTTTCATGTTTCTATGTTGAGGCGATATCGATCGGACCCATCACATGTGATTTCACCGACTGAAGTGGAAATTCGATTGGATATGACATACGAAGAAGAGCCGATTCGAATCTTGGCACGAGAAGTAAAACAATTGAGAAATAAAGAAATTGCTTTAGTGAAAGTGTTATGGCAACGACATGGAGTGGAAGAGGCAACATGGGAAACTGAGGAGGCTATGAGGAAACAATATCCCAACTTATTCACTGGTAAGATTTTCGGGGACGAAAATCCCTAAGGGGGGAGAATTGTGATAGCCCGAAATAGGGCCTAATCGGAATAGTGGTTTCGTAACCACAAATCCGAAGTGAAATAGCTATATTTTATAAGTTTTTATTAGTTAATGATTGATTGAAATATTGTGTGAAAATATGGATAGGAAATTTTAATGATTTAGTGCCTAATTGAATTTTCAGGACTAAATTGAGAAAAATGCAAAGTGTGTGTCTAATTAGTGATTAAATGACTTAATTGAATTATTGCATGAAATTGGAAGTGTTTATGTGGTAATTAGACCATTAGTTAGTTGATGGACAAAAATGGGCATAGAATTAGTGAAATAGATTTTTTTTAAGTAAGGGCATTTTAGTCATTTGGTAATTAAATAGAAATAAAATGGGAAAAAGATGGAAAAATGGTATCATCTTCCCAAAGCTGCTGCCGAAACTTGAAAGACACCATAGCTGGGGTTTCTTTGATTTTTCAAGCTCATAGTAAGTGCATCTTAGCCCCGTTTTTAATGTTCTTCGCATTTTTGAGAACCTCGTAGCTCGGTTTAGCTTATTCTACCGTTAATTCATGTTAGGGTGCATATTTGGAAAAATACCCATAGGTGAAATGTGTTTATTTTGCTATTTTATGATAGAATATGAAGTTAGAAATTATGATAAACAACTTTTACTAAGAAATTTTAAGTAAAAACGGGTAAATTGACATAATCGGTAAAAATATTTATTGTTCATAAGTGTATGTTAGAGTGAGAATTTGACGTTGCCATAGAAGGGAAAAGTGTTCAGCATGTTGTAAAACATAAGAATAAGGTGTGAAATTTAATTTTCGAGCCTAGGGATGGAAATGGAAATATACAAAAGTTTAGGGGCAAAATTGTAATTTTGCCAAAGTTTGAGTCAAGGACTGTTTTGATAAATGTGAGTACTAAATAAGTCAAATGTGTTATTATAGATCAAGAAAGAAGTGGAATCGACCTTGACTGGAGAAAAGAAAAGATTAAAGACTAAATTGCTAAATTTTTATATTGTTGCATCAAAGTAAGTTATGTGTAAATAATAGTAATATATTTTTATAAATTGTGAATTTTATTTGACATGCGAATCAATATTGAATGTGGAAGGAAAATTGTTCATGAATTATTCAAGTGATAAAGTGTTGAAAATAAAGTGTTAAGTGTAAATTCCCGGTTGAACTTAGGAATAGAAGTGGATACAAGTGACATGTCACTAGAGACCAGTGTTACAGTGAGTCCCGGGTGCTGGGTGATCTAGCATGTGTATGCCGGTACAATTGAAAGAATGAGTATATGTTATAAATGTTAAGTGTGAGAATGTATATGCAAGTGAATTGGTAAGATTGTGCATGTGTAAGTGATTGAAATTGCTAAGAAATATTTTGATTAGTTATATGTTAAAAGTGTTAATTATTAAATGAGTAATTATTGTTTACATGTAACTTACTAAGCTATTTGTAGCTTACTCATTTCTTTATTTCCTTTGTTTTATAGTGTTTTGAGCTTGCTTGAATTGGGGATCGTATCACACTATCACAACCATCTCGGTATTATGTGTTTTCAAAATGTTTAAAGTTATGGCATGTATAGAGTCTTAATCATTTTGAGCATGTTCAAATGATATGACTAAAATTAGCTATTGAAATAGTTAGTAAAAACTATGTTTTGGTGTTACGTATGTTTAAATGGTAACTAATTCAAAGAAGTAGTTTCTTGACAGCAGCAGTGATGTGAATGTGAAAAATCACCACAAATAGTAGAAATGGAATTAGAGAGTGAATGATATATAGAATTAAAACTTATCAAGTCTATTTTTATATGAAAGAAACGGTGTAGGCAAATGAATTTTATATTTTGAGATATTTAAATTTTAGTGGGACAGGGTCAGAATGGTTTTTGAAGTCCCCTGTTCTGACTTTAGAAAATCACTATAAATTGTACGGAGAGAATTATAGGCCATAATTTATATGTCTAGATTCCTTAGTGAGTCTATTTTCAATCGAAATAAATGATAACCTTATATGAATTCTATACAATGAGATAACTGATTTTTAGTGCCAAGGGGTCAGAACTGTCGAGTAGTGAAACAGGGGAGACTTCAATGAATAAACTGTACCAATTGGCTAAACCAAAAATTCTGTAAATTTTATGGTAATAAGGTATATGAGTCTAGTTTCAGGAAAAATTTATGGATTTAAATTTCGAGTTTTTTAACTCGAGATATAATTAAATTAGTAACAGTCGCGCAGATGAACAGCTTTGCTATGAACAGTGAATTTAATTTAAAAAGCAAATTTTTATGCTCCGAATTGGTAAGTTAAATTGGATGACATCTCGTACTCGATCCCGGCGACGGTCTCGGATAAGGGGTGTTACACTAGCTATAAAATAGCTGCAAAATCTATGGTTGGTCCACGACCCTTGGATATCGAAGGCATCTTTAGGATGATCTCGTAGTTCTTACGGGGTGGAGACGATGGGGTTGGTCTATGGATTTTCTTTCTTTTTGTCGCATTTCGCTCAAAGAGTTGAAAGAAGACAGTGTATCAAGCTGTTCGCAAGGGTTAACTTGATCATCTTCCCCAAGAATCTCAAAAGGGGAACTTAAGAGAACCGCCGACTCCAACTACAGTCCATGTATGATCCATACTAGAAGGTTATGATTTCTTAAATGTTGGGGATGGTGACGGACACACTTATCATTCTTCAATCGGCTCAAATGCCTTAATCACCATGTTATTTCTCTCTTTCACTTTAGCATCACAATATCCCAACATGCATGTCTTACACTTTGAAAGTAAATTTAAAATTAATTCAATTAGACCAAAATTTTGTTTGGGCGGAGATAATAGAGGGCGAAAGCTAAAAGATTTGAAGTTAAAATGATTTAAATTGGATAATTGAAGCTTTTAAGGAGTAAAAGTGTAATTTTCCTATTTGACTTAAACTAAAAATAAATAAATAAATTGAACTGTTTGTATTTGAAAAGGATTAAAAGTGAAATTATGCATAAATTTCAACGATAGATTCATCTAATATTCAGCTCCTTTTCGTAATTACTTATTCTTAATGCTGGAAAAAATACACACATACACACACACACATATATATATATATATTGCTCTATTATAATATATAAAATTATATAATGATTTTTCTTTTAATTCTATGATGAAAGCCAATGATAAAGTTTGTTTTTAGGGTGCCAATGATTGAGGTTTGAAAACATTAAAAAAAAAATACAAGAGATGGGGGAGTTATTAAACCTATAGTTGGACCGAACTCGTCCGAAAAGTGAGAGGGTTTAAGTAAAAATATAAGTTCAAAAAATGAATTTTGATAAAAAAATAAGGTCTGTTTAGAAAATGGCCTGAGCCCGACTTGAATTTGTAAAAAGAAATTATTATTTTCTCACTGATTTGCTATTGTTTTATCATTGTTTTGCTGTTATTCACTATTATGTTGTTATTGTTTGGTTATTATATAACTCTTATTTTATTGTTAATTTTTCTATTACTTTAGAGACATTTGCTTGTTAAGTTGTACTCATCTTAGTGTTAAGTATAAAAACTTTTTTTAATTTATTTTCAATTTATTGAGAAATATTTATTTAATGTTTTTAGTGTTTTCGATGCATTATATTTTTTAAGTTTTTATATAAAAAATAAAATAAAAAATTATATGAGCCGAACTTAGGCAAAAGTTTAGATCCAATTTTCAAGTCAAGTCAAGTTCGAGCATATCAAATGAGCCTAGAATTTTATTAGGGTCCACTCCGACCTATGGACAGATCTAATTTATTTAGAGGTACTTGACATGAATCTTTTTTACCCAAATGACTTATCATGTAAGACATGAAATGCTATTGGTAGAGCGTTGGAGTATTCTACTAAGATATGATTAGATGAGATTTGGTCTTACTTTTGTAGAGTCAACACTCAACAGTGGCATATTGAGAGACTTTATCGGATGTGACTAGACAGATTTTAATGTGATTTGATTATTGCTCATGTGAAAATACATTGGAATCTAGTGAGCCCTTTTTCGTGTGGGTTTGGATGAGCAGTGTGGCGCGGTGTAGTGTGTTTAACTTATTTTTTGTCTCAGGATACAGTAATTATTCTCACTACCATCAACGCACCACTTATCCAAACCGACCATTAGTAAAAATTGTAGTAATTAACCTTAATAATGGTGAGTTTCTCTAGCCGAGATGGTTTGGTATAGCAATATTCCATTTATTTTTATATCTAATTTTTGTTTTTTTTTTTTACTATACTAAAAAATTTAATATTTATGCATCACATTTTAAATTTAATAAACACAAAACAGGATAATAGAAATATAAAAATCCATTTATAAATTATAAAAATTAAATTAAATAGTTTAAAAATTTTAAACCGGTTTAAATGGTTTTTAATTAGGTTTTTACTTGATCCAATTGGTATTTTTACCGGTTCAACTGATTTTATACCGGTTTAATTTTTTTTCGATTTTTTATACCGACTAAATTAAAATGGATTCCATTGAATTGGGCTTCAATTACATTTTTCAATTCTTAAGGTGGGTGAGAGTTGGAATAATTGCATCGATAATTACACAAAATCCAATTATCCTATGACTTTCTAAACACTCGTACATGATTTAACTTTAAGAAATTAGTTTTTATATTATAAAAACTATATTATAAGCATAATGATGACAAATGAATGTTTGAGACGATTATAGCAAAAAAAAAATTAAATTAAATTGCATTGTACAGAATGATTTTTCTCTTTTTAAAGTTTGAAATCCTTATTTCATAGCTAAATGCTTCAACATTCATTTTGCTAATGAATTTTTTTTTTTCAATTTGATAGACCTTTTATCCTAGTTAAGTATTTAAGTTTGACTTCAATGTTCAAATTAGTACTTATAAATTTTTATGTTTCAATTAAGTACCTATGCCTTTTTTTTTTTACTAAAACACATATGCCAAACTTTCACTTGGTCTGAGTATCAAATTCAACATTAAACCTCAACGCAAGTACCAAATGGTACATTTCTCATGTTTTTGATTAAAAAAAAAATGGATTTCAAGTATTCCTTTGTGAAGATTATCAAGACCTCAGGATCACATAATTTTAAACAATCCATTTACTATTAGCAATCACAAGAAACCAAACACAGCATCATCTAGGAAGAGATCTCTACACACTTTTGTTTTGTGTTTTTTTTAAGCTGTTGCATAAGGCAACAAAGGAATACATATTCAACTGTACATTGGATTACAATAAATAGGAATGAATCTTAAAAAGCTGTTAGATTGCAGTCCTCCCAATATTCCATGCTCTCTCCTTTTCCTTTTGGTTTTGTTTCTGCTGAATTTCCTTGCCTCCTTTTCTACCATTGCCTACCAGTACTCTACTGGCCATCCGCCCTCGACTTCCGATCGAAACTCTAACCCTCTCCATCCCCACATTTAGACCTCTTCTCAAATGTTGCTGCATTGGTGACTTTAGTTGAACTTTCTTTTGTAGGCTTCGTCTCAATATGCTGCTCAGCTTCTTACCCCCACTTTTCGTTCCTTTAGGACTGTTGCATACTGTTTGTTCCGGTATGAACTCGTCTACCTCTTCTATTATATCTGGTTGTGATGGCAATGGGTGAAATGGTGGTGCAAGCTGTGCTGAGCTAGGCGTACTTGGCAATGGTATTAATGAGTTGCGCCTTGGAGCTGAGGATGCTGGCATTCTACGTATCGTCGGGCACATTGAGGCTCTTCCTGTTCTCGCGGGGAGTCGCAGTTGTTCAGCAACCTCGGGATTGTTTTCTTTTTCTACTGGATCAATGTGCTTGAAGGAGCCATCTGTTACAGAAAGAGGCATAGAAGGCCTGAAGCTATTCTCCGTAAGTAGACGAGTAAGGTTTACTTGCTCTTTCATCAATGTACCATTTTTAACTTCATTTGAACTCTTGTTAGCACCCAAAAGTCGTGTTGCCAGAGGTGGTCTAACATCCTCGTTCTGCTGTTTCTGCTGCTGTTCAGCAATCCTTGTATCGACATGCTGACGTGCCAGCTTCCTCTCAATGAGTAGCTGTGACTCCAGTTCTTTCACCTGGAAAAATGAGATTGATGAGGACCATGAAAAGAGATCTATTAGGTACAAATTGAATATTTTTCGATATTGTTAGATAATCAAATACCTTTTCTTGCAGGTTCTTGTTTTTTAGGTCTTTATCCTTCATCTTCAAGTCTAATCCATGAATTGTTTCCTCCATCTTCCTGATTTGCAGATCTTTGATCTTCATGTCTTGCTTTGATTTCTCAACCTTTTCAAGTACAGGAAAAAATGTCATTGGTAACATCAAAATGACAAAATAAGCTCAAATATATTGCCAATAAGTTGTTAGTTGTACCATCTGTTTCCATCTCAGAAGTTCCGAGGTGTCCATTTGCTTCTTCGCCGGACCCAACTCTATCCCTCTAACTCTGCTTGCAAAGTTCAGAGAGCATAGGGTCTCACCAAGGTCATTCTCATTTGGACTGATTTGTACAAACATGAGAGCTTTAGAATCTCCTCCTACAATGAACACAAACCTTGTCATTGTTTTTTTTAATCATTTATATCAGAGTAATTTCACCACAGGGAATAAAGATAAAAAATGTACCTAAAGAGTCTTGAAGCAAATGCGTAAGCTTTGAATTCCTGCATGATTAAAGTAAAGTCGAGTTTAAACCTAGGAAATAGAGCTGATTTCTACGAACTTAATAGTTAAACAGTACTCATCTCTGTGTTTCTATAACCTGAAAGGAATATGGGAGCTTTTGGTAGCAAGAGCAGATATGACATCACCAAGTGCAGACAAAGATCTGTTGATATTTTGAGTTTCCTTGAGTCTTTCTCCGAGCACGTCGGTTTTTGCTACTCGTTCGCTTCCTGCTAGGTCTACCAACCATAACTTGCTTTTAGTGCATTCCCCATTCAACAAATTCTCTCCCTTAACCATCACACAATGTATACTGCATCAAGAGAGATCATTATGCTCTAATTTCAGCTTCATTTAAAGACATTTTTGTGCAATGAGAACTGAATTAATTTAAAATAGAATTTGATCGACGGACCAGTGGGATCTGCTGCTATGCTCATTAGCATTGGTTGAGCCAACAGCCCTTGCGTTACTGCCAGTCTGTAGAACTTCCCACACCTCATTCATGTTGTTTACATGAGCTTCAACTAGCCCTGGTACATGATGCATTCCTTCACCCACCTGCCTTATTTCAAGTCTACAATGAACAACATCAATTTAAAAGGATATTAGCCACATTCTTACATTGTAAACAACATGAATGGCTTAAACAAATTGCATACCTTTTTGCCATTGTGCTTTGCTGCGAGCCTGACACCAGTAAGTCTCTAATCTGTTCATTGTAGACTTCTAATGCACTGACAGATATCTCATATCGAAATAACTTTTGTCGCTCATTGATTACGCGAAACAATTCCTCTAGAGTCCTAAAATTAACTCCACGGGCTTCTTTTGTACCTTCCATTGTAAAAGTTTTTCCAGTCCCTGTCTGGCCATAAGCGAAAATGCAGACATTGTAGCCATCTAGAACTGAGGTAGCAAATGGAGCTGTGTCTTGAAAAACATCAGCTGAATAAAGCAAAAAAAGTAGACATAAATAAGAATTTCGTTGATATTGATTTTGCTTTATGTCCAAAAACAGCTATGAGTCATGGCATTACCTTGCTCAGCGTGAGGGCCAAAAACAGCATCAAACCTAAAGGTTTTCTTGGGAGCACCATTTGATATCACAGTGAGTTCACCATCTTTCGCAGATTCAAAGTCAATAGCCAGTGAAGCTCCCGCTGCTATTTCTTCAGAATTTAGGGGCCTACACCGACAAAAGACTCTTATGTTCCCTGCAAGAAACCGAAAATTCAGTTTATGCTCCAAGTTTCCAACCTATTTCAAATACTTTAAATATTGAATAACCAACTCGATTAACCTTTCAGTTCTAGAACCTTGTTGTACAGTTCTTTCCTTTCTTTGGCCCCTTTGAGATATTTAGTCTTGAGATCTTCATGCAAATCTGCTTGCTGGTTTACTTTTGGAAAGATAAACAAGATTGTATAAGAGGGAAGAAAATATAACCGAAAGTTTGAGTACATTTGCTTGTAAGTTGTGTTGCTAACTTACTTCTTGACTGAATTTTAGTCCCAAATCATTGATATCCATGATACAATTCTTATAATGTGATACCTCCTCTGATAGTTTGATGTGTTCCATTTTCATTATCTGCAAATTGGAACATCATGAAATTTTGGTGTGTTTCATTTTATTTATGCATCATTGAGTTCCAATTTTTACCTTCAATTTTCTTGTCATGTCCCTCAATGATGAGAACCATCTGCTCTTCTCCTTCACTTGTCCCTCAATCGCAAAGGCTATACATAAAAGCAACATCATTTCATTCCGTATTACAACTATAAGGTATTTACAGCTTATCAAAAGGAAAAAAAGAGAGAAATTCTTTACCCAATGAACCAACATGCATTGATTTGCGCATAAGCTCATTTTGGAGTTCCTGTAAAGACTTGCAAGCTTCTTGACACTCTTTAGTCTTGAGTTTGTTCTCCCTCTTAAGCCCCTCCAAGGCACTCCTCATCTCCGCTAATTCCTTCTTTTGTCGCTCATAGTCCATTTGAAGAATTTGATATTTCACTTCTATCTCACAGTCACTAATATCCTGCAAGTGATCATATTGTAATGATCTCAACTCCCAATTTTGAGCTGTTCTACTCAAACACTGAAAAAACTATAGGAAGTTTCCTTACTCTTGGTGACTCATGACCTCCCACCTTGTCCATTCCCATGATTTCCTCTGATCCAACTTCCTTAAAACCTGTTGCACAAATTCATGCAGCAAGTTATTTCTTATTCTTAACAATAAATAAATGCTTTTCAGGAAATTATATCATATAAAAAATGTTTCAAACCCTTCTAGCTTGTAATATGAGTTTTGCACGCAGAGAACCTTAAATAGCCATGCCCAATGTTACATAGATTCGGGTATATGCTCCTCTTCCTCTTTTCATCCATTCATCTCTTATCTTATTCCTTAATTCATTTTCTTCTTTACTAGAAAGTTTTTCTCCTTCATAGACTATCTCGCTGTACCGAGAGATGAGCAAACCATAGGGACAGAGCTTAAAAGAGCTGCTGGCGGGCTTACCCCAGATACAAACAAAAGGACGACTAGTTTGCCTAGAACAGGAGTGGGTCGCCAAAAGGAGTAGACAAACTAAGTGAAAATTCTGTTGAAGACCAGATGCCCAACATGGGTGTGGATACTTTTTTCTCTAAATTTTCTATATATTTGGAGGATCATGCGCTGATACCTATGTCCAAGTATGTGTCAGACTAAAGTGTCAGACACGGGTACTTTGGGGAATATGAAGTCATAATACATGATAGAATATGTCTACATTTCAAGTACTAAGGCAAAATAAATAAGCAGAGAGAACAGTGATACGTTGCCAAACTATAAACTTACTTTCAAGGGAATCTTTCCTTACAGTGATGCCACATACAATTGGACTCCCCATTAATCCTTCAAATCTAATGAGCAAGCCCCCACCGCTATCAACGAAAGTTCTAATGTTAGAAATAACCAGAGGCTTATTTGCGCCTACCTGGCCATATATGTCTAGACTGGTCACAACCTACAACATGTTCAATCAACTTTATCAAATAATAACACTCACTCATTTAGTATAATGTAATATCAAAACCATTGAATCCGATTTTCTTACCTTCTCTTCTTGTACAAACACATCAAATACTCTACTTCCAGGAGGACCAGTAGTGAAAACTATTTCTGCAAAATGCAGATCAATAGCATAAAAGCCACACTCTAATGTCAAAAAGTTGTATGAGAAGTCACCGAGTCGAGCTGTGTTGTATAATGAATTTCCCCCTCCATCTCCAACAATTCTATCAGCAATTATAACATCACCACCCACAAAGCAATCGTCGTTTGAATAAATTACACCATCCAACTCCACTGCTCCATTTAAACACCCCGCATTAATGCTTATAGCAGGATAGTCTTCATGCTTATGTTGTGAATAGTCTGCAGTTTCTGTTAATGGCAGTAGCTCAAAGGAAGATTCGGGCGACAGTTCTTTGTGGAATGTTTCGCACACTGTGGAGAACTTTACAGTGGGGGATTTCTGCTTAGCTTTACTATTATCAGATCCCTCAATGCCATTCTCTAAAGAAACCTCAATTGAACACCTATGTTTCTCCAAGAATTCAGGGGAATCTCCATAGGCTTTTGACGGAATATCAGGTGATCCAGCGCATATAACAAGGTCTGGTGACGTTAGAGAAAATCCCAGCATAGATCGGCCTGAAACCAAATTCTTATTAAAAATTACATCCTTAAAACACTAGCTGTCATGACTCACCAACAGCAACAGGTAAGGTACTACCACTTTCGTGAGCAGAAGCCGATATTGTAGGCATCCACTGACCCCTTAAGCTTTGTCACTTTAATGTGCAGCTCTCCGGCTTTGAATACATTACTGTCCTTTTCACAACCATGATATCTGGTCTAGCTTAGATCAAATGGTATCATGATTGCAAAAAGGACCTGGATTTGAATCTATTGAGGAGATAGAGAGCATTCAAAAACGGTACCGGTTTATGGACATGGTGCCGGCGCAGTGCGACCCAGAAAAGTGGTAGTACTCTACGGACTCATATGACACTTGAATTCATTTCTAAACAAAGGGTTTTTACCATCAAATTCTCTAATAGGCGTACTAATTACATTTGGGCTCTGGGATTGCCGAGGATCAACTACATCAGCTAAAAAAAACAACCCAAGATAATTTAGATCAATACAAAATAATAATAAAAAATCGAATTCAAACCCAATTTTTCATTTCCAAAAGTTAATCAAAAAAGAAGAGTAAATCACCAGAATCTTGTTTAGGAGAAGAAACTAAATCAGACAATGAAGGGTTCTCTGAGCGAGATGCCATAGCTGCATCAGTATCTGCCAAAGAAGAAGTAAAAGAAAAAAATAAACAACTAAAATGAAGTGGGAAATTGACGGGATTTGATTTGATGATCGAAATTCTTACAAAAAGAGGTGTTTTGTTGCCAAGAAACGTCAGTAAGAAGAAGAGGGTCAGTCCGAAGATGATGAAAATTGTTGGAATCTTCCATTAGTAAACATAAAAATAAAAAGAAAGGGATCAATGATTTGAAATGAGAAAGGGAAATCTGTGCTTTTGAATTGAAAGTTGAAACAATGATGTTAGTTATTAGAGAAAAATGAAAGAGATTTTTCTTTTAGGTGTCTCGTTTAAAGCTAAAGGGGGAAAGAATTTTGCGTTACCGTTGGGGAATTTTTTTTGTTTTGTTTTTCAAATTTGAATCACTATAGCGGACAGCGTGTCACGTGTTTCACACGTGCCGTAGTTCACTGTTTAAAATTTTCATGATTATTTTTCTCCTACACGCTCCTTTTTTTTAAAAAAATTTATTTATTTTTAAAAAGGGATATATCCCAAAATGATACATGAACTTTGATTCAATGTGTAATTTGATACACGAACTTTAATTTGGTGCAATTATATACGTGAAACTTTGACTGTGGTTCAAATATATATATATGAAACTTTAATTTTGAATCAATCATGCACATCTAAAGAAATAAATACATCGATTTATTTTTATAGTATAAAATAATATTATATCAATAATTGTGTTAATAATTTATGATAATTGAATCAAATCAATATTTCATATATAAAATTGCACAAAATCAAAGTACACGTATAATTTTAAAATTTATCCCTTTTAAAAAAAGCATCTAATTGTTATGTATTTGTTGTCTTTTTTCTGATGTACTTTATCATCAATTCTTTTAAGGGAAAATTGAGTTTTTTTCAAAAAAGTAATTAATTGTCCAAATATGTTTTTAAATTGATTTGTCGATCGATCACGTAGTTTAAAAATATTTTATTATGTAAATTGAATTCGAGTCATACTTGATCAACCAGATACATAAAAATCTTTGTCCAAATTCAATCCAAGTCGAGACAAACTATTTAACCCATAAACGAATCTCAGTGAAGCCTAACCTATCAACTAATCACTAATTGCTTAAATCTTTATTGACATCAAATTTCGAGTTTAAACTTAATTAACCCTTTTCATGTAATCTTTTAATCTTTCAAACCCTAATTTAGTTAAATCTATTCATATCTGCAATTTCTAGGAGTTTAAATAACACTGGTTCCACATTAATGACAGAAGACTTTACATCATACAAGTTTTATATGATTTCGCCTTTGGCTAATGGAATTCTTCACAAGTATTACCAAAAATTCCCACAAGAACAAGACCCATCATAGAAATGATGGAACCGATTGGTATCTCTTACAATGATTTCCCTTCCAACAACTTTGGACACAAATTTAAATGCTGAATGACAGTCACCACAAACCCTGATGTTCTTCTTGATACGAATTGTGGATCCATGAGGCGAGTTGAGGAGTGCAAATGCCAATGCAAGCTTCTCACTATGGTACTGCAACTTCACTTCCCTCTCTTGTTCATCCATATAGAACAACACGTGGCTCGTGTCAGGAACATATCCAATTTCCTTGATCCTTGCACTGATCTCCTCCCACTTCTTATAGATTGCCCCCATTTGCGGGTGGGAATCATCGCTTGCCACAAACATATGGACTGTGTTTTGAATTTCTACCCAACTACAAGCAGGCTCCTTCTTCACCCCACTCTCTTTCATCAGTTTTCTCACTCTAGCAGCGTCTCTCCACCTATTGCTGGAGGCATAAATATTGGAAAGCAAGACATGGGGTCCCGAATCATGAGGATCGAGCTCGAAAACCCGTTCCGCGGCAAAACTGCCCATTTCTACATTCTTATGCATCCTACATGCACCAAGCAAGGCTCCCCACACAGCTGCAGTGGGTTGGATTGGCATTTCGTTTATAAACCTCAGAGCTTCATTAAGAAGACCGGCTCGACCAAGAAGATCAACAATGGTAACATAATGTGAAATCTCCGGTTCGATGTTATACCTCTTCATCGACTTGAAATAGTATTGCCCTTCCTCCAAAAGCCCAGCACGACTGCAAGCAGTGAGAAGGCAAAGGAACGTTATATCATTAGGGACAAGTCCGATATTCAGCATCTTTTGAAAGCATTGCACCGCTTCCTTGCCAAGCCCGTGCTGGGCATATGCTGTGAGCATGGAGTTCCAAGACACCAAATCACGCTTTACCAACCTATCGAAGATCATTTTAGCATCTTGGATGCTACCAGATTTAGCATACATGTGGAGGAGTGTGTTGCCCATAAAAGCAATAATCTCTCCACCGGATTTGATCACATGGGCGTGCACCCATTTGCCTTGTTCTAAAGATCCCGTGGACGCACAGGCACCAAAAATGCTGGAGAAGGTGAAATGAGTGGGCTGAAAATCTTGTCTAACCATTTTCAAGAAGAGACTAAGTGCACGATCAAGTTGGCCTTTCCTAGCATGGCCAGCAATCAATGCATTCCATGAGACCTCGTTTCTCGTAGGAAGCACATCAAAGACGAAGTGGGCCTCATCCATGCAACCACAGCGAGCATACATGTCCAAAAGGGAACTGCCCACATAAACATTGGAGTGGAAACCACACTTGAAACTGAAGCCATGAAGTTGAGCACCATGGAAGTAGATTTGGGGTGTATCAGGGAGTGCAGCCGAAGCCTTTAAAAGGCTAGACAAGGTGAACTCATTGGGAAAGAAACCAAGGGAGAGCATTTGAGGGAACAAAAGCAGAGCATCCAAAGGACGATCATGCTGAGAATAGGCAGTGATCAATGTAGTCCAGGTGACCATATCTTTCACAGACATTTCGTCGAACAAATTGCGAGCGTCATCCAAACAACCACACTTAGCATACATATTCAAAAGTGTATTGAGGATAACAACATCGCCTCGGAAAAGGGAGTTCGAAATGTGTGCATGGACAATTTTCCCAAGCTTGGGCTTTCTCAAAAAGGTACATTTTTTCAGCAAAAGATGGTAGAGCGTTGGGTGGGGTTCTAAAGAACCCTCATCGACGAGGTCCAGAACGTGAAGCCCAGTCCCCGAAGGATTCAAGCTCTTAAGAAGAAGATCCTTATCTTGAACGATGCAAGATGAAAAATCCGGTGGTATTTTTGGTTCAACGGATGCAACTGCGGCGGTGCTAAAACGGGAAGAATAGTGAGTAACATGAAGTAGAGAGAAGGTGATGCCCTTACATTTGAATTTGCTTACTATGAAGCTCATCACCTCCCCTTGAAGAGAAAACAAACAATTCAAGGTTACCCCAGATACCCAAATCTTGTCAACCTAACGATCGTATTGGAGATTTACAAACCCTAAACCCCAAACAAGAAAAAATGGATAGGGACCTGAAAGACCGTGAGGGCAACGTCACTGTGACCTCTGAACAGAAACTGAAAAAATATTATTTTATTTTTAAAACCCATATTTCTATTCCGGATTGCCGGAATCTGAAAGCACGGCGGCGATTGGCGGCGCTGTTTCGTCTGTAAAAGGAAGCTTTGCGAACCAAAAAGAGAAACGAAAAAAACAGAGAGAAGAAAGAGGGTTTGGGCTGGGCTGGTTGGGTTGGGTTATATAGTTTGTGGTTGTATGGGTCGGATTTTTTATGACAGTTTTTCATGGATCGGGTCAAGCCGATTTGCATTGTTTTTCCATTTAAAAAAGGGTAAATTTTAGAATTAATCACTCAACTATTAGCGTGTTTCTATTTTGGTTACCCTAACTATGAAAATATTTAATTTAGTCACTAATATTTTAGATAATTTCTATTTTTATCACTCACGATTTAGACCATTTCTATTTTAGTCATTCTCTGTTAACCATTTAACAGAAATGATGATGCGGCATTTCTTTAACTCGTATAATAACACGTTTAATTCTCAATACTTACACATTTTTATCAATGTGATATTAATTCTAAATCATTCTAATAAATTTAACCGTCTATATTTATAAATTATATCAATTTGATCCTCAAATTATAATCATAAATAGTATAATTATTTTTTTTATGCATCATATTCTATCCTTGCACTATAAAAAAAGTAAAAGATAAAAGTTTACAAATATAACTATAATAATAAATAAATTGTATTAAAATAAATTATAATCATAATTAAACATTTTAGAGTGTAATTATTTTTCGTCGATGTATCTTCTTTGTTTTTTTGGGGATAACGTAAGTTTTGGTTTCTAAACTTGATAAGTAGGTCTACATACACCCTTAAAAAAAATTTATTCACTTTGGCCCCTGAATTTGAAAATCGTTATTTATTTAAGCCTATTATGTTAATGGCCATAAAAAAAGTGGGATAATGTAACTTTTGGTCTTTAAACTTGGCAAGTAGGTCCTCATTGGCTCGTTTTATAAGCTCGGACACTATTTAACCAAAAAAGTGGGCCAAAAATTTTGTCCAAGTTCGGCTCAGATAAGAAAGCTAAAACTTGAGCCCAGCCCCATATTAAAATTTTTTATATAAAATAAAATTTTAAAAATATAATACATCAAAAACTCTAAAAACATTAAAATAAATATTTTTTCAATAAATTGAAAATAAATTAAAAAAAGTCTTTATAATTAAATAACATTAAGATAGATGCACATTAACAAGCAAATGCCTGTAAAATAGTGGTAAAATTAACAATAAAACAAGAGTTATGTAATATCCAAACAGTATCAAAAAAACAGTAGCAACATAATAATAAAATGACAGCAAAACAGTAAAAACAATAATTTTTTTTTTGCAAATTTGGGCTGGGCCCGAGCCGAAAAAAGGGCTTTAATTTTTTTACCCAAACCTATTTTTGGAACTTATCTTTTCGTTCAAACCTCTCACTTTTCGAGCCAAACTTCCGGTTCGTCCCATTCTCAAGTCTAACTATATGGTTTGACTATTATTTTCATTACATTTTCAGTTTTGTTTTTTTGTAACTCAACACTTTTTTTTAGAGTAACTAACTATTATCATGTATTTACCATGATAACTTGGTAACAAACATTACACAAATACTATTTTAGTTTATAATCACCACAGACATTACCAGAAATCTCCACAAGAATAAGACCCATCATAGAAAAGATAGAACCGGTTGGCATTCTAATCCCTACTCAAAAAATGGGTAAATCAGTCTTTTCACTTTAGGTTAAAGAGTAAATTTCTGTTAAAAGTTTCATCCATCTACAGATAAAAATTGGTCCCTCTATGTCAGCATATGCCATGTGCCACTATTTGATTGTTTTGCTACTCATATTAGCTTTTAAAAGTAGAAATGGATAAAACTTTTAACAAAATGACCGATTTTTTTTTTTTTTTGATCAAATATATAGAAATTAATTTATCCATTTGTTGAGTATAAGTCAAAATACAATCCGACACCTATTGCATAGGCTTTTATGGTATTTTAACCTATTTTTTTTTTCCTGTTCAAATGATAAATTCCATTAGCGTAAACAAAGTTACAAAAACTAATTACTTTTGATAAAATGAACATCTTACCCTTTGTCCCTTAGTCTAAATTTTCTATAAGTAAGAGTAATTGTTGATTTCATCAAATTTATCGAGTGTTCTCAAGATGGAAAATTTTGAGTAATGCTATACCCTTTTATCAATATTTTCATTGTATGTTTTTCCCTTTTAATTACAGTAATATATATATATACCTAACGTACACATAAAAACTATTATTCTGTCGTGACAACGTTAAAATTTTAATAGCAAGTAATTCATAAAGTTAAAAAGAATTAAAAATTTTAAGAAAATTCATAAAATTTTTAAAAAACTATTCATGCCAACAATGAAATAGATATATACTATCACATAAATGGTCACATCAATGCTGATAAGATTTTAATAGTTCAATCAACTTTTTTGTAAGAAAAAAATCAATTTAATCGACAAAAATGATCAAAACTAGAATTAAAATCAAAATATAAGAATGGGGCTAAATTTATCTTCTTAGATATAAACTTATGAACTCAAAATTTTTAACTTTGACATTAGACTAAATTGTTTATAATAAGTTTTAAAATAACTCAAAATTTATGCATTCTCTCCTATGAACTCAAAATTTTAAGAAGATTATAAAAATTAAAGTTTGAAGACGAAAATGATCAAAACTAGAACCAGAACCAAAGTATCAGAATGGGGCTAAATTTATCTTCTTAGATATAAACTTAATATAAAAATTAATATTTTTAAACAATAAAGTAAATCTAAACAAACATTAAATTTATGCATTCTCTCCTATGAACTCAAAATTTTAATATAACTTAGCAGATTAATAAGGAATGATAATATGAGTAACTCAATGTTTCCTCCACACCCAAAATGCATTGAAAATTTCATCTCTATGTACCAGAAGTTAGTTTCCTTTGTAGCAGAGCATTTGAGGACACTTATCTATTGGCCAAGAAACCCTCCCCTTTCAGAACTCGAAATCCGCTCATCTAATAAAGCTTCTGAAAAAGAAAAGTGATTAAAGCAAAGATGTAAATAACATAAAATAAAAAGAAATTAAATTAATTTTACCTTCTTCTTCCTCATCATCTTCATTCTGGCTAGTGAAAAATGGAGTGAGGTAATTCCTATCTAATGCAGTGAATGATGATGTTCTGCAAGGCCATAAATGGTGTTTTTTTAATTCAATAAATGAAAGAAATTAGATGATTACTTCATGGTCTAACTTTGAATTTTCATCCCTTTACAAAAACTGAGAAGTTAGGGATTCTAGTTTAATCTGTCAGAACTCGGTTAGTCCAGTTGTCCTTAAATTCAACAGTTCAGTACTTATACGCAAAAAATCAACATTTTAAATTCATGTGTTTATTAACAATTAGAGTAACTTAGTTTTTGTAAAGTAGAGGGACTAACTTCTTAATTTTTGTAAATTAGAGCATAATCCATATATTACTGAAAGTAAATAAAAAAAAAAAAAATCTACATGTTACCTTTTGTGGAATTCTTTCAGTTTCATCTTTATTCCGTTTCCGGATGTTCCATCTTCCTTAAAAGATGGAGCAACATATCCATTATTAACATCAAAGCTCTGCAATGAAGTCATTGATCAGTACTACCGAAAATAAAATTACTTGTGTTTACACCGGATTTTCTCTTATATATATATATATATATATATATATTTAAATTCACAAAAAAACACAACCACCCTCATGATGGCAGCAGCAATTTCCTATTTCAACATCTTTACTTGGTTATCATCAATTTGAACAGATCAAATAGCAAAGTAAGCATTGGATTAAATTTAACTTTTTGTGTTGAAAACATAACTTGGTAAGTCGGCATATAAAAAGTTTATGCGAAATTGCTAGAAACGATTGAAACTTACTTCACCTAAGTGACCGTCATGGCTATCTCCGACAACATGCAGAGCTTCTAGCATCATCCCTGTTGAACCTCCAATTAACAAAACCTGTGACATTTCGGGAAAATATAAACAGTTACTGGAAGGATAAGTATCAATTACAACATTCAAACTGTGGAGCATTTAGAACTCTTCAAACGAGTATATCCAGATGATTCAGCTATGCGCATTACACTGGCCATGCAAGATCTCACCTTAGATTAACAGTAGCTCCAAGTAGGAACATACCTTTCAACATGGTAACGAACCATTATAAACCACCAAACCAAGATGACGGCTAGTCTAAACACTCTAATAGCAGAATAAAACTGAAATATTTCCATAAGTACTACGAGATGATTATATTAGCAAAATTTATAAAATTCTAACTCCAACAGTCTTTTGTAGGTTATCCACTCCGGAGGATGAAGATTATATTGCAAAGACGATACTGAATTTTTTAGTGAACCATCAGAGTGCGCCAGAAGTAGCATAATTTGACACCACATTTTACTAGAATAAAACCACGAGTAAAGGAAGTAGAAACCAATCACATCAACTACTCTCTTCGCAGTTTAAAGCAATAAAGACTCAGCTACCACTTCATTGTTCAGGTGCATGCTGATTGCTGAAGGTAGAATAATTAGTGTAGTAAACTAATTCAGTTCATTATTTTGCTTAGGAAATGCCAATTTTCTCCCCAAATAATGGGAGGAAGAGGAAAAAGAGAAATTGTACTTTCAAGTTCTCTCCAGCAGGTAGTTGAATATTTTCGAAAGAAATGAAACAGCGACTTGTAAATAACTACTGCCCTCAGATCTAAGCAATGAGCGTGGAATGGATAAGCAAATTTTAGGACTTACAAAAGATAAAATTGAAATTATTTCCCGGTACAATAGTTTGTTAATTTAAAGGTTCTTCAATCATACCGACAAAACAACTATGGCAGTTGTTGCAGTGAATATAATCTGACCACGTCCTTCTGGAAGATCATGAACAGATTGCAGAGCAAGGGCAAACGCCATTGCTCCTCGAAGTCCTAACCAAGTTAATAATAATTTAGTATTTTGGGAAGGTATAAAATCAACTATGATGTAAGTATGATTTTTCTTACCACTGTACCAAAGTGCTTTTTGGTGTTTTAAAGGTATTTGCCTATGGACAGGACGAGCCAAATTGACCAGATATGCACAAGAAAAGACATTGGCTGCCCTAAAGATTCAATTACACAACTGCATTAATTATTCTACTCATGGTCCCTCAATAATATATGATTTAAAAACTGAAAGACCAATAAATCTCATTTACCTGGCAACTACAATAAATAACTGACGTGATTATGAAGAAAGTAAAGGAATAACAATGACGCTGAAATTCATTACAGCCACTAAACCTAAGTTCAGAAGTTGTAATAATAATAATAATTAACAAGGATACAATTGAGAAAAAGATAAACCCCAAATGCGACCAGCTGTGCTTTTCCATGGCAATATCAAAACCCATGTAAATAAATCTGGAACATTGAAAAAAGAATCAATCGTCAAAATGGGAAGGTATCACATGGACGAAGTTAAATCAGGTCATATCACATAAAGATGACTCTCTTACGTAAAAGTCTCAGCCAGTGATGAGATTAAGTGAAAAAAATCAGATACAAATTGCTGAGAATTTTCTGACAAATTTGAGTAACTGTAGTGCTTCATCACCTAAAACAAAGAAAAAGTTCATCATGCTGCATCAGCATGCAATGTTCTACTACTCAATCAGCATAACAAGTTCACTTACAATTGCTGTGAACAATATTGACACGATACCAGAGAGGCCAAGTCCTTCCGCAAGCATGTACCTAGAAAGGCAAGATGTTTTCATAACTGTGCCATGAATCCATTAAATATAAAATGTAGGAAAACAGAGAATATATAGGGCCATAAAATTGCTTACGAGAAATAAGGAAAAAGAACAAAAAGACAGCACTCCAAGTTTTGAAGACTGAGAAGAGCATGTCAAAAGATGTGTCAGGGAATTTCAGAAGTTTTTATGCTAAGAAGTTTGATGAAGGAACCAAAAGATGCAAATGCAGTACTTACTTGTCAACATCTAATCCAGCATACTTAAAGAGGTTCTTGGAGTTAAGGTTTAAAGGTAAAAGTAATAGCTTGTAATTTATAGCATCAAACATGGTATATGAATATAAAGTCAATCAGAAAGGATATTAGAGCAGAAACAAATCCAACTCCAACACCTGCAGAGCAACAAGGAAAGCATCTTCGTGATTGTGATTAAAAGGACATACAAGTATGTAATGGGTAGAATTTTAATCATAAGTTAATAGAAAATAACTGCACTGAAAAATTTAGATTGAATTTTCTTTTCTTTTTCAATTTGTCCTATTTTGGACCCAAAGAAAATAATGCATTCTCCATTTCCTAAATGGTAGAATAGCAATGTATTCACTTGCATGATGAAGCATAAGAAAACAATGTTCCTTTTCTTTTTCCAATTAAAAAGATTAATTAGTAAGTAGATTATAGTATAAGAGAAATTCACTCAGTAAGACCAAAGGTTAAGACAAACCTGCAGACATAGAGCCAACAAAGGTCTCGAGAAACCTAAAAATCACCATAAAGAAGTTTTGCGCAGATGATGCATGCTTTCTTACAATGGACATTGTCCTGCATAGGCAAACAACGTTTTAACTCAAAAACGAAACTAAACAATCAAATCACAGAGGACAACAAGTACTTCACATACCTGTACAAAGATATTGCCATCTACATAAAGAACCAATTCACCCAGTAAATAACGTGCATGCACATGTAAGATGTTAAATACGAGAAACAAGAAACCATCAATAGCATGCTACAAAAACTTACAGCATCATTTAAAACAGATTCTCCAAACACCAAAGCATAAAGGTTCGTATCAGTGCCAAGTTCCTGCAATTAAGATCATCATACATGGATACAAGGTCTAAAAGTTGAAATGGGATGGTTTGTTGCTTTTACCGCTTAGACACTACAACACGAGACACTCAGAAATCTCTGTATAACTACAAACTGACATTTCATTAAAATTAATGAAAGTCCAGTTAAGCGATGGATTAGTAAAAGGAAACAACAAAAGACCTTCAAAGAATCAGTAGCAATAGTAGGTTTAGGTTACCATAAGTATTTGCAAAACTTAAGCAGCTAAGCAATTACAGAGCAAGATATTTAAGGGAAAGAGAGTATATCTAAGACTTTTCTTTTGGAAGGTAAAGGTCCACATGTTAGCAACTGAAAAAAAAAGTTGCTTCACTGTTATATATATTATTAGGATCCAGTTTCGTTTTTGCTTTTGGAAGAAAAAGAGAGAAAAGGCCGAATCCAACACTATAGAAAATACTAATACTTTTGATAATTGAAGAATAAGTTTTTAAAATTTTTCGGGGAATAAAATGCATGATTATTCTTGACAAAACAATTATGTTAGATATGGTGTTGCATATACTTATTTGTTCACTAATAACCATAATTTGTGTTGCTTTCTCTATTTATTTTTTGCCTTTTATATACTTTTCGGGAAGCAAATTCAAATGGCAAAACGAAAGAAGCAAAAGAAGAAACCAAATGGAGCCTAAGTTAATCTCAGTTAAATCACTTTTCTAAATTAAGAATACAGAAACGAAAGGTATAATGATACTTCAAGAAGTACATATGTGTCTTGGCAGCAGCAAGGAAGAAGCACAATTTTATGTGAATATTATTATTGTTTCTGATCATAGAAATTATTGCAATACAATAGACCTTCACAAATTTTCATATATGGTGTTGGACTAGTTGTACGACATGTATCATAGTATAGCTATGTTTTCATTTAACCTCACCCTCCCACAATAAATAGCCAGGATGGTAGCATAAAAACCTGACCTGAAATATGGAAAGAACAGTAACAGGGTCGGTTGCTGATATAAGAGCACCAAACATTAGGCATTCAACAAAAGGAAGTCCGTACATGAGGTACATGCGACCACCAAGATAGCTGTACATATGCGGCTAGATTATACAAGGCAGTGAGGGGGAAAAAAAGAACAGACTGGTTTGTTTTTTGGCTTCTTTTTTTTTTTTTTATAATTAAGAGTACTCACACTAAAACTCCTGTAACAACTGAAGCTATAAAAGTCCCTAAAATAGCAAATGTGACAATGGCTCCAAAGTTAGAGAAAAAGGGTTTCTGCAAAAGGGGGCAAAACGAGGTGACAATTAACAGAGAGATCAACCATGCAAAACTCGAAGAGTGTAATGCATAATACTACTACTTACAGCTGATAAGCTGAAACCTGATTGAGTGCCCGAAACAGAAAAGGTAGTTAAGAAACACAATCAATGAGGTATCCTAGAGTGATAAATAGAAACTAGCAATCATAGGTTTTAAGGATATAAGATTATTGGAGGTAAGAGAAATAGGAAGAAGAATTCCTCATGGAAATTGAACCACGCCCTGCCAAAGGAATAAGATACGATGAAATTCACGGTTTGCCAATTTTATATCAAACAAGATCGAAATGGAAAACAAAGAACAAACAAAACAATATATATATATATATATATAAAATAACAATAATGGGGAAAGAAATGAAGGACCTGATGCTTGTTTCAGTGTTGGAGATGTTAGCAAGTCCACCAACAATTAAACCTGGTAGAAAGACGATCATTTCGTGACGAAGGAAACTAAAGCGTCAAGATATATAAAGATAAATGAAGAAGGAAATTATCCAAATTGACTAACCGATAAGCAAAGAAGCGCTGGCCTCAGGGAGATAGTAGAACTTGTGACGGCGAAGGACATGGCCGAGGACGAATGAAAGGACGAGCATCATAATTTGAAGGAGAATCCCCACTCCAGCGGCTTGCTGCTCCTTTTCGGGACTTCCGCTTTCCGCCGGTGAAATTCCCATGCTTTCGCTTTAAAAATAAAAGAGAGAAAAATAAGACTCTCACGGCGGATCAGTGAATCAATGACCACCTACAGCCTCCTACTACGTTGTCGCTCACGCCGATTTTCTGATAATGCCTTTTCGTTTTTCTTCTAGTTACCGGTTGCGATTTTCTCTATTCCATATATTCAATTTTCATTTTAAGTTAACAACATAAAGCTCTAAATTCAAATTATCTCCGATCACGTTACCAAAGAAGATCACAGCCAAGGTTTCGTAGTTCGACCAGTGGTCGAGCCGCTAACATAATTATTCCTATTAAAAACTTTTTTACAAAAAAAAAAAAAAAATCATATTTTAACCCAATTTCGAGTGATTCACATATTAAATCACCTAACCTTATTTTCGAATCAATTAGACTTGTTCATGAATTGGATCAATCCGAAAATTAATAGTGTTTGGATAAAGATATAGGTTCGAAAAATAGACTTCAACAACAAAAAAATAATAATAAGACCCTTTTTTATTTTCTTTAATTTATTTTCAATTTATTTGGAAACATTTATTTTAATGTTTTTAGTATATGTTATGTATTATTTTTTAAAATATATATAATAATATAAAATAATTAATTCGGGCGGGTTTTGTCAAGCCCAACTTTTAACATTTTTATCTATATTGGGCTTGAGCAAAATTTTAAACCCATTTTCAAATCGGGCCCAGGCTTATCAAACAGGCCTAAGATTTTGATTAGACTCTACCGGAACACGGCTCGCTCTAGCCCACGAACATTTCTACCTCGAATCAATTCGATCTGATTTATACAGAATTGATTAATTATACCTATGTTCTTTTAATATTTGAATTTAAAATTATATTATTTGCATTATTCGGATATCTAAATCTATTAAATAATTCTAAAAAATAGAAAATCAATAAATAGATAACAAATTCAGATGTCCGAATTCAAATTTACTATTTAGAATAATAAAATGGGTTTGAACTTGGATATCATCTAAAACCGTAATACACTAATTTATAAAAGTAAATTAAACCCGAGATGGGTTTCAAATGATAACTTAAACACAAATCATTTAAAATTTCACTTGTTTAATCGACTCACAAGATTTGATTTTCCTTTAATACGAGTTTGCTTAACTTTTATGTATTTATTGATATTAACAACCTTTTAACCTAACTGTATATGTGAGGTTAGATTTATCATTAAAAAGTTTACTCAATCCATTTAATGACAAAATATTTATATTGGAATGAAGAAATAGTTGACATCAAATCTTGAGTTCATTCCTCGGACACAATTTATACTTATAAGTTTACTTTCTTATATATATAAAATAAGCATGTTAGGTACAATTTATCAAACATTCAATGTGTCATCTAACACAATTGGGTGAAAAATCTCCGAATAAACCAAACCAAGAATACAATTAACATTCTCTTGTAAGGATCATTGAGCAAGCCTACGTGTTGCACCTAGACTTATCCATGTAGCCCGAACCAAATGTTCACCTGAAAAGTAAGAGGATTTGAGTAAAAATATAGACTTGAAAATCGGGTTTAGGTAAAAAAAAGGCCTGTTTAGAAAATGGGTCGAGCTTGACCCGAATTTGAAAAAAAAAACTGTTGTTTTGCCACTATTTTGCTACTGTTTTCCCACTGCTTTGTTGTCATTTCATTATTATATTGCTACTATTTTGTTGTTATTGTTTGGATATTGTATATCTCTTATTTTATTATTATTTTTGCTACTATTTTAGAGGTATTTGCTGGTTAAGTTGCACATATTTTAGTGTTATTTAAGTATAAATTTTTTTTAAAAATTTGTTGGGAAACATTTATTTTAATGTTTTTAGTGTTTTTTATGTACTATATATTTTTAAATTTTTATATAAAAAATTAAAAAAAATTAATACGAACAAATCGAGTTTAGATTTTAACATTTTTATTCAGACTGGATTCAAACAAAAATTTAAACTTAATTTTTAAGCCAAACCTATCAATCGGACCTAAAATTTTATTAAGGCCGAAAAACCCACATTGACAATCATATTTAAAAGCAACCAAACAAACGCCAAGGGCCTTCTCAATGATTCAGTCATACATAGAAAGGTCAACCATTTAATTTAGAAACAAAAGCAAAACAATCCATCTCAATGGAGAAGCTACCAAAGCTGCTGCGCCAGTTTGAGTGCACTGATGACAACATGTGCCTCGACCGAGAGCGCATCAAAAGCTCCCAATAGTCGCTAGGCACACAACCCACTCGCACAAGTCCATTTGTGACTCAAACAACGACGTCATAAGCCACCTTATATGCTCGTCCATCTGCCAACCCACGTCCGTCATAATCTTTGGCTCCGTTCCTCTTGGTGCTTCCCACTTCGCAATCCGTGGTCTAATGGGAAAGATAAGTCATGATCATTCTGCTAAAGATTGTTAAAAGGGGACAAATTTTGATAAATTCATACTTGATTATATTTGTTCGTTTTTTACATAATACCAAAAGTTATCTATAGTCCCTTTACAACTCATAAATAGTAGAATAATGTTATTTAACACACTTGAACCCATGCCCTCCCGTATTAACAACAATGCCCATACCAATCGAGTTAAGATTTAATCGGCACTTCTTGAGAGACACTTAAAACTTGGCATTCGTATTGATTTCCTTGATATTTTTTATTCTTATTGGCATAATGAAAAAAATAAGCTTTTAACGTTTATATCTCTTGTCAATTTGACACTTATTTTTTTTAGTTAAATTTGGCCCTCGATCTTTTAAAAAAAATTAAATTTGAGCAACAACTTTTCTGAAAGAGTTGAATTGTTGTTGTTTTAACGAAAATACTGATTAAAATATTAAATTTTTAAATATGGTAGCCTGCATGAAAATCCATGTGTACTTCATGCTTTTAAAAAAAAAATTATGAACTATTTATATTTTTTAAAAATTTATTTTATTTTATTTTATTTTTAAAATATTTTATAAGTTTTAAATTATTTGTTAAAATAGCATATATAACAAATAATGTCATGTCAGCATGACGTACACATAGACTGTCATGTGGTTATCAGCCCAACATCATTAAAATTTTAATATTTTAGTCAACATTTTCGTTAAATAAAAAAGTAATTTGACTATTTTTAAAAAATTAAGAACCAAATTTAACTAAAAAAATCTAAATTAATTAAAAAAATACAAATATTAAAGACTAAATTCATCGTTATACCTTCTTAATTTCCAAACTTGTGAATTACCGTTGTTCTTATCTATGTATCTCTCATGTGAGTTAATTTTGATTTTATCACTTTAAATATAGAAAATTGCTGTAAAATTTTCCTATCAAATCCTAATAATCATGTTTTTTATTAGATTTCCTTTAGCACCCAGATTTTGATTCGATGAGATGCAAGTTGAAGATATTTAATAATTAAAAAAAAAAAAGTTGACCATAGATTATGATATAATCTCACTCAATCTTACGAATCCAAAATTTATATTAACATTGTCGATTATATATTTGGTCTTTTAAGGGTTCGGAGAGCAGAATTTACAATTTTAGAGAGTTTAATGTAATAAAATTTATCTTAAAAGGAGTGCTATGTAAATTTCTAAAAAAACGAGGGGATAGTGACCCCCACCTACCCGTTATATCTGCCAATGCATATTATGACACAACATGGGTAGAAATGTTATTAACAATTTTATAAAATATTTGATAAAAAAGTTAAATTTGATTTAGATTGAAACTGTAAATTTGAGATAGTAAATTATAATAATTTGTAAAAAGGAATGTGCTTTCGATAATTCCATAACTAAATTGGGATCCAATTGATGCGTGACATAAACTCAATCGAGCATATTATGATAGTATACATAGATATATTTGACTCTTTTTTTTTTGCTCCCGATAATGATGAGTTTAATTAGGGATAAATATCAAAACTATACATGAACTTTGATTTAGTGCGATTATATACATGAAATTTTAATTTAATTCAATTTTCACAAATCTTTAACAATATTATGGAATTAGCACCGTTTTATTTTGATATATTGCATACACAAATAATTATATTAATCAAATTTGAAAATAAATGTGTGTATTTCTTTGAATGTGTACAATTGAATTAAAATCAAAATTTCGTGTATGCATATGAACCGTAATTCAAGTTTCAATTGTATAATCACACCAAATCAAAGTTTATGTATCAAATTGCACATTGGACCAAAGTTTACGTATAAATTTTATGTTTATCCCTGTATATTAGATTAAAGTTTATGTATATTTATCCATGTACATATAAATTTTTATTTCTACCGTTAAAAACCAGTATGATTGATGAAATAAATGGGTAGTTACACGTGGCACGCCACGTGTACATCGTATTGACATACAAGGACCAGTTTTTAATAGTGAAAATGGATGAAATTTTTAAAAGAATGAACAATTTACTCTTTGATCTAATGTATAAAAACTAATCTACTCTCTTTTTTTGAAGTAAATGAGACAAAATGTAATCCGACTCCTAATATAAAGGCCTCCATAGTATTTTTATCTTAATTATTATAATATTTAGAGGAGATTTACTGGAGATCCAGTTACATCAAATATTATTTAACAAACTTGAATTATGGTTCATTTGTATACACAAAACTGTGATTTTTATTCGATTGCAGGCATTTAAAAAATAAATGCATACATTTATTTTCATATCGGATTAATATAAATGTTTTCGTATGGAATATATTAACATAAAATGGTTCTAATTCGATAATGTTAGTAGTGATTTGTGAAAATTGAATCAAATCAAAATTTTATATACAAAATCTCATAAAATTAAATTTTATGTATGACATTATACGTTAAATCAAAATTATATATAGTTTTAATATTTATCCTTAAAAAATATAAAAATAAAAAATAAAAAAACAATTAAAATAAATAGAGAAATTTCATTAAAAATCTCGCCGTGGATTTTTCATATCCTCACGGGGATTCCCTATAAAAATAAACATTTGAATTCTCTCCATCCAAAATTACAATAATGCCCTTCCTTCCCCAATCTCCTAATTTCCCCCAAATTTGCAATCGAGTTTGTAGTTTTATCTACATCGCATGCAAAATAAAATAAAGAAAAATTAAATTTAGAAAAAAAAAATAAGGGTAAAAAGGGAATCCTAAGGCTTGATGTTACAAGCCGTGGACTTGGACTTGTCAAGAATGGACCACATGACTTGGACATCTTCATATGCACATGCCATCACTTCCCCATGCAGATCCATCACATGCTTTTCATGCTCTGCACCCATAAAAAATTTTATTATTCATAGTTAAGAAAAATCGAATCGGAAGTTGAATCGGTTAATTAGTTTAACTAATTAAAAAGATTATATTTGACTATAGTCGAAAGGTCAAACTAGTTACATCCTTAAATTTTGATTTCTTACTAGTTCTTTTTGACCGGTTAATTCTCGATTGAATCGATTGATTAGATCGAATTTTTACGACTTATTGTTGATATTGAATTTACTTTATTTTATGAATATTTTAAGTATTCAATAATAATCATATTTCATGCTCGAGTAAGTTTCAATATGATATATCTTCAAGCACTTAGTTAAATGAGATAATTGTAACTTTAGTCCCTTCTAATTTTCAATACTTCACTTTAAGTCTTTCTTTTAGCTTTTAACCTCTAAAAGTTTGTAATTTTATTTTGGCCCTCCCAACAACAAATTCTCGGATTTATTCTTGAATACAATATTATGGATTTGTTTTTGAATATTAATCTCATCGTAAATTTTTATGATATTTGTTTATTTTTAAATGCTTAGAACTATCCATACCAATCGAATTAAGACTCAATCAACATATAATTATATCGTTAAATCCAACAATCCATTTATCGAGAAAAGGATATAATAAAGGAATTATAGCCTATCCCTTTAAAAATCATAATATAATAGTAAAATTACACTTTTAACTCTTCTAAAATAATAAAAATTCAATTTAATCCCTTTAAAAGAGAAATTAGAGAGAGAGAGAGAGGGGGAAGAGAGAAATATATACCTGTTTGGGACTTCTTATCCCTTGGTTGCTGGTTGAAGAAAGTGCAAGCTTTTCTGAAAGGCGTAGCGATGGTTTTCTTCCAAGAAGCCATCAATTCCTCCTATATACTTCCTTCTTTCTCAACTGTAGTAGATGACTAATGGTGGTTTTGCTGTAGAATAATGATGGGTTTTGCTTTGCTTTGCTTTTGGCTATCTGCAAAATGACTGCATTTTCTTTTTTTCTTCTTCTCTCTATTGGCTCTTGTTAATTTGGTCAACTCTTAAAGGCATTATATATACATATATATATATATAGGGGTATAAGGAAGGAAGGCAAGGTTATGTGTGGAAAGAGAAGCAAGATCCGTGAGATAAGGTAGACCAAGCTTTTTTATTTAATTATTTAGTTTGTGTGTTATGGGAAAGAAAGGTTCTTCGTTTTGGTCGACTGCACCGAAGCACATGGTGCACGCTCCCGAGCACAACCCTTACACGTGAATGCCTTTACCTTTTTCAATGCTCTCTGTCACTTGCGTCTAAAAGCGACCGCCCCCCTTCCCCTTCGCCTTAGCATCATGCATACCCTGTTTCTTTCATTAATATCAATGTTTTTATAACTGGAGACATGGTTGAACCGGTCGGATCATAGATTCTTATTTATCTGATTTGATTAAAAGGTTAGTAAAAAAATAATTAGTTCAATTATGGGTTCAATTGATTTTTTAACTCAGTTTATGCGTCAATTGATTTAATCTTTCTGATTGGACTGATATTATGACCAATTCTTAGTCCAATTAGTTCAACCGGCTGGTCCAATTCGATTCAAATAACATTGTATTAATATCATGCATGCCCTGTTTTATTCATTAATACAATATTTTCAGAACTAGATCGATGATCAAACCGATCAAATCATCGGTTCTCAATTTATCCGGTTTGACTAAAAAACATTCAAAATTCATAAAAAATAAAAATATTTACAAATAGAGAAAAATGGTTCAACTGTTAATTCAATTGATTTATTAACCCAATTCGTAAGTCAATCGGTTTAACTCCTTTAATCAAACCAATACCCAAATTGATTTTTGGTCCAATCAATTCGATAAAACCGCCTAATTGGATTCAAACAACATTGCATTTATATCTCTCTCACTACCAAAAAAATCAAACTCTACATTTATTAGTTGAGATGGTAAAACATTTGATATCTTTTAAATAAATTAATGAAAAAATTAATATTAAAAAAAATTTATCTCTTATTTTTTAAATTTATTCCGATTCAACTTTAAATTTAATGGAGAAAATTCTCTAGAGAAATTTTTTTTTTTTATGATTTTTGGGACATGGAATAAAATGGGTACACAGCGGTAGGGGCGTTATATTTCTGTGGGAGGGATTTAATATTTTTTAAGAAAAGTTTTAAGCATATCCATGCAGTGTAATTTGTTCAAATTGCATTTAAAATAGGTTGCAGTACATGTTGAATTTATCATTGTATAATCATTATAAAGTATATTTTATATTATATGCGACTTATATTAAGAAATTATTCGTTTAATATATTATATTTGATTTTTAGAGTTTTTGGATATGAGATTTGAGTGTTATAATTTTTTTTTTTAATTTGATATTCTCGTCACGTCAGGAGCGAAAGAATAGGATAGACAGAAGCCTTATCCTCTTAAACTGTAAAAAAAAATTGGTTTCACTCTTAATCCTCATTGTTATACTCTTGTCCACATCAAGACACGTACGTGCCAAATCAAAAAAGAAGCTTGAACAATAAGCTTGCCACCAACAAACCAGAAGGCCACCCATGAGCTCTCCCTTACAAGATGAACATCTGAACAAGCACATACCATCCACCATCTAGATCCCTAAGCTTTATCGGGAACATGAAGTTATTGGTCATCAAACATCATGTGAGTTCAACTGTTTTATCCCATCAGGTTAGGATAAATGACAGGATCTGTCATGTCATAGACATCCTCGTCCCATTGAAGACATCCCCCCACAAGTCTTGTAATGATGGCTAGATGGCAAGTCCAACACATCAACACCATCTTACACGAGACCCCTACCTATAAATACCTCTAGGAACAATGAATAAGGGATTGACTCTCCAAAAACACTAAGTCTATACTCTACTAATATACTTCTAGCTCCTAGCGTTAACACTCGCTTCTCCTTCACTCTCGATAACCTCTGACTCTTTGTCCCGAGTGGATGAATCGACCTCCATAATATCCACCACCCTCTCCTCTTTACTCCTCTCTTGTTGTGCATTGCATCACCACTCGTCAAACCCAAAATACTAAAGTCACACTATAAGTGTTGAGATTCTAAAAGTGACTTTCACCATGTGGCTCTCATAATGTAGCACTTAGCTTGACATACTATTTCAATGAGTGATTACTCTAATCACAAGACCATTGTTCATCAACTAGACTTGAGAACTTGTCTCCTTTACTAATCACAACTAGCTTCATTAAGGGAGGTCGATTTTTTTTGGAGAAGCCTTTAAAGTGTAGTTTGTCTAGAGTCAACGAATCCTTCAACAGGTTGGTAAGGTTTCAGCCTGTGCCTTATAGCATATAGGGCACTTGTGACCAACAATGAGTTAGCGTATATGCCAAATCAAAATGTAATTTCACCATTGTACTAGTATATATCTTTATAGTTTTTAGGAGGACCAAATCAAAATTTCATAATTAATTTTTTAGAGCCAAACTCTAATTTTACCATGCATTATCTTCAAATTTTATATATGCTAAAACATAATTTTCCAAATTTTGGAGGGTAGAGCCCTTGCCTTTCCCCCCTCTTGTCTCTGCCCCTACCATATAAGGGCATGGATTCAAATCTTACAAAGTGCTAATGCTCACATTTCCTTAGTAAGTAGCCATACATCACACACGGTCTGATTCAATGAGACACTCCCACTCTATTGAACACGTTACCTCTTCAAACAGCTTCAACCCTCAAGCACCCAAGCAATCCATAAAGTCGAGAGACAAAACCTCGATTAAGGACAAATTTAAACATATTAAGGGGTCCATTAACTCTAAATAAACAATACTTCAAAAAAAAATTCTCCAAAGATTTAGCCTCCTTGTAACTTTCATCTTAATTTGTTCAAAGTATCAAAAAGGTATAACTTAATTATGCTAATTGGTGTAAAGTATGACCCATTTTGTTTTGAAAGCCTCATGGTTTTATCGTGACTATAATATATTATAATTGATGCATATAAAAAATTGTATAGTCTATAATATTTTAATTTATATATTTTTTTTAATAATTTTATTATAGGTTTTGATCATATCTGTTCTTTTTGACATAATGTTTAGAACTACCCATAACCCTTCCTCAACCCATAAATAGAAGCTCACATCCTCCTACATTGACAACAATACTCATACTAGTCGAACTAAGACTCAATTATTTGATGTCGCGAGTAATGTAATACAAAATCGATTGATAAAACTAAATGAAAAAAAATAGAGATATATAATAAAATCTCAGTATAAAACAAAAACTACTTAAAAAAATTAATTCTAAAAAGTAACTAAAATAAAAACTAGTCACATATTTTATTCCATTTATATACCTATTAATATTGTAAACCATAATATGTTATTATATAGTAGTATATAAAAATGTATTTAGTAATCATATATATAAACTATACAATATACTGATACTTAATGAATTATTATATAGTTTTATATTTATATTGATATTTATTTAATTTTTAAAATTTTAATTTTAGATTGCAAATTAATTATTAGAGTAACTTATAAAATCTCATGAAAGTAAGAAATTATAATGAAATATATTAAAAAATATTTATAAATTTAAAATATAGGTTATAAGTTATCATAAAATTAAGAAAATAAAAATAAAATATAAAAAAATATAAAAGTATTTTAGTAAATGTATTAGAGATAGGGTGGGACAAATTTTACCTGAATCCGACCCGAAATCTTATTTGAAGACCCCGATATATCACATAGTCAAATTTAAAATTTTTTCGATAAAAAAAATGTTTATGTGTAAGTTTTAGTCTTTAATTAATTATATTTTTTTCTTAAATAAAAACTATTTTCACATGCCATTTTCATCACATTTAACTTCTTTTTTTTTTTTAAAATCTCAAAAGCTTTTTCATTGAACATAGGCATCAAAGTTCACATGTATATATGAAAAACATAAACAAGTAAAATAAGATCAATATGAAAATTAATTAATTATTTAAAAAATAAAAAGAAAAAAAATTATGGTAAATGATGTAGTGGTTGAAAGTAACAAAGGGAATCTTTGGGGGGTGGAATGGATAACTTCCCACAGTTAATTTTATTATAAAAAATAAAATAAAATAAAATAAAATAAAGACATGTGAAAGCACCGGCAGTCCACAGTCACCCAATGATTAATTTAATTGTTTATTTAAATTAATGATAAATTAATGGGGAAATTAAATAAATATTTCAACATAAGGAAGCAAGGATGCATGCACTGTTGTGTTTTCAGATTAACTTTATTATAATTTTACCAATTATTGGTATCTATTATTGCACTGTATTTATACCATTTGCCTCCCACATAACTGGATAATCTTGCCTTTAACATCAACCCTTTTGTATATATATTAATGGGGGATTTCAAAATTTTATTTAGGGATCCGGATTGAATTATAAATTTTTAAAATATATTATTTAATATATTTATTGGGTCGAATTTGAATTATGCAACAGATATGAATAAAATTCGAGAAAATTGGACATAAATAATTATGTGAAAGAACTCTTCCGAAGAGTAAAGAAAAACTTCACTAAAAATGAAAAAACCAAAAGAGGTACAAACTTTCTGTTAATTTTGTTGTTGTTATTTTAAACTATCTAGGTTTGCTAAAAGGCCTATTTATAGACTGAATTTCGTGTGAAAGTAAAACTAAAACATTCCTAAAATAATCAAAGTTAGATTGAGAAAAGATGACATAGTTTAACTAGAAAAAAAAAACCTGGTTAAGTGGGGAACATGTCGCCACGTTGGGACGCCATGCATCGCGTCATCGAGATGGAGGGTTCTTCTCGTCGAGGCATCAACTCTTCCTCGTCACGACATCACCGTTTGTTTCATATGAAATGCGAGGCACACTCTACAAGTACGCTGATAGTATTTCTTTTTAAATATTTGTTTTTAATATTTTTTTATAATTTTATAGGGCACTGCTCGTGGAGTCTAAAAATTTCGCTTATAATGTACCGATTATGTTTGTATGTAGTTTTAAATTAGTATAATATATATGTAATTATGTAGGTATGTACGTAGGTACGAACTCAGTGGTGTTAACTATAACAGCATGATTATTTATTTATTTATTTATTTATTGAATTTTGTTTGTCGGTGAGTTTACGAAAGCAGCTTGAAGGTTAATTGAACCTGACATGCATAGAAAGACATGCATAGAAAAAATAAAATAAAAAGGCACTGTAGTTTTATTCCATTTATCGATTTAGTCCTTAAAGTTAAGGATATTTTAGAAAAGATTGGATGCCCACGTGGAGTCCATGGGTCAAGTTGAGTCGGGTTGAGGTTGGAAGTTAAATAAATTTTAGAACCAGCTCAGTTCATGCAAAGGCTTATATCTCGATTTAAAAATTAATAAAATATTAAAAATATATTGTTTTATATTAATATGTATATATTTTATAATTAAATTTAAAACAAAATATTTTAAAAAATTTAATTTAAATTTTAAAATTTATTTCAACTAAAGTTAAAATATATATTATCAGTATATTAAATATTAACCTAATCAATAAATTTTAAAAAAATACAAAAAATGGGATTTTAAAACTTATTTTTATCATTTCAATTAAAACCGTATTTGTCCTTTTTTTTATAACTATACGTTGTACATAAAAATTTCACCGGCAACATTGATATTATCGTGGAGGCTCTTATATTAGAAATCTGATTGCATTTTACTTACTCTACTAAAAAATAAGTAAAGCAGTCTATGTATGTTAGATTAGAGAGTAAACTAGTATTTTTGCTAAAATTTTTATTCATTTTACTATTAAATTATGGTCCATGCACGTCAAAATGAGTATACTAGGCACGCTATGTGCAACTACTTAATTATTTCGTCAGTTACATCAGTTTTTAACAATAAAAATTGATAAAAAATTTAACTAAAAAAATTAATTACTTTTTTATTTAACATATAATAATTAAATTACTTATTTTTTAAATAAAAATATATAATTTAATTCTTAATAAAAAAACTTTTTTATTGAAATAACGAATAAACAGATGATTGGGCATTTCGTTATCTTTGGGGTACGTTAAAAGATGTAATCCAAATTGCAGTAGAATTTTGACTTTCATGCCATGCCTCTTTTGCCGCGAATTGGGCTTAGCAGCAATCATGATTTCTGAAACATAACTATTTTCCCCAACATAAACATTAAAAATAAATTGTCAATTAGGTTGATATGCGAGTCTTTAGCTATACGTACGTTTTGTTCGGTTTTTATTAATTTTTTGTTTATTATATTTTATATTGATTTAATTTTATATTATAGTTCATTAAATATATATTTTTTTATTAGAATCTCGTGGAGATCTCACATTAATATATTTACTTTTTTATAATTATTTTTATATTTTCAATTATAATTTCTTGATTCTATAAAAAAGATAATATGTATATTTTAATTTTATAAACATTTTAAATACATCTTATTAATATTTATTAATTTTATAAAAAATTAGAATGTATATTTGGTTTCCTTTTATAAAAAAAAAACCAATATAATGTGAAATATTATTTAAAACTTTGACATAAGATCAAGGAAATCATTTTATGATCAGAGTCGGAAGCCAAAATACAAAAGTATCAAATAAAGTTCGAGACGAAATGAGTTCAAGTCAATTTGAATTCAGAAAGAGAAGTACGAAAAGATCAAATCAAGTTCGAAACAAAGTAAGCTGGAGTGACTGTAATAAATAAAAGTGGAATCAGGGTATGCTAGGGGCAAACAGAAGATCACCCGCCCCTCCCCGCCCCATTGTCATCCCGATAGTGCAGACATGCCTGCAAGCTTCTCTGGTATGTTTGGTGCGCAAGAAAATGTTAAAAAAGTTAAAGGAGAATTGGCAGTTCATAAAAGCAGTAAAGGAGGGTACTTTTCCATTTGCAACAATTGATGCTAGAACATGAAATGTAGTATGAGCCAAATACCAATTTATTGGAAATTACAAAATCCATAGAAATGCATCACAATTTCCCTAAAACCCTAATTTTGCCATGAACTTATTTCATGAAATCATGGCAAGGGTTCTTGTGAATCTCCCAAACGAGACAAATGAAGATATGCATCAGTCCCTGCAAGAAAAAACACGGTTAGATAAGTTTCTAATGGGTTAATTTAGACAGAGAAAACACAATAAGTGAATAAATCTTAAGAAAGCCAGTAATACAAGCACTCGGGAAGGTGAAAAATAAAGCATTTCAAGATACAAGCCGTGTTAATGCAGCTCGATCGCACAATATCATCTCTTGCTATCAATAATAAGAAACAGTTGATATCGGGAGTTCGGGATAACCCAACATAACAACCAGAACCACACAAGTATTACGAAACATGAAACTACTAAGCTATGTCAGTTTTTGAGAACAACTACAAACATGTGTCTCAGAAACTGTACCATGATAATTGCAACCCCCCAGTAGCAACAAAACCCTACAGTCTAAGTACAGTAATTTAGAAGAAGATTGGTTCTTCTGCAACAAACTGTTTGTTTCATTATGCCTTATTGCCTATCATTTTCTCTGCTACCAACTTTGAGTTTTTTATATTTGGTACATATGATATGCAACAAACTATATAGATCGAGTCTAGATTGTAGCGTTTTATGAACTTTTGAGGATTTTGATATTTACAAAACTTGCCATCATTAAAAATGCAGACTTTATCTTACTATTTACTGAGAAAATCTCAAATTTCAAGAGTCAAGAAAGGGTAAAATGCTTCATTAACTATTAGTTATGAGGTAATTACCTATTTCCAACATGAACAAAACTAGGACCCTCTAACAATCCTACCAACAGTTCCAATAAGAATCATTCATTACAAGTACTGAATTGAATGACTAAACTCAATTCAAACTAACTAACTAAAAATTCAATTCAACTAACTAACCAACCCACACATAATTTTCAGGAGGGTGGGACTTGAACTTGGGCACTCAAAGGCAAAGACCTCAAGACTTGCGAACAGAGCCAAGGCCTTAGTGGCATGGCTCCCTATTTTATAATTGCATTTTTGCAAGTCTAGATTATCAAGGTCACTATACTGCTTTTCGCATGGAAAAAGCACTCAGATTGGCTTCGATACAGTTATGCCTTGATGGCAAGGGAAAACTTTCTAGAGTGAGCTCATGTTACATGATGATACCAAAAACTAGATATCTGCAAAAATACATGCACACACATGTAAACACGCATGTGTTGCCAACCAAATGCTTACAAGGAAAACAGATCAACTATCAAGACATCAGAGCTTGACCTTAATTTTGCAAGAGTTTAAGTGGTCAAACCATAGCAAACTGCACTCACCATATCCTTCCATGGAGATAATTTGAAGATCTCCTCCAAAATATCGGGCATACAAGCGGCTTATTGGTAGCCCATAACCATATCCAGCCATGGTTACTGTATCAGCTGTTCCCAGATCTGAGTGCTCGTCCAATGGGTTTCTGGCAGTGCTGTATAGGTATGTGAAAATCTTGGGAAGACCGCTTCTTGGTATGCCACCCCCCTCATCAGAGACCTGCATAGCCAGTTAAAGGAAGTTATATTGTTAGACAATGAGTGAAAACATAGTGTATGTTTGATCGAATACATTAAAAACTTTAAATCCCCATGCTCTTCCGCAAACAAAAAAAAAAAAGAAAGATAAAAAGGAAATAGTTGCTCAAAGTTCTATGGATAACAAAGCAGGATAAACTACCTTTATGGTTACATCCTCAATTCCGTCAGCAACTATTATTCGAATAGGTGGCACAACTCTATCCGAATCCATATAACGCATATAACGCTCTTGGACAGCACGCAAGGAGTTTTTGACCAACTCAAATACCATAAGATGCAAGTGTGTTGGAACATACCTGTTATCAAGAAAACACATGATACATAGTAACATAGGACGGAAATAAAATGATTGTTGATTACCGGATTTATGACTAAACTAAAGAACCAGAATTGCTTTGGAGAATCCAATAATTGAAAGCGTATTGAAAATGAAAGAGATGAAAAATCTAGGTGAAACTAAATATAGCAAACTTGACGAAGGTGAGATTAAACCAACTTACGGGAAAGTAAATTTGGGATCACCATAGATATTAACTTCAGGAGCACTACCATACTCCCGCAAACAAATACAGCGAGCATCCTCACTAGCATTTTGAGCCACCTCCACCGGAGACATTTTTGTGTGTATATAGCCCACACAATGCAGAGGAGGATTAGGGTTATGCAGCTCCACATGCTGCCCTGCTTTCACCAAAATTTAAACATGTAGACGGTGTTTAAACACCAGCTTCAAGAAGCTGTAACAAATGAAAATATTAAAAAATAGTAGCCAGCAGGTGTTGCAGACTAAAACAGTAGATTATCATCATGGTAAAAAAAATGAACATGAAACGAACCAATAAGCATACGGATTCCAATTCTTGACATGTAAAATCTATCTAGAAACTGATGAATCTCATCAAGATCCTCATAAACGATCTTTGGATCCATGCCTTTCTTCAACTGTTGAACCCCCAAAGCCATCATAGGGACCACATTGTTGTGTCTCACCTTGATAGCCTTAATCATTTGTGTAAATTCCCTCTCATCATTGGTATCCTTGATCTCAGGAAAAGATCTTAAGTCACGAAAGGAATCCAAATACCAGTCTCTCACCTAAGAACAAGTTAAAACAGATAAGAGTTATTACTTTATATCATCAAAATTCAACACTTGATCCATCATCTTGTAAACCAATCTTTAGATTCAAAACAAAGAACTCCCACATAATGCAAGGATCAACAGTGTTCAAAAGAATAGGTTCTGCAGCAAGAACATGATTCAAATATGAAATCAAATTGTGAGACGGGAGCCCGTCAACTGCACTAGATAATGTTTTAAGCAACATATCATTCTAAAGAAACCATGGCCTCAAAAGCTGATTCAGGGTACAAAGAATTTCTCCATGATTCCATTAGAGGCTCTAAAAGGTCAACAGACAGCATAAAAAAGCAAGCAACCTATGTCAAGGGCAACAAATAACTTGAAAATCACAAGGCAGAGACAAGAAGAATATCCTTGTACAGTAAAAATGAATTAATTACCAATTATTTAATTAAATGTAAAAGACCCAATATGCAGAATCACGTATGCAAAGGAGAAAAAAAAAAAAAAAAGAGTCAAGTTGAAGTTGTGATATAAATACCCATTTTGGCAAAAACAACAAACAAAAAACCCATTGGCATAAAAAATCAAACAGTTGGTGTGGGATACAGAAAATAGCAGCAAACCCATCAAAAAAGCATAAAAGAAAGAAGGAACCTTCAAAACAGCAGGCTTCTCAGAAAGACCATAAGGGAGGCTCTCAAGCTCAATTGCTCTTCGGGCAATTCTAATAGGAAGCTCCTTATGGAGAAACTGACCCGAAATCAACAAGTTTCGTTGAGTAGGCTTAGACCCAAACTCCATCATGTACCTCAAGCTCACCCCTGTCTGTTTCATGCAACCCCATTTGTGAACTTCCTCAATTAAGGTCTTGGAGAAAGATTCACTCGCCTTCTTAGCCGCCATCACCGTTCCTTGTAAAAGAAACAAACCTCCCTCCCCCTTCACTGTTTGTACAATTCAGCTAAGACCTTTCTTCAGCCAGGGCCCCCAGGCGGCGAGCAACATGCAATTCCAAGAACTTTGTTGTAAGGAAAATATGACACTAACATAGAGATAGACGATTGGAGGTTGATGATGATGATGATGCAAAACGGCAAAAAACCCAAAAAGTAGAAACGAAAAATCGAATGTTTTTAAAAATCGATTTTAATTGGATAAATCGTATTGCAAGTGTAACGATAAAAGAAAAGGGTAGAATTATGTGATTGGTCCCTGTCCGTTTATATCTTAATTGTAAAATTTAATAAGCAATATATAAGCTACTTTGTTCAATGAATTTTGGTTTTCGGGTATTGGATAAGAATTACACATATTTGGGTCAACCCGGTAATATTTTTTCTATTTTAAATATAATTTATCATGTCAAAAGATCTAAAATTTTCACAAGCAAATTATGGATAATCTCAAGCGTTTTTTTTTATTTTTTACACTACCCTATTTTAAGGAGAAATTATTTGATAGGTCCCTCTCATCATATCATTCATTATTTTTTTTAATTATTTAATGACATTTAAGTGATTTTTTCATGTCATTAACCCATAATTTTAGTAATTTTTTATCCTAAACTCTAGACCCTAAACATAAACTCAAGCCATGAATTGAAACCCTAAACTCCAAACTTAAAGGGTTCAAAATTCATAGTTTGGAGTTTGAGATTCGGGTAAAGAGAAATAAATTCTCTTAAATAATTGAAAAAATGACCATAAATTTTATTTGTAAGGTCTATAATCAAAGAAATTCATTACCGATATAATTAAAAGTTTAAATACAATTTTTTATTATTTTGTTATTTTTAAAAATTATTTATTTTAATAATTCAAAAGGGACAAAATTAGGTGAACAATTTTTGTAAATAATTATAATAAATTGAAAATTATAGTCATTGTTTATTTGGTGTAAGATTCCAATTCAATCATTTATAGCATTTATTTATTAGGGATAAGTTTTGTTGATGTGGATTTTACGTGACTGATGAATGGTGGTCCAAATAGAAAAAGATGTGGCGTTGTTTTGTTTACATTTTCGATTAAAAGATATATCTATCTGACCAGTAAAGAAACCAAAGCAGTCAATCGGCCAGATTTTGACCCGGTTTATGGCCAACACGTGTATATACTCTTTTTTTTCATTGCGTATATACAATTTTAGACAAAATCAACATCATCTCAATTAGGTTGAGGTTCTAAAATTTGAAATTTTGGAGTCGAGTTTAATCTACCCAGTGTTTGGAATGTAGTGTCAAGGATATTTATGGGTAAATCATCTTGATCCGAAATTGGATTTTTTTGGTGTTAATTAGATCTGCTCATGGGATATCTGATCAGATCAGAAGGCCCACTCGAAAAATGGGCTTAGTTAAAAAAAAATAAGACTCGTTTTAAAAACGAGTCATGTATCGGGTAAGATATTTATTTTCTAAACTCAAATCGATCCGAATTCCCTAAATGCCAAAAAAAATTGTTATTTTTTATTATTTTAATGATATTTTCTTGTTGTTTTCTTCGTATTGTGCTACAATTTCACTATTATATTGTTACTATTTTGTTGTTATGGTTTGGATATTGTATAACACTTGTTTTATTGTTAATTTTGTTATTATTTGAGGGACATTTTTTTGTTAAGTTGCATTTATCTTAATATTATATTTTAATATTTTTAGTATTTTTTAATGTATTATATATATTTAAAAGTTATGTAAAAAATAATATAAAAAATTATTACGGGCAGACCGAGTCGAGCCCAAGTTTTTAACATTTTCATCTGAGCCAGGCCTAACAAATAAACCTTAATTTTTACTTGAACCCAACCCATAATCACACCTAGTGTTGATTCGAAGGTAATAGAATTTCATTATTTATACTTAACAAATTACGACGATAAGAACTTACTAGCATTTGTTATTAAAATTCCATATCATGTTGAATTGTTTGAATCGATCGGTTAAAGTTTTGTTTTTCAATTCTCTTGAATTAATCCAGTATAAAACTTACGAAAAAGAATCAAAATATAATGAAAATTTCATTTTGAAAAAAAAAAAATGAAAACAAAAATATGATTTTCTTTACTCAAATTTTACAGGTCTCAATTTTTGGTTTTTTTTTTTTTTTCTTAAATAGTTTCTGTTCTCTAATGTTCAAATTCAACTTATATGATAGAATCATACTAACCAACTTTCACAGTTCTACCGATTAAACGACGGATCAATCGGCTGATATAATCCAATATTTATAGCTTTGCTCATATGTAAGAACATAGATTTATGGACATGATCAACTATGCGAGCTCTTCTCAGTTGGACAAATGAACCACCACTCCATTCACAATCTCCCTCTTTCTTGTCTATCAATGGAACCTTCAATCAATCCATCTAGTTTAATTAAATAAATCATTAAAAATTCATAAAATTAAAAATAAATAAATAAATAAAAGCAAAAAAAGAACTTCAATTCAACTGTCTAGTTCAACTGATTTTAATCTGATTCAACTAGTCTATACCGACTACAGGGCCAACCGGTCTTTCTCTGAACCGATACCCTGACCGGTTCTCGATCCAACCAATCTAACCAACCGTTCCATTTCAAACAAGGAGTGGCATACTTTTAAGATTGTTAAAGAAATTAAAAGACAAAAAGCTAAGAAAAACAAGGGGCACGATCAAGTACTTACTATCAACTTAATGAACATAATAATAAAAATACTGCAACATTTACGAATCCAAAAATGGTTCGATATCAGTGAGTATGAGCAAGTAGAGGTTAAAGAATGCAACGCAATGCAAGCCTATCCAAATAAGAGTGTCACTAAGCTGGCTATATTACTTACGGTAAAGCTCGTCCCGTCTCATAAGTTAATCACCCAAATTATGCAGTCTCGGAGCTTGCAATAATCTTTGCATGCTATGCATGCATACAAAAATCAAATCAAAAGTAATTACAATAACATTTGCTCTATGATTTTTTTAAGTGTGAAACATCAATCAATCAAATCCCCTTCCAAAAGAATTACCTCTTTCCCTTCCCTTCAACTTAGAAGGCTAGGGCTCATGTGAATTGGCTTCTTTTTGCAATTCCTTTGTCGTCCAAATAGTATGGTTCTCTAGTCTCTATACACGTTGAGTGCTAGAGTTGCTGAGCTGGCGCCCTAAGAGCGATATTCTTGATGAAAGTAGAGGTGCTTCTTCATCATTCAATTCAGAGCCGTTGAAATTGCTTCCTCCATTGGCATCGTTGTTGGCATTCGGGGTGAATATGTCAGATGACTTTTTCTCCATCTTCCAATCCTATATTAACAAGAGAAAAGAGATCTTAAATGTGCAAAGCCACACATTTATGTAGTATTTTAGAACTTGACACCATCACGATATATAGGGTTAAATCTCAAAATTACACATATTTGATGTGTGATATGATTAAATAAAAAAACTTTTGAGTTGGTACAATTATACATGTGAAACTTTTATTTCTATTCAATTGTATGAATAAAACTTTGACATTGATTCAATTGTACATATTTAGAAAAGGACAAATTATTCTAGTTATTCACATCTTGGTCAAATATAATTGTTTATATATGCACAAAAGTACACTTAAAATCATGCCACATTGGTTATTGTATTAATGGTTTGTGAAAATTTAACTGAAATCAAAATTAATGTATACAATTGCATAAAATCAAAAAGTTCATGTATCACAGTACGCATTGAATCAAAGTTCCTGTATAGTTTTGATATTTATCCCCAATATGCACATTGCAAGTTTATTTGCTAGTATGATTATAGTAGGTTTTCAGAGACAAAAGTCAAGTAATTAAACATTACGACATGATAATGATGTTATTGACTATTGAGATTTAAGAAGACTGACCTTTGTTAATCTCTCAGGAATACTATCCGAAGGGAGCTGAGGTGTACGACCATCCTTAACCTTTATGTAGTTGTACATGACAACACCGCAAAGAGCTGGAGGGAGAGAACAAAATGAGTTTTCACCACAATAAATTTCTCAAATACATAAGAGAAAATAAGCAATGTCATAATACAGAGTAGAGAAGTACCGATTGCATAACCAATTATATTGAGCCCTGTTATCGTAGACTCCGGAAAAACAACAGTGGAAAGGGCAATCAGTATCCAGTCTTTTAGGACACCAGCAACCCTAATGGTGACAGCTCCAGTTCTTCCAATTACTAAGAATATGGACAAGTTCAGAGCTAAAGCACAAAGAGCATTGGAGAAAAAGATCCAGAAATTGAATTGTATCCGTGAAACTTCCATCCCAGGCTTCTCCAGTAAACACCAAGGCACAAAAAGAAACACAAAACTGCCACCAAGGAAAAAGGAAAAAATATAGATCACACAATGATCATTGCTATCTCATGTACAATGAAATGCCATGTGAGCAATGCCCTGCACATACATCTAACAGTAGAGGTTATATATAAGGAAGTGTACCTGCAGGGTGCAATGTAGTATAAGCTGGTGATTGGATTTAGAGTCAAGCCCTTCTTTTGCAGTAGGACTTGAGTTAAGACCAGCCTCAAAGCTTCAGCTAGGATGCCCGTGACCTGATAAACTGTGCCAACTATATTAAAATGAATTTCCCCATATGAGGAAACGACAACTCCAACGCTGACCAGCACCATGTTTAAGAACACATCGCACCTTGGTTTATCAGTGCCACACATTACACCCATGAAAAATGTTGCCACTGGCACTGTAACATTAAAATGCAAATGGCCAGTCATTAGATTAGAGAGGGATTTCATTCGATGTAACTAAATAGTGCAATTTGTTTCCACATACTTAGAGCTTTGAGCATCTGGATAAATGCCACAGATATATGCAAATAGGCAGTGTTACCAAACCTGTATTGAAAACAGAAAATAAATAATGCTTAGAATATGCTTAGAAAATAAATAGCTGTAAAAATTCTGTTAAGCCAGTAGGTAACAAGTGCTATATCATAAACAATTTGCAGCCTATTGTAGAAACATTGTGGAAACTCAATAGCATAAGTGCACTTAATGATTTAAATTTCATTAAAGCAAGTAGCAAAAAAAAAATGCAAATTAGTACCACTAGTGCCAATTTCATGGTCAAACATTAAGAGAAGGAAACAGAAATCAAGGCAAATGGCTGTAATTCAAACTTCATTATGCCGAGAAGGATGGTTACAAGATGCATCTTGACTGCTCCACGAAATCACTTAAAGCTTAGCTCTTTAAGGTAAAATAAAAGATGGAATAATAATTCTTGTAGGTACTGATATTGCATCCAAAGTTGATTTCAGCTTAAAAGTAATCATCTCGGTGTATTGGATTCAAATTTTATTCTGTACTTCAACAAAGTCAAGTCAAACTAACTACTTGGGTACAGTAACTCCGTAACAACCACTAGGAGAGCAAAGCAAACAGATCCATTGAGGAAAAATACTCTACTTGAAACAAAAAACAGTCTGAAACATCCAGAAAGGGGGATTCACTGTGATACAAACCATCTACTGCATGATCAATACTTAGCAACAAGTTATAAAGTAATGCTCAGCACTCAATGGGGTTTTCAAGTAGTATGTTTGTACTTGTTCCCTACAGAAATGACTTATTACACGGCACAAATAATACCATCTTAATGAGTATAGCATTACATCACACACAAAACAGGAAGTTAAGTCAATACCACAGTTAAGTGCTTACCAAAGACTTGAAGCAAAGAAGGCACTTATAGGTACTACACAAGTTGCATATCTGCAACACCGAGAAAATTTGTTAGGGGAGAGAAGATGGATCTCATAGCTATGCAATAATTGAGATTAATAATAGCAACTTCGGATAAAGAAAAGCACTTACATTTCAAACGTCATTTTGACAGGAGCTACAACCTGCATGGTGACATTGAGGAGAGGAAATTTTACTTCAAAGCTAAGCAAAATAATGGAAAATGAAGCTTGCATAGAAACATAATAATAGTGCTCTCAAATTTATATTTTGCTTCAGTAGGTAAAATACACAGCAAAAAAACCAATGGCATCTTTAGTTTCAGGTCATAGAGAGACCACTAACTTATTGAACTGAGGATAATGTCAAAATCAAATTTATAGTGGCAAACTAGGCATTCCTACAGCTATTTGCATATAATGGTGAGATGGGAATATGTTGTTTTGCATTCACCAGTTTAGCATGAAGACATTCCTTACAATAGCTAGCAATTGAATTTAGTTGCATGTCACTCATACCTTGAAAACACGGATAAGAAAAAATGCAACGATTCCGGAGAATGCCATGTGAATCATTGTCAACGTTATAGGAAAAGGAAAATTGAAGTATTTGGGAGACAGAACCCACTGCAAAATTCAAAGATAAAATGAATTGCATAATTGCCTTGTCAAAATGAAACAGAAAAATCATTGCTTTCTTTAGTTGCAACCCAAATCTGAACCTAACTATTACAAGTAATAGATCAATAAAACTTGATCGGTCATGTAATTTTGCTGCATGATAATGTAAAGGCAGAAAAGAGCAACACTATACAGTACAATTTACATACAGTGGAAAACAATAAAGTGAGTTACCTTGTTATACAATATAACGCCTGAAGAAAGCAAAATGTAGATCAATAGATAGAAATACGTCAATACATGCGCCTTGTTTATCATTTTTCCTTTCCTTTGAACCAAATATCCGAACGCAGAATGCTATTAACCAAAAAATAATACAAATAAATAAATAACAAAAACAACAAAAATAAAACATTTTTCCTTTCTCCGACGGGAAACCAGAAATAGAAATAGTTCTTACCAGTAAACTTGCTTCCCTAATGAGAAAACACTTCAATTATCTTCTTTTGAAAACGTCTTCCGCACTGATTATTACACCTGAAAATGACAAATCTTCGTTAAAAATAGCAAAAACTTCATAATCAATTAAACAAAGAATATAGATAGATCATAAAATTGAGAACGAAAGCTCACCTAATTTAACGAAAAAAATCAGAAAAAAAAAGGAAATCAAAATGGGGGAACGAGAGACAGAGATCCGGTTCCGATGAATTAATCACTGATTTAACTACGTAGAAATATACGTATATTAATTACGATTATTAAAAATTAAGGGAAAAAATGAGAAGAGATAATTACAGGAAGATGAACCGACTGCAAATCTGGGGAAAATTTTAGCAGATCAGAGATTCAGATGGAGACGGAGATAACCCTTTTGGCAAAACACACAGAGAGTACGATTTTTATTAGTAAATTTCTATTCCATTACAGTATTACGGTTTACAGTGTGACTATTATCTTAATACTAAAAATATACACTTTAAAATAATGCTTAGTTACATGTATTGGGTTAATTTCATTGGATGTGGTTAAATTATGGATTGAATTTTAATTTGGTCCTTGAGTTTAGAAATGTTTTGCAGTTGAGTCCTTGAGATATAAGTAGACGAATCTTTAACTTAGAGGTTAAAAGGATGGCTTAATTCTTACATGGACCATCTTTAAAACATGTGTGTAGTTATTACATATGTAGGTCGGGTTGGGCCGAGACAAGCTTCTAAAAAAGATTTTCATACTCGGGCTTGACCTACCTAAATAGCATGTTTCATTATTTAAATAATAATAATAAATTTATATAAATATTACAATATTTTTATATTTTTAATTTTAAAATAATAAAATAGATTAAGTTGGGAAGACCAATCGGATCATGAACACCTCTAGATCTAACATAGTAAAGAAAAAAGGCCCAACACATCTAGATCTAACATAGAAGGGTAAGAAAGCTCTCTTAAATTTTTGGTTAAAATTCGTTGCTACTCCTCGTACTTTTACAAAATTTGAGATTTAGTCTAATTACTTAATTTATATAAATTGATGTATTAAATAATAATGTGATTAAGTTATAAATAAATGTTTCGTGTGTCTATCTTGTAGTAGAATTTATCTTGATCTTTTTTTAAATCTATCATCTTCGATATCTATCATCCTCGTTATTATTTATGATCAACATTAAATTTTTAATGTAATTAATTACTTTGAATATTAATTAAATTTAATTAAATAATAATTAATTTAAAATGATAAATCTTAATTTTACTAATAAATAGATGATAATTAAATTAAAATAATATTTAATTATTATTTAATCGGTTAAGTCAATTTTAAGTAATTCAAAATTTTTATTAATTTAGTTAAGGTCTCAATTAAGTTGGTTTTCCTAGTCAATTATCATGCTAGAATAAAAAAATCTTATATAAAACTTAAAATCATAAATCAGGGTCTGTAACGTCAAATCATTAAAAATAAGTTAAGAACAAAATTAAATGCAGAAGCATACCTAAATCTATTGATATCTCGATATTTTGAAAACTTGTGGTTTTAAAATTTTAAATGAACAAACAAGTATTTTAAAAAACGATGCTCTCTCTTTTCTGAATATGGGATGTCAGAAAAGTTATTTATTTGTAATTTAAGGTTAATAACCCTAATATATAACTTTTGCACATTAATATTAATTTTTAATCAGCCCATCATTAATTAGAAATTAGTTACTAAAGTATCTACGCATATTGTTAACATTTTATGATAGTAAATGACAACATGTAATTATTCTTATTATATATGTGATATTCATAACTTTTCAACATATCAATTATTAAAATATCGATTTAATATAAATTGTTTAAATTTATTTTAAATATATGTATAACATGTAATAAATAATGATTTTAATATATAATAAATTTGTATAATATATAATAAGTATTTTTTAATCATTTAAATAAATTTCTTAAATAACTGGACCGATCAATGTTAAGTCGGTTAAGACCAAGAAGGTCAATCAGTTTGGTTATAGTAGCGTGTTGGTCAGTAAAATTAGTTTGAGTATAAAAATTGACCGAACTAACCAACTTAACAGGTTGCTTACCCCTCACTTTGAGGACTTGATTATAAAATTTTAAAATTTATAAACCAATATAAAATATGCACAATAGTTTAATAATGTTTAGTACAGTTAACCCTACAAATATTAGAAGGATTTCTATAAAATTTGTACGTGAAAAAAACATATAAATTTAATTTATTGAATCATACTATTATATTATATATATTATATTATATTATATTATATTATATTATATTATATTATATTATATTAAAGATAATTTATTTGATAAATATTATTTTTAATATAAAAACATTATATTAAAACCCTCTGGTTATTGTATGTAAATATCATACTCAAGTTCTCCATGCAAAAATGTAGTTTTTACGTCTAACTGCTCAAACTCCAAATCATGCATGGCCACAATACCAAGCAAAGCTCGAATTGAACTATGCTTCACAACTGGGGAGAACACATTTGTGAAGTCAACTCTTGGAATTTGACTGTAACCCTTGCAACAAGCCTTACTTTATATCTAGGTTCTTCAACTCCTAAAGTCCCTTCTTTCTTTTTAAACACCTATTTACAACAAACAACCTTTTTACTTTTAGGAAGTTTCACAAGATCCCATGTTTTGTTTTTGTGGAGTGATTCCATCTTCTCTTGCATAGCAAATATCTAATTTTCTAAGTCTTCATAGCTAACCGCCTCAGAATAATTAGATGACTCTTGGTTTGCATCTATATCTCCAGCCACATTTAAAGCATAAGCAATTAGATCAGCCTTGGCATATTTCTTTGGAGGTTTAATTTCTCTTTTAGTTCTGTTTTTGGCGATAAAGTATTGTGATGAAGAAACAACTCTATTCTGAATTTTTGTACTAGCTTGAGGAGTCGACTCTGTTGTAGATTCTAGATTAATCTAATACTCCATCTGCTTTTGATTTTCTTTATTGGAAGAGTCTTTAAGAGATAAGTTAGGTAGCATAGCAATTTCATCAAAAACATCTCTGCTAATCATGACTTTTCTATTTTCAAGACACCATAACTTATACCCTTTTACACCAACTTTATAACCAAGAAAAACACATTTAATGGATCTCGGTTCCAATTTTCTATTATCAACGTGAGCATACTCAAGACACCCAAAGATCTTTAAATCAGAATAGTCAGCAGGATTACCAGACTATACCTCATGTGAAGTCTTTTTCTCAATGGCAACAATTAGAGACTGGTTGATCAAAAAACATGCAGTAGAGGCAGCTTTGGCCCAAAACTACTTTGGTAAGTTGGCATTTGACAACATGCATCGAACATTCTCCATGGTTGTTCTGTTCATTCATTCTGCAACGCCGTTTTACTATGGAGTATGACGAACTGTCAAGTGTCTCACGATCCCTTCTGACTTGAATAGTTTATTAAACTCATCAGAATAGAACTCTAAGCCATTGTTTGTGTGGAGGTATTTTATTTGTTCTCCCGTCTATTTTCCAATCATAGTTTTTCAAGACTTAAATGCGAAAAATACATCACTTTTCTGCTTCATGAAGAACGCCCAAACTTTTTTTGGAAAAATCATCAATAAAAGTTAGTATATAACTAGCTCCACCTCTTTAAGGCACTCTGGATGGCCCCCACAGATCAGAATGAGTATAGTTATGGATTCTTCTAGTAAATCAAACTCTCTTTTGCTTCTCAAAAATACAGTGCTCACGGGACTTCAGTTTGCAAATTCCTTTCCCATCAAGAAGTCCTCTTTTGCTCAACTCTGCCATGCTATTCTCACTCATATACCCTAGGCGCATATGCCAAAATTTAGTAATATTATCATCTGACAATGAAGATGAAACAACAGCTGCATCACCAGTAATAGTAGAACCCTGTAGAACATATAACTTGGCAGTCTTTCTCTGCCCTTTCATCACAACGAGGGAGCCTTTGAAAATCTTCAAAACCCCACTTTTAGCTGTGTATTTGTACCTTTTTGAATCAAGAGTACTAAACAAAATTAAATTTCTCTTCAATTCTGGAACATGTTGTACGTCACTAAGTGTTCTGACAACTCCATCGAACATCCTAACTTTAATTGTTCCAACACCTGCGATTTTACACGAATCATTATTTCCGATCAAGACAACACCTTCAGACACTGTTTCGTAAGTTGTAAACCAATCTCGATTGGGACTCATGTAGAAGGTGCAGCCTGAATCAAGGACGCACTCCTCACTCACTTTAGAATTGTTGACAGAAGTAACTAGAAGTTCAACATTGCTGTAGTCTTCTACAACATTAGCTTCACTGAAATTTTCTGGTTGTTTTCCATTTTGATTCGCAACCTCCATTTTGATATTGTTTCGTAGCTTATAACGCTCATATTTAATGTGTACTTTTTTCTTGCAGAAGTTAAAAGTTTTACCTCTGTTTGAAGATTTCGATCTACCCTTAGATTTACCGCGATTATTCCTTTCTTATGTCCTTCCACGATCATCATCAGCATTCAAATCTTGTCTCTCACGAACAATGAGACATTCCCCCTAAGAGTCGGTTTTAACCACAAGATGTTTCATCTTATCATACGAGGTTAAAGAATCATAAACCTCATCAACTGTGAGGGACTCGCGGCTATATAAAATTGTGTCTTTAAAGGTTGAATAAGACGGTTGCAACGAACAAAGTAGAATCAACCCTAGATCTTCTTTATCATACTGAACCTCTATGGCCTCCAAGTTTGATAGAATTTCTTTAAACACTGTTAAGTGTTCGTGCACAGACGCACCTTCCTCCAAACGATGAGCATAAGGACGCTGCTTTATATGCAGCTTGCTGGTTAGAGTTTTCGACATACATATTTGTTCCAGCCTCTTCCATAATCCAGTGGCGGTCTTCTCCTTCATCACATCCTACAAAATTTCGTTAGACAAATGTAGATGTAACTGTGTTAACGCCTTTCGATCCTTGCGCTTCTTCTCTTCTGCCGTCAATGTTGAAAGCATCTTATCTACCCCTAGCAGGACTTCCTCTAAGTTCATCTGTGCAAGAACTGTCCGCATCTTTATCTGCCACAACGCGAATCTGGTGTTGCGATCCAACAGCGAAATTTCATACTTCAAAGATGTCATTACCGTGATTGAGATGAACAACTTGGAAGCTCCGATACCAGTTTGTAAAAATAGAATGTCGGTAATGACAATATATCGCAAAGAAAAGAGAAAAAAAAATAAAGAACCCACAGGTTTTTACGTGGAAACCCTTTCGAGGAAAAAAAAGCATTGGCGGAGGAGAATAAAATTCACTATGCCGAATTCGAATGAATACAAGAGGAGTAGACTATGTCCATTTATAGGCTTATAAAACCATATTCTAATAGGAGTGTAGTAATATTAAAACACCTTATTCTAATCAATATGAAATAAATTAAGTTTGATAAGGTTTAAAAACCTTATTATATAATAAAATAAAAGATGTGTAGTTCTATATGGATTTTACTTTTATTGTATTTTATCATTGTATTTTATTTAAATAAGGATTCAGGTCACTCAATTCTAGCAATTTTATTTACTTTAAGTTTAAATATTTTACCTTTCAAATTTTAAAAGTTACATTTATCAAGTAATCTAATCATATTCTGTATTCAATTTTAAGAAATATACCAAACATATTTTATAACTTAAATTTAATACTTAATTTTTCGACATTAAGGTGTGTTTGATAAACCATTGAAAAATTTCAACATTTATTTATTAATTATTAAGTGATAAGTAGGTTCCTATATATTTATCGTTTCCCGTACTTTTTTACGGAAAAATTCTATCTAATAAATTTCATCATGAGTTATCAAACTTATTTAAAAAATTAAAATGATGAAAATATTAATTTTCAGTTCATTAAATTTTTCTCATATTTTATCAAATAAGACCTTAATATAATTTTTTTACCAAAAAAAAATTAGAATATGATAATTAAATAGATAACTACTTAACGCTTGACATATATTAAGTTGATTTTTTTTTTCAAAATATTATTTCTTTATTTCATTAAAAATTAAAGTATTAAAATTTTATTAAAAATAAAACTAATAGTTTATTCACCACTCCTAACAAAAAACTAATTGAAGAACTAATCTAAGAATTGGAGTATTATCGAGGGGCAATTTATGAATAAACCCTATTTCTTAACGCAGCGAATTCTATCTGCATATTTTTGTAGTTTAGATTCAGTATTTCAGCCTTTAAGTTGGTGAAGTGTCATTCTCTTTTTGATATTTATTTAAAGGTGTTGGTGGATTGAATCAGATCATAATTCGATTTGAAAAGAAATTTAAATTGATTCGAGAGTTTTTGGTTACTTAAAAATAATAAAGTCAATGGCGTAGCTCAGTAGGTATTAAAAACATATAATATAATTTTTTTAAATAATTATAATACTTAGAACTATTTATAGTTCTTCTGCAACCCATAAATAAGAGGATAATACATTTTAACGCACTCGAATCTACATCCTCGGCAACAATACCCGTATAATATAATACTATTAATATATTTTATAATTAAATTTAAATATATATATTTGAAATTATTTAATATTAATTTTTGCTGGATCGAGCCAATTGGAGTTAAAAATCTTTTCTCAAGCTTCATCCAACATTAGCCGACCCTGCCGAATCAAATGGATCGCCTAACGCCTGGACAAATTTAATATTATCAAAGGACGACATTAAGGGGTAGGCCCGAAATGAAAATTTACTTCCTTAATCCCTTTAAAAAAACCAAAAATTTATGTCAATCTAAGAGCGAAATTTCATTTTGATCCCTCTTAAAATTTAAAATTTATATTTGATCCCTTTAAAACTAGAAAATTTATAATTTAACCCTTTAGAAATTATATATAATTTTGCATTAATACAGTAATAAATATGCCCTTTCAAAAAAAAAAAAAAAAACATACTGATTACCCATCTCATGATTCATTAAAAGAATCTAAGACATCTCTCTATTTAACATTAAAAGAACCCCAAAATGTGATCAAATGGAGACATTGGAAGTGCTTTTGTTGTCGACATTCAACTTCCAAATCAGCTTATTGATTTATCATCATATTAAATTAGCTTAATGTTAGTGGGAATGGGGGCCTTCATCATGCAATTTGTTAGGAATTGGCTAAAAAATGAACATTCTTGGCGGCTAACTAATCTGAAATTATGTATATTTATATTTATATGATATGAAATAAAGGAAATATTCCTTAAAGAAAAATCAAAAGGAAGTATTCCACAAGAAAAGAACACATATTATTTAAATATAATATGCATATCATACATGTTTGGAGATTGCAGCATTTCAACTTCCTTCCAAGTGGGATGAAATCATGTTTTAAAAAAAAAAAAAAATCCAGTTTTAACTCGATTGTATAGGATGTAGATTCGAGTGCAATGAAGTGTGATATTCTTCTATTTACGGATTTGCATTTGATGAGTTTTCATAAGGTAAAAGAATTTGGTAAGTTGTTTTATTATTAGATGGATTATATTTTAAATTTTAATAGAGTTAATATTTATGTTGAGGGGAGGTTAGATTCTCCTTCGAGAGAAGTCATCGTTCACTTAGGAGTTGATGGACTCCTCGATAGAAGATATTGTCCCCATGTTAGCCTTGAATGACTCACGGAGTGGGGGTGCCTCCGTTACCTTCTGTTGAGAGGTCCGTCTGCTATTACCTCTATTACCACCACTTTGATAATTTATAAGAGGCTAAAATTGTAAATTTTTATTTTTTGGGAGGTAGGGGCCCTGTCCGCCCATTGTATTTTCTCTTGGCTATTAGGATGTCCCGGATGACATGGCTTGACACTCTTTTTTTAATACAATGTCTAGAATGATCTATAGTCCCTCTCCAACCTATAAATAGAAAGACAATATGTTTCAGTGCACTCAAACTCATGTCTTCTTGCATTAGCAACAATACTCATACCAATCGAACCAAGACTCAATCAGCTTTTTATATATAAATTTATAATTTTTGTACCGATAAAAAATATAATTTTGTACTTTTAAATTTAATATCAAATAAATATGGGTGGACATCATTAGGTGACTATAATAGTAGAGTACCATTTCTGATCTGGTCTTGTGTATTTGACCTAATGCCAAATTTGGGTCCCATCGCATATATGTGGTACAATTCTTGGGGGCATGAATCCATTAATATTATAACTTTAAAAAATAAAAATAAAAAAACAACAACGTCTGAAGTTTGATTTCTATTTTTTTAAGTAAAAAAAAACACGTGATTTAAATTATTTATGGTAAAACCGCACCGACACAAAATATTGTGATTTTATTATTTTCCTCAATTTTGATTTTTTCATTCCACAAATTTGCAGCCATTTAAAATTTTATTTTTTACTTATTTGATTGGAGTTTTAATAAAAGAACATTGGGTTTATTTTATGTAGATATTGGTGGAGTGAGTGTCGATCGAATATAATTTAGAACTTTTTTTTCGAATATGGTTCATTGTTTTTTACGACTTTCGATAATCTCGTGTGAATCGTGTCGTAGTTAGAGATGTTCTTGGGTTGGGATAGGTCGGGTCTAAGCATGATATTAATATACTTTATGTTTAATAGATTCTGGCCTGACCCTAAATATGAGCTTAAAATTTTATCCCAAGCTTGCCCATATTTGTAAAAGATTAACCAAAGCCTATTTTAGACCCACTTATATTATTTTTAATTTTTTAAAATATTTATATTATATTATTTTAATATTTAATATAAGTTTACATTATAGTAGTGCTATAAATTTAATATAAGTTTATATTTTTTTAATGTGTTATAAATTACACAATATATAAAGATAATATAATATAAAGTATTATAAACTTAAAGACGAGTTAATCCAGATTTTGGCCTTTAATATTCAAACTCAAGCTCGACTCATATTTTAAACAAATCTAATATTTCTACCAAAATCTTTCTAAATTTCGTATCAACCTTCGAACCTGACAGGTAACCTCCCGTGAGTATTCGTAACATTTCATAAAGTAAAGCTAGGTAAGTAGGTACAATGTTGAATTTTTTCACCAAAAATAAACTCATAAGATTCATTGACATTAGACTATATATTTATGATTTTGAACACAAAAATTTGTTGTTTGTTAAGAGGTAGACAGCTCATTAATCATGTATTTTCGATTTCTTGTCTTGTTTCAACATCTTCTTGTGGGCAGCGGGCAGCACACATTAAAGCTATGAATAAATTTTCATTTTAGTTATTAATTTTTTAAAAAAAGTAAAGACATGTTCACAGAATTATTCTAAAATTTTATTTAAACTATTGAATTATTTGAAAGTGTTTATTTAAGCCATTTGATTATTAAGTTAGTTTTTTAAAAGTCAAGTTAACAAGCTTAAAATGAGGATTTGACGATCTGCATGATGGATCAGTACCTATCAATGAGTAGAGTATATTTTAAACTTTGGTTCGCAGTTTCGTGAAAAAAATTGAATTATAGAAAAAAAGGGAAATGAAAACTTTCGATTTGTATAGAAGATGCGAACAAAGAAGGCATACAATAACGATTTTAACAGTTCAATAATTTAAATGAAAATTTTCAAATAGTTTAATGATCATTTCATAACTTTTTGAAGTTAATTACTGAACTGTGAACACTTATTTAAAAGAGTGATAAGAATTCTTATCAAATACTTAGATAATTCTCATCCCTTCAAAGGTTTTTTTTTTTTTGAAAATTTAAATTTAATCTTAGTGCTTTTATTTATAAGAATTTAGTCCTTTTATTTTTTAATTTATAAAATTCAGGTCTAGCTATTAACACTATTAAAATGTTTTTATTAAATTTATTGATGTGGTATTTTAAAATAAAAAACTCACTTAATAGTCATGTAATTAAAAAATGACTTGTAATAAACCTAAATTTAACAAAAAAATTGGACTTAAATTTTGAAAATCTAAAAAGTAGCGTGACTAAATTCTTGAAAATAAAAATATAGGATCTAAATTTTACATTTTCAAAAAATATAATGACTTAATGCATATTTTAACCTAAAATTAATTACTAAAATATCTTACTCTTTGTCCTTCTTCTTTATTTCAAAAGTTCAAGTTTTTATTTGACTGATAAAAAACTACAGTTTTTTTTTTTAATTGTTAATTTATATAACTATTCTGAGTTAAATTTCAGATACTATGTCGCTTTCAAGACCAACAAAGAAATAGAAATATTTCTATATATGTATATATAAAATTGAAGAAAGAAACAGCAAAAGAGAGAAAAAGCTACCTATTCTGATTGTTGTTTTTAAGCAGCTTCAATTCCAGTTTCATAATGTCTTTCTTCATCACCTACCTCTAAACAAACTCCCCTTAGATTCGGATATTCCTTTTTATCATTCAATACCCCCAAAACCCATTTCTGAAAATACAGCAGCGCCCTGTTTTTTTCTAGCCTTTTTAATGTACTTCCCATGGGGTTTAAGCCTTTCTTCTTTGTAGAACACCCAGATTCGTGAACTTTGCCACAAACCCATTGCTCAACGAGGTTTGTTGTGTTGGATTTTGCTCCTTTTTTGAATTGGGTTTAGTGGCATTTAATATTGATTGATTCTGTTGAATGATGCCTGGAATTCGATATCTTTTTCTGTATGTGTGATGATTTGTTAAATGTAAAGAGTATATGTTGGAATTTGATTTTGATATTAGTTTATCATTTGAAAAGAAAAAAGTTAAGGGTTTCTTTGCTTTTCTTTTTTGTTTATCCATGGCTGTATGATCATTGGGTTCTTTTGTTTTGGGGAAACTTGATTCTGGTTCAAGGTCTGGTTTTCTTATTAAGCTTGTTTAATGTGTCTACTGAGAGCGCTACGTGTTCATAGGAAGAGGACTATATCAGACAATATAGGTTTTGTACTAGGGTTTTTGTCTCACGACTTTATCGAGAGCCCTTGTGGGTTCATAGAATGAGAGTATCTCGGAATGCCCGAACAAGCAAAACCATGAAGAGTTTGTGTAGGGTACTGAAGAGTTGGTGTAGGGTTGGACTCGACCCCATGACTTATGACATATAGGTCATTCATGGTGGAGGATTCTACTGCTTGAGCTAGCGACTGGGGACAATACCGGTCTTGTTGAGGGTTTTTAACTTGAAACAATGAGCAATATTGGTATATGATACCTTTATGGATTTAGCCCTATATGGAGAGGAGTATATCACACAAGTCGGGAACTGTTCACGGGTTTTTGTCTCCCGACTCCACCGAAAGCCCTTGTGGGTTCATAGAATGAGAGTATCTTCGAATGCCTGAACAGGCGAAACCATGGAAACTGAGGAGTTTGTGTAGTGTTGGACTCGACCCCATGTCTTATGGCATATAGGTCATTCATGGTGGAGAATTCTACCGCCTGAGCTAGTGACCAGGGACAATACTGGTCTTGTTGAGGATCTTTTAACCCTAAACAGTGTGCAATATTGGCATATGATTACTTTATTGGGTTTAGTCTGTTTTTTTACCCTAAAACTTGGTTGTTTTTCTTTCATAAACTGATTAATACGATGAATAAATGCAATATTTTGATGTTTTTCGTTGTTAGATGCAGATTGTGTTGTTTTAAGGTCTCTCGGTGTTAGAATGGCGTCTGATCTGAACAGAACCTTGTCGAGGACATACATTGGTCTGCAGTTGTGGGTGCTTATTGTTATTTGCTTGGCAGTGATTTTTTTAGTTATCCTCGGCGTATCTTTATGGCTTAGTTTTCGAAACAAATCCCGAAGGGCTAATGACGTGCTTCCTATAAGGCAAGAATCTTATATTTCAGAGGTAATTAAAGAGATAAGTGTTGATCAATTTTCAGCAAACAACGGTGGCCTGGATGCACTTAATGATAAACTTAGCGACAGAGGTTCGGAAAAAATTCGATTTAATGTAGATAATGAAGATAATCGTGGCCAATCGAATTCTTTTAATCATTTAGAGAAAGATGTTAAAGGGCCTCAACTAGGAGAACGGGAAGGCATCGGTGCGGTTTCCACGTACAGACCTACTTCACATCCTTTGACTGATCCTTCACCTTTGTTCGGCCTGCCTGAATTTTCGCACCTTGGGTGGGGTCATTGGTTCACTCTAAGAGACCTACAACTTGCAACTAACCAGTTTTCAAAGGATAATATTATCGGTGATGGTGGGTATGGAGTTGTTTATAGAGGCAATCTGATTAATGGAACCCCGGTTGCCGTCAAAAAGCTCCTTAACAATCCGTATGTTGCAGCGAAGCTTTTTTCTATGGTAAAATTAATCTGTAACTTGTCAGGTTATCCAATACTGATTCTATGTTATTTTTAGGGGACAAGCTGACAAGGATTTCAGGGTGGAAGTTGAAGCCATAGGTCACGTGCGGCATAAGAACTTAGTTCGACTTCTTGGGTACTGCATCGAGGGAACTCAAAGGTACCATGTTGTTTTATGTACTCCCTTAAGATTTTCATAGTTTAGGGGGCTGCCCATGTCTTCATAATAATCCAGGTTGCATACTAAGGAAATAGTTCTTTAATGATTTTTTTGTAAATTTTATGCTACGAAATCCAGGATGTTGGTCTATGAATACGTCAATAATGGGAATTTGGAGCAATGGCTCCGAGGTGATATGTGTCACAAGGGATATCTTACTTGGGATGCTCGTATAAAGATTCTTCTCGGTAGTGCCAAGGCGTAAGTCTGCCTTTAACTAAATCTCAGTTGGTTAATGCTTACATTTGCTTTAAATCTCATTTGCCACTCGAAAACTAAATGTTGCAGGTTGGCTTATTTGCATGAGGCTATTGAACCGAAAGTTGTACATAGAGACATAAAATCAAGTAATATATTGATTGATGAGAACTTTGATGCTAAGATATCCGATTTTGGTCTGGCCAAATTGCTAGGCGATGGGAAAAGTCATATTGCAACTAGAGTTATGGGTACCTTCGGGTAAGAACAATGGCATTCCTTTGCAATCATCTGCCTTGACTTTTTCAACGTTCACTAGTTCATTCATTCCCCTTTTTAGTTGTATCGTTAAGAAGCAAAGAATCATCGGCTAATGCAGTCTCTTTTTTTCCAGTTATGTTGCCCCAGAATATGCCAACTCTGGTCTCCTAAACGAGAAGAGTGATGTTTATAGCTTTGGTGTTGTGCTCTTAGAAGCAATTACCGGAAGGTACCCGGTAGATTATGGTCGCCCTCAGCCAGAGGTACAGCAACAGCATTTCTTCATCGACATATATTTTATAAAGGCTTTTACATTTATGAGATGTTTCAATCAATATATCCATTGTACGGTTATTTATCAGGTAAATATGGTTGAGTGGCTAAAGATGATGGTTCAACTCAGACGCTTCGAGGAAGTAGTAGACCCTAACATTGAGACTAGACCGCAAACTAGTGCTCTCAAACGAGCTTTGTTGACTGCGTTGAGATGTGTTGATACCGATGCTGATAAAAGACCAAAAATGAGCCAGGTTGCTCGCATGCTCGAATCAGAGGAGTATCCGGTTCCTCGAGAGGTTTGATTCTGATACTTTACATACGATAACCCGTTAATCACAATCAACTCATCTTTTATTAATAAAAACTGGGTAGAAGATGGTAATTTGCTGCTTTTAGATAAATCGTCCAGTAGGAGAATTTCCGGTTTTGGGTGCAACTGTAGCTTGACAATCCCAAGTTAAATTTCAGGATAGAAGACGCCAAAAGAATCTGGTTGTTAAATCAGATGCTGATCCGGATTCAACTGTAGCTTGATACCTTGGAATGGCCTGTAGTTGAGAGATGGAGAATATTTTTTCGGAATTGATTTGCAGATTGTAGGTAACATTTGTTTGTGTCCGGAAATAACATCATCACGGGACACCATTGCCGTAGATTTTCTGTACAGTTCTGTATTGATTGTGTGGTTATTTTTGTTAATTCGGTTTGGTTTTTCTCCTTTGTTCATTTTGATGAATATTTTGTTACTCCGACCAATTCCTGATAGCAATGTTAGCCGACGAGTAGTGCTCGAAGGAGGCTGAAGAAGTTTGAACCATTTTTGCGAGGACAACATTCGTTCACCTACCGTAGAACACTCTTGAGAAAAAAGAATTGGTGTTACATTGTGAAAGCTTTCGGCTATAACTTTCTTTAGCTTGACTCAGAAATTCAAGGCTCGATATTCGGCTTAAATTCAATCAAATGTCAATTTTTATGTTTGATTTAATCAGGCAACTTAAGTTTAAGCTTGATTAAGCTAGTTATCGATGCTCGAGTTTGATTAAGTTCATTTGTACTTAAAACTCATTTTATGTATTAAGAGTAAAATGTAATGTAATAATATAATATATTAAAATGAAGATTTTGATTAGATTCATAAGTTGTTTTAATTAAGTATTATGATGTTCGAATTCATCTAAATTAATAACTCGAGTATAATTTAGTAATTATCTAAATAAATCTGAATTTTTTTCGAATCTAGCTTGAGTAGGTTTGCGAGCATCGGTTTACGCTCTTATCTCCATTGCTTTCTATTAATATCACCAGGAAAACACCGCACTTCCAGTTGAGTTGATTATTTGGTCTAATTTGTTAGACTATTGATGATTCGGTTAATCATTAAAAAATTTTAAAAAATAAAAATAGCTAAAATGGTTTAATAAGTTTTTTAGCCTAGTTCAACCGGTCCATACCGATTTTTGAGCCAACTACTACTCGATCTAAAAGTGGATCACATTGAACTACTATTCGATCTAAAAAGATTTTCTAATATCAAACTCGGTCTCAACGCACAAATAACTTGTTTTAAATTTTAAAATATAAAATATAAAATATTAAAAATATAAAATTTATTTTAATATTCACAAATATTTATAGTTAAATTTGTAAAATAATATATCAAATTTATTTAATTTAGATTAATATGTCAAAAAAACCTTAAGGAAATGGAAAAAATTCAATTAATATAAACTTATAAATATTATAAAAAATTTAATAAATTATAAACAAATTATAGAATTAATAAAAAATATCTAAAATTTTATAAAAACGTATAACATTCTTATAAACTTATAAAAAATCATAAAATTATTAAAAATTAATAAAAACATTAAAATTATATAAACTTGTAAAAATTATAAAAAAAAATCATAAAAACTTGAATTTGACCGAATCAATTGGTCTGATCGGCTAGACCGGAATCGACAAAAGTACCAATTTGGAGAAAGCCATTAGATTGATTGACCTGGGAGCCGGGCAGTTGAACTGATTTTTTATAATGTTTTATTTAATTAAACTAGATTGACCGATCGAACTGGCAAACTGATGGCTTGATCGACTTGACCACTAGTTTAAGTATACAAAAAATACTTAAATCTGATTTTGTTTTCATTAATTTTATAAATCTTCATTATCCAACAATTAACATATGTCAATATAAAATACTTTGACCAATGTTTTCAGAACCAAACCAATGGTAAATCAATCAGGTCATCGGTTTGTCAGTTTGATATGTCCATCTAGTTTAATTCAATGAAATATTAAAAAAATTGGTTCAACTGCTCGGCTTCCAGGTCAACCAATCTAATGACTTTCTTTAGACTAATACCCTTATCTGATTGGTCTAACTGGCTGATTCAATCTGGTAAATATATTTATGAATTTTTTATAAGTTTATATCAATTTTAATATTATTAATATTTTTATTGGTTTTAAAGAATTTTTATACGTTTCTATAAAATTTTAAATATGTTTTAATACTTTTATAAATTTTTTATATTTTTATAATTATTATTATAGGTATATCAATTTCAATAATATTTTTTTTATGATTTGTATGATTTTTAATAATTTTTATAGGAAAATATTAGATTAAACCAAAAGTTGTCACATGTTATCGTCTGATTGATCCGTTAATTTTTTTAATGGTTAACCTGGTTAATGATGAAAACTGTTAACGAAGGGAGTTAATTGATTTTTTTTATTAACGATAAGGGCTTAATTGAGTGAGAATTTAATATAAGGGCTTAATTGATTTTTTTGCAATTTCTTAAGGAATTTTTAACATATAAACCTGTAATTTAAATTCGTACTAATCCAAATTCACCTGTGAATAAGTCTAGTGGCAACTATATGATACCATATGTGCTAAAAAAATATCTAATTAAATTTATGAATTAACTAATAGCATTATAACACATATGTATTAAATTAAATAATTTACAACATTTTAAGGATTAAATTTGATATTATCCTTTTTTCAATTTTAACCCACACGGCAAAAAACCGCCCTTTTTTACAATCTCCTTTTACCCTTACCCTCCCTTATTTTTTATTTTCCCTATTTTTATATTATAGGGTTAGGGCACTCTTTGCAGAAAAAAATGTTGCAGAAAACCCCCTTTTTCTCTCTACAATTTGCGGGAATTTTCTCTGGAGCAACTTTCCAGGTCAACCATGGCTTAATTCTTTGATTTTTTACGGTAAATTTCCATGTTATTGCTGTGTTTCAAGGCCTGAAAATCTTGAGATTTTCTGTTTAAAGATTGATTTGGAAGATAGGTTTTTTTGGGGGTATTTTCATTTGAGTTGATATTGATTTGATTTGTGTATCTGTAAGAGTCTGAAGTCTTGAAAAAAATCTGAGGTTTTTTTTTCGTTCTTGAAGTTGTGTTTTTGGTATTTCTTTGAGTTTGCTTTTGATTATTTTCGATGCATGTATCTTGATTCGTGTTTTGTAGAGTTTGTTTCTTGAAATTGCTTAAACTAATTTCAGAATTTTAATGAGGGGATTTCTAAGGTTGCTGATTTTTGACGCGTTTTGCCTTCTTTGCCTTTTGTTCCCTTTTTTCCCCTCTCTGGTTCTAAATCTAGTAGCTTTATGGAATATGCTTTAGGTGTGTACAATTGCTGCTTTCTTTTTCCTTGTGTTTTCATTACTGTTTTCTTTTCTTTTTCTCTTCTTTTTTGTTTTCTTCTTAACCCAGGGATTTCTAGGGTGGTGTTGGTTTGACCACCAAAAATGAAAAGCTTCTTTCTTGACCATGTGATTTGTTTATAGAAAACCCCTTGTATTATTATATCATGTTCATGCCCTTCACTTAAGATTCATCAATAAACAATAGGGTTTCTTTCTCTTGTTTGACTAGTAAAATGAAATCTACTTTTTGTGTATTATGTTTCCGAACATCGAATTAAGAAACAAACCTGGTATATTATCTCAGTATTTATGGCAGTTGAAAAATCTTGTTTGGTGGTTTGCTTGGACTTCTGTATGTATTCTTGTTGTTCCTGTAGGTGTGTATTATCAATGACACTTGGTGTATTGAATTTCAGATTCAAGTTCTCTGCTGAACCGACATAGTAAAAAAGTCTACTATTTTTTAACCAGACGAAGCTATGTACCAGGAAGGAGCCCCTGAGTTTGTCATTGATCAGGGATCAATGTACTACCCTACTGCTACCAGCACTGGATATTATTTTACTGGTAATTTAAATGCCTTAAAGCGTATTGTACGTAGATGATACTTCTTGAATCTCTGGCTTATACTGTTGATTGCATTTGGACAGGTTTTGAATCACCCGTTGAATGGGAGGAACACCAGAACATTTTTAGTGCAGATGGTGCAGATGTCCAATTTACGGTATGTAAACTTATCGTTCTAACTCTATAGTTGATAGCAAATTGCTTCATAATGATTTATCATTTTAAGATTTGCTTAATGCCCCTTATTCTCTTTTTCAGGGTGCCCAAACTGAAACTTTGCCTTATGTATATTACACACCTAGCTATGGATATGCACAGTCTCCATACAACCCATACAATCCTTACATATCTAGTGCTGTGATGGGTGATAGCCCATTTGTAGGGGCACAACAATATTACTCCTTTCCCCCTTATTCAAACCCTGTAACACCAACTGCTTATGTTCCCGTTGTCATTCAACCAGATGGAATTCCAAACAATTCTACAGAATTTTTGCTTGATACTCGTGCATCAATAGCTAGTAGACCTGATGGAAGGGGAGTTAAACATAACCTTGCTTCAGCATCTGCAGCCTTTTCTAGGAACTCTTCAAAGTCTGCTCCAAATCAGACAGATTCCTTTACTAGGGTATCGGATGGACAAAGTAAACATTCTGCAAACCGTGGGAATTTTCCTGATAGTTCCAGTCCAGCTGCAGCACGCACTCAACAGGTTCATTTGCATAGTTTCTGATTTGAACTTATATTGAATTAGACTTTCTTGAATTTTGATCTTGTTTGAAGTTTCTTATCTAGTAATTATCTTTGTAGGGTAGAGTTGCTTCTGGGTCCATTCAGTCAATTGGCAACATTCCTGGTGGGAAACTTCCATCTCACCGTAATCAATTAAAAATGGATCTTCCTGCTGGTAATACCTTTTCTGACTACAGATCAAGTGCTCCTGGACGCGGTGCACTAGATACGCTTCGACCAAATATCTCTGTTGGAAGGGTTTTGAATGATGCGCATGGTTACCCAGATACATTGGGAGAACAGAATCGAGGTCCCAGAACCAACAGATTGAAAAATCAATTCATGGTTAAAGCCTACACAACTAAAGCAGGAAATTCTGATGCCGAAGGGAACATCGTTATCTATACCGACCAATATAACAAGGATGATTTTCCAATTGACTATGTTGATGCGAAGTTCTTTGTAATAAAATCATATAGCGAGGATGATGTGCACAAGAGCATCAAATACAATGTTTGGTCATCCACACCCCATGGCAACAAGAAGCTGGATAGTGCTTTTGAAGATGCACAGAGAATAGCTGCAGGGAAACCTAGGGGCTGTCCAATCTTCCTTTTCTTTTCTGTGAGTTCTATACCTGTCTCAGTATTAAGGGACTTTAGACTTCTAAGATTTTTATTAAATGGAAGTGGTCTGTGATTTCTGATATTCATTAACCACTGCAATGTGGTATTTTGTATGCACAGGTTAATGCCAGTGGACAATTCTGTGGTGTTGCGGAGATGATTGGCTCGGTTGACTTCCAAAAGGAAATGGATTTTTGGCAGCAAGATAAGTGGAGCGGAAGCTTCCCTGTCAAGTGGCACATCATTAAAGATGTTTCAAATAGCCACTTTAGACACATCATAGTAGAGAATAATGAAAACAAGCCTGTGACTAATAGCAGGGATACGCAAGAGGTATGTTTATTTCAGGATTATATATAATCTTGATAAAATCTGCATATTATTTTGTCTTATAAAATGTCTTCTCAACTCCAGATAATGTTCAAGCAAGGTGTGGAGATGCTGAAGGTATTCAAAAATCATACAATGAAGACTTCTTTACTTGATGACTTCATGTACTATGAAAATCGTCAGCGAATCATGCAAGAAGAGAAGGCCAGGCTACTAATTAGAAGCTTTCAGAGCCCAGTCCAAGCATCGACATTGGATGCTGCAACTAAGCTAAAGTTTGAGCTACATCTGAATGACAATGAGAAAGCTACCAAGCAAAGCGATCCTGACATGCTGAAGAGAACTGTTCCTTCTTCTAGTCAACAGGTTTCTTTTGGTTCTGATATAACTAATGCAAGAAACATGAATGATAATATAGATCAAATCTCAGTTGAAGCCAACAACGATGCTTCTACTTTAAAGATTGGCTTGCTCACTATAAATCCAAAGCAGGACGAGTCTAAACCCTCTGTAGATGCTGATGCTGTTGAGACGGTAACAGTAGGATCTATGCCAGTGAAAGTCAATGGATTTACTGAATCATCTGGTTACCTAACGTTTGGTACTCTTCCTCATAATCCCAAGACCCTACAGCCCAAAGGAGGTACTGCTAAAAAGGGTAGTAATCGTGGTTAGGCTGATGACTAACTGGGGGCTTATTTTTTTTTTCTGCTGGAACATTCTGCGACCCGGTAGTTATGTGCATTCTTGACTGTTGTAAAACTGAGTGTATCATCATACTCATTGTTACAGGATGGTTAGACGAAATACTTGGTTCAGGTCAGCTTTTTGCTGTTTTTCACCCCACCCCCTCGTTCCTCACTCTTTGACTTACAAGCTGGATTCCAAATCCATGGATAAATATACTGACAGACAGACAGACAAGACTGTTTTTTTAGTTTTGTTTTTTTTTTTTTTTTGTTTTGTGAGGAGTGGGAGGTGCTTTTCAATTTGCTCTAGTGGGAAAACAGTGTAATCTTTGTTGTTTTTGCACTTCAATATTGAACATGAAAGAAAAAAAATCTGTTTGGTTTTTTGCAAGATATTGTATTTCCAGTGTTCCCTGTTGGAATCAATTGTATAATGTCTCTTTTTTTCTTTTAAAAAAAATGAAATCAAAGATCTTAGTTGATTCTGGGAGCCTCCTTTTATTTTCTTGGACGATGATGATTCTTACAGGGGTTATAGTGATTGTGATATTCTTACAGGGTAAATTTGTTTCTTAATTAGTACTTGTGTTTCAATATATGTTGTGATTGTTTGTTATTTTCATTATTTTACTATTATATATGTATGTATGCATACATATGCGTCAGTTTCATGCTGCAAGTAGCCTATGTAAGCATGCTTATAAAGGTAGGCACCATATATATGGCAGCTTCAACCTTCTGGATGAGTAATAAAATGTTTGGTGGCTATTAAGCAATGTTTCAAGTTCGGATCTTACTGGTGGAAATGGAGAAAAGTAAACGTTGGAGGAGTTCTGTTTTCATTTAGGGATCCAACTTGGTTATCAGATATCGGAAACTATAAGATCTCATGCCATATTCTAGGAAAAAATTCTGAATCTAAAATTTATCAATGATTTTTCTACTAGATCCATATATCTCTATGCATCTGCTTGATAAAATAGATCATCGTTTACTATCACATTGGAAAAGCATACCTAGAATCAATATCCTAGAAACTATTGAGAGGCTAAAATGGATGCAAGACCTTTAAATGCTGCAATGCACAAAAAGGTAGCTCACTTTGTTTGGACCTTGGATTTGCTTCTCCCACTGCTTCTGCTGTTGCTGTCTCCAATGCCCCAGACCAGACCAAACAGGCTTGAATTCAAGCAGATGATCGAGGATGCCTATGAACGCCATCGTACTGCTTCCACGGAAGGTATTTCTTTCATTCTTCAAGTATTTCCAGACTGCCCTTGAAAACTACAATTTTGATTCTGAACTTCGATCCAAGGTTTGATTTTTATTTTTTATTTGAACCCTTGATGTAGTATGTGAATTATGTTGAATTATTGATTGGGCATGTTCTGTAATAGCAATAGGAAAATGGGATATGCTTTTTCAGGTAAAAGGAACAAGTTCTGTACAGATGCCATTGAGGCACATTTGTTGACATCACTGCAAAAGGTCCATTCAAATATGGGAAATATCCAGACAGCTTGAAGCTGTGGATGTTCCATGTTGTAAAATCGAAATATTGTATCTTTTGTTTATGCTTTATGCATTCACTCGATGCCTTTGACTAACCGGTATGCATGTGGTCGTCGGCGAAAACAAGGGCGTAGTAGTGGTGTCGGTGGAAGGTCTTTGGGGCTTTGTCTGTGATCCCTGAACTGCATATGAGCACCATGTTTCAGATATTGCTACAGTTGTTCAGCCCGGTGGACACTCTGAAGGTGACTCGAGACTCGGTCATTGTATAGGTCAAATGATATATATGTCATGGTATTAAGCCACAACCGCGAAAGAGGCAGAGTAAGTCTATCTACAAAGAAACTAGAGCCAATCCCTGGAGATATGATCTGGAATCGAACTCTAGAGATGGCTCAGACATTCAGGCAAAGAATCGCTCGTGCAGGCGTGCTTAGATTCCGGCCAGAGTTACAGTTTTTAAGTTACTAAAACTGCAGTTGGTTCATGTGCTATGTTGTGTGATTAACTTGCCTTTGTGACTAATGTCGCAGTTACTAACTGGTGACGGTGAATCGGGTCCAGTTACATCAGACTTGCCACCAGAAGGTATGGTCCTCGGTGACTTTCATTACGCAGAAGATTCATAGCTTTATTTTAATTTGCATTAGTATCAGTACTTTTGACATTGTTTACTTTGTGAAATTGGGCACCATTCTATTGCTTTTATCACATTCGGATATCGAGTGGATCAAATTATAAATATGTACACTTATTACGTGGACAACTTGAAAAATTTTATTGACTTTTCTTAACACGCCAGATTCAAACTGTCAATGAAATAATACATACGTGATTACCCTTTTTTAAAATTATTTATCACTTAATGAAGAATATTTTCTATTAAACATTATATTATCCTATAAAAAATTTTAAATTTAAAATTTATTTTATTTAAAATAAATTGAAATATTTAAAAATTTAAAATGATTTTTTTCATAAAAATTTATCAAATAATTTAATTATATTCTACCTAAAATTTATAATTTTAAGACAAAATCACAAAATGTGAGTTTTGTGACAAAACTTGAATACAATCAGACAAAATTGTGGACCGTCCTCTATTGTTTATACCTACATCTGTTTATAAGTTGGGCCGAGCTATAATTTCATTTTTTAAAAAAATTCAGGTCGAGTTTTTAGCTTAGTCTAACTTGATTTGTCTAAAAAAATTATTTTATTGTTTAAAAATTAATATTTTTATTAATAAAATTTTAAACTTATTTTTTATATAACCGGTAATTATTTTAAAGTTAGAGTATAAAAAATAATAATCACGTATGTATTATTTCATTGACAGTTTGAATTTGACGTGTTAAAAAATCGTTAATAAAATTTTTAAGTTATCCACATAATAAGTGTACATATTTATAATTTGATCTATACATATTTAGAATTTGATCCACGGATTTCCATGTGATAAAAGCAATTACCCAATTTCACAAAGTACAAGCTAATGCAAATTAAAATTAGGCTATGAATCTTCTGCTTAATGAAAGTCCCTGAGGACCATGCCTTCTGGTGGCAAGTCCGATGTAACCGGACCCGATTTACCATCAACGGTTAGGGGTTAACCCACTCTGCAACATTAATCACAAAGGCAAGGTAACCACACAACATAGCACATGAACTAACTGCATTTTTTAGTAACTTAAGAACTGTAACTCTGGCCGGAATCTAAGCACGCCTGCACGAGCCATGGCTTCTGCTCGAGCGATTCTTTGCCTGAATGTCTGAGCCATCTCTGGAGTTCGATTCCAGATCATATCTCCTGGGATTGGCTCTAGTTTCTTTGTAGATAGACTTACTCTGCTTCTTTCGTGGTGGTGGCTCAATACCATGACATATATATCATTTGACCTACACAATGAGCGAGTCTCGAGTCACCTTCAGAGTGTCCACCGGGCTGAACAACTGTAGAAATATCTGAAACACAGTGTTCATATGCAGTTCAGGGACCACAGACAAAGCCCCGAAGACCCTCCACTGATGCCACTACTCCGCCCTTGTTTCGCCGACGACCACATGCATACCGGTTAGTCAAAGGCATCGAGTGAGAATGCATAAAGCTGTCTGGATATTTCCCATATTTGAATGGACCTTTTGCAGTATTGTCAACAAATTGCCTCTATGGCATCTGTACAGAAAACTTGTTCCTTTGACCTGAAAAGCATATCCCATTTTCCTTTTGCTATTACAGAACATGCACAATCAATAATTCAACATAATTCACATACTACATCAAGGGTTCAAATAAAAATCAAACCTTGGTTCGAATTTCAGAATCAAAATTGTAGTTTTCAAGGGCAGTCTGGAAATACTCGAAGAATGAAAGAAACACCTTCCGTGGAAGCAGTACGATGGCGTTCATAGGCATCCTCGAACATCTGCTTGAATTCAAGCCTGTTTGGTCTGGTCTGGGGCATTGGAGACAGCAACAGCAGAAACAGTGGGAGGAGCAAATCCAAGGTCCAAACAAAGTGAGCTACCATTTTGTGTATTGCAGCATTTAAAGGTCTTGTATCCATATTAGCCTCTCAATAGCTTCTAGGATATTGATTCTAGGTATGCTTGTCCAATGTGATAGTAAAGGGTGATCTATTTTATCAAGCAGATGCATAGAGATATGGATCTAGTAGAATAATCATTGATAAATTTTAGATTCAGAAATTTTTTCCTAGAATATGGCATGAGATCCTATAGTTTCTGATGTCCGATAACCAAGTTGGATCCCTAAATGAAAACAGAAATTTTCAAACGTTTATTTTTCTCCATGTCCACTGGTAAGATCCGAGCTTGAAACATTGCTTAGTAGACATCAAACATTTTACTACTCACCCCACAGGTTGAAGTAGCCATATAAGGTGTCTACCTTTACAAGCAAGCTTACATTGGCTACTTACAGCATGAAACTGAAGCATATATATACATACATATACATATATATAATAGTAAAATAAAGAAACTAACAAACAATCACAACGTATATTGAAACACAAGTACTAATTAAGAAACAAATTTGCCTTGTAAGAATATCACAATCACTATAACCCCTGTAAGAATCATCATCGTCCAAGAAAATAAAAGGAGGCTCCCAGAATCAACTAAGATCTCTGATTTCATTTTTTTAAAAGAAAAAAAAAAAAGACGTTGTACATTTGATTCCAACAGGGAACACTGGAAATACAATATCTTGCAAAAAACCAAACAGATTTTTTTCTTTCATGTTCAATATTGAAGTGCAAAAACAACAAAGATTCCACTGCTTTCCCACTAAAGCAAATTGAAAAGCACCTCCCACACCTCACAAAACAAAAACAAAAAAACTAAACTAAACTAAAAAAGCAGTCTTGTCTGTCTGTCTGTCTGTATATTTGTCCATGGACTTGGAAACCAGCTTGTAAGTCAAAGAGTGAAGAACGAGGGGGTGGGGTGAAAAACAGCAAAAATCTGACCTGAACCAAGTATTTCGTTTAACCATCCTGTAACAATGAGTATGATGGTACAGTGAGTTTTACAACAGTCAAGACTGCACATAGCTACCAGGTTGCAGTATGTTCCAGCCGAAAAAAAAGAAGCCCCCAGTTAGTCATCAGCCTAACCACAATTACTACCCTTTTTGGCAGTACCTCCTTCGGGCCGTAGGGTCTTGGGATTATGAGGAATAGTACCAAATGTTAGGTAGCCAGATGATTCAGTAAATCCATTGACTTTCACTGGCATAGATCCTACTGTTACTGTCTCAACAGCATCAGCATCTACGGAGGGATTAGACTCTTCCTGCTTTGGATTTATAGTGAGCAAGCCAATCTTTAAAGTAGACGCATCGTTGTTGGCTTCAACTGCGATTTGATCTACATTTTCATTCATGTTTCTTGCATTAGTTATATCAGAACCAAAAGAAACCTGCTGACTAGATGAAGGGACAGTTCTCTTCAACATGTTGGGATTGCTTGGTAGCTTTTTCATTGTCGTTGTGATGTAGCTATATAAAATCATACAGCGAGGATGATGTACACGAGAGCATCAAATACAATGTTTGTGTGGAGGTATGCCTAGTATTTTTCAGTTTTTTTTTTCTCGCTATTAAACATTGTTTTTTAATTTTCCATTCTAGAAAAAATAACCAGTTATACATTTAGTTATTAGTTTTTATAAGTTTTTAGATAATTTTATTTTTACGGGGTGAGGGTTCTTATTTCGAGTTTTAGGGTTTAGTATATAAATATTTTGTACTATTCGTTTTTGCCATTATATTAAAATTATCTTTACCCGTGATTTTTTATCCTCTTCGGAGGAGTTTTTCCACGTAAAATATTTGTGTTCGATCATTTTAATTTATTTGTTATTTTACTTATTCGTTGCTAAATGGGGTTATCCCCAATAGTTTGATCATTCACACCCTTTGATTAGTAATTTTAATTATATTTAACAAAAGAATAATTTTATTAATTAATATACGTATAATTTTATTTATTATATTATCGACGACTTTAATAGTCGTTTCATATTTACTGATACATTTGAATCTAAAACATTTTCAGTCATTGATTTTAATTTCACTACTAAAATATCTAATATCATGTTACCGTAACTATTCTCACTATCATTATTGTTTTTAATTTTATCGTAATTTAAACAATATTTACCCTTGAAATTGCCCAAATATCATTGAAGTATCCAATCAACATGGTTTTTGATGCATTGAAAAGCTAAAACAAAGAGAGTTAAAATTAAGGTTTTAATAATTGAATCAACGATTAAATTGGTGAGACGATTGATTTTTTATTTAATCAATTCAAAATTCAAAATCAAAATCTAATTTTTTTATAAAAATTCATAGAAAAATAAGGGAAGAAAGCAAAAGTAAATGATAATAGAAATATTAACATTCATTTTATAATTTATAAAATTAAAATTAAATATTTAAATTGATAGGATAAACTATCAAAATAGTCTTTACTCAAGTTATATTTTAGTCATTTACGTTATTGCATTGTAACACTTTAGTCACTGAGCCATTAATTGCCCTTAACGGTATAACGATAAGCTGGCATGGCATTTAAACCATCATTTCAAAATAAATTTTAGGTTAATTTATACAATCAATCCTCTTCTTTTTTTTTTCTGTTTTGAGCACTTTTTTTATGTTCTTTTAACTTTATTTTTTTCTTTATTTTTCATTATCTTTTGCTTCTCCCTCTGTCTTACTCCTTCTTCGTTTCTTTTAACGTAGTTTTTCTATATTTTCTATTTCTTAAAACTAGTCCGCAAGCTTGCCTCACTCGAAAAAATTAAATTGTTCAAAAAAAATTAAAGTATAGGGACTAGTTTTACACAAAATGTGACGTGTCATTATTTGTCATTTTACACATATCAGCTTTCAGTTATCAAATAAGTTTTACCAAACACCTTTAGATAAACAGTTAATAAAATTAATTGATTAAATTAGCAACTATAATCACCTATCAGGCAATTACCAAACATGGCCCGTATTTTTTACTCGATTCAACTGATTTTATACTGATTATCTTTAGATTTTTTAATACGATTAAACCAGTTAAACAACTATTTTTCGATTCAACAGATCGATCCAATCCCATTGTAACAGCCTCATATGAATAAAGATTAGCCTAATTCCAAATCTTCCTCTAACATTATGCTTAGATTCCTCCATGATCTTCTTCACCGAACTGGTGAAAGACATCAAATCCCTTGTGAGAGACTACAAAACCTTTCTTAAAACTCAAGAAAAGAATGTAATAAAACAACATTCTTAATTAATTGCAGGGCATACCCTCCATCATTGGTCCACTCATACCGTCCTATTCACCAATCACTATGGGGGAAAAAATATGGTGTCGGGTTGATTCCCCAGTGTTAAGGTCACTGAAGAGGCACTCACCAATGGTCTCATCTCTATATCCATAGCCTTTTTCTCCTCCTTGTTGGCCCCTACTTTGGACCATTAGCTAAGCTAAAAGTACGGCAACTTTGAATCTCTTACTTTTTTTTTTTTTACTTTCAGAAATTTAATCTTCTTAATGGTAAAAGTTGAGATAATAAAATTTTCGTTAAATTAAATTATATGACATTTTAAAACAAAAAAAAAAAATACCCACATTCTCGATTCACATACGAAACAAAAAAAATCGACTTTCATTATATATTTTTGAAAGTAATACTAAAAAAAACCTTGCAATCAATAAAAACTTTACAACTCTATATTTTATACGTCAACATGAGGTACACGTGACACATCACATGTAATTATTTGATTATTCCGTCAACCACGCCAGCATTTAATAGAAGAAACTAATAAAATTTTGACACAAATAACCAATTTACTATTTAATCTAACGGATAAAAATTAATTAATTTATTTTTTAAGTAAAAGAAATAAAATACACTCAAGACTCCTATAAAAACTTCCATAATATTTTTTCAGCTTGGATTTGTGTCACATCACTTACTAAAACAATAACATTTTTATTTTAAAGTTATCACCTAGTCCAATTTAAGAGAAATCGAGCAATTAAATTTTAAATATATGAAAAAGTACAAGGACTATAACCATAATTATACCTAGATTTTTTTTTCTATTTGATTATCCCCTTCCTCATAAACCGTAACAAGTAACAACAAAGTATATAATAAAACAACATTTTCTTCTGCCTCTAAACTAAAAAAAAAAAATTGCAAGGGTTAAAGCCAAAATTGCAGCATAAGTAAACATTGGTCGATAAATTATAAGAGGAAGACAAATTCTTAACAAAATTAGTGTGACTTGAACCCAAACCAACACAGTTTTGTTTTTCATTTGAGAAAAAGTTGAAGGCGGCTATCACCAAGGCGAAGAGAATAAGAAGCTTTCTTGTACTCAGCCCAATTGAATGGCCTATACAGCAATGGCCTATGGGGTGTGACCAGTTCTGGTGGAACACTGAGCCATGCATGGGGTGGTGGCGCCCCAAAATATGCCATTGACATTCTATACTTGAACCCATTGGTCAATGCTCTGTGCCTTACGCTCATGAACCTCCCATTTGTCATTGCCTTCAATAAAAAAACAAAAGAAAAAAAAAACACTAATATATGCGAAGCTACATCTACTTTATACTTAAAAAAAATTTCAACCTAATTATATCTAAACTTGAAAATAGAAAAAAATAAAAATTATAAATAAATTATTTTAGCCACATGTCAGAATATGAGGTTGCGTCAATGATTAAATCAATTTTAAATATTTCTTGTTATCTTTAATGATTTTTTTAATCAATTTGATTAGATCAATAAACTGATGTATTGACCAAGTTGATGTTCGATCCGGATTTAAACAGCTTCGTGATATCTTTGGGACTATTAAATATCCATAGTTGCTCTGCAAGGAACTATAACTGGCAATACAGCCCAGAAAACCAGAAACCCCTATTATGTTCAATTGGATAGAAACTGATACGTGGGGTCTTACAATCCAAAGCTGCAGTGGATTCCCCAATGCATGTACCAGTTCCCATCAATCAAATTTCACCCTTTTTTATTATTTTTTTAGGGGTCAAATTGTTATGAAAGAGAGGGAAGAGGGACCAACCTGTAAAACATCACCTACGTTGATGCAGAAGGCAGTAGGGTCAGGGGTGACGGGGACCCAGGTCCCACCGGCTACACAAATCTGCAGGCCGCCCACGTCGTTTGATCTGAGGATGGTCAACATCTGAGGGTCGGTGTGTTCCCCGAACCCTATTTCGGTGGTGGTGGTGGCGCGGTGCGGTGGAGGTGGTGTGTGGAATGAGGAAGGTGGATAGCGATTGAGCCTGAACATGGAGTCGCTATCGACGTCCCTGATCATGTTGCTTAACAGCGATGGATCATGGACCCCTAATCCTTCTGCCATCAGATCCAAGATTTCACATGCTAATCGCTTAACGGCTTCTATGTAGCCGCTCACGGCGGAGCTGTCACCATACACACACACACACACACAAAAAACATCGTTAGAAAACAATTTAAGGCAAAATTCGAAAACTAATTCAATTAATCAGATCTTTCATGTTAGATCAAAAGCTATTTCTAAAAAAATTAAATGGGTAAAATATTTTTGACATAAATTAACAAATAATAAAATAGTATTATTATTATTATTATTATGGTTAAAATATTCTTTTAGATGCCATGAATGGATCTGAAAAGACTGTCAAGGCTTTGACCTCTCTTATTTAAAATAAAAAAAATGTATTTTTGACTTTTAAAAAATTTATTTTTCTTTGAATAAATCATGTATTCATTTTCGATAAAGTTAAAATTAATAATAACGATAAGATTAATTATTATAATTATAAAATAAAAAATTTCAACTAAATTTAATAATTTAATAATTTTATCTTGTCTTAATTTCAATTGAATCGGATTGGTCAACTTACTACAGTTATATTGTTTTTATTTAAAGTCAAATTTTTATTTTTTTAATTGTTTAAATAATTTATTTATGTGTAATTTTCTCTGCTTTTTATTAATAAAAAATAAATAAATTTTGGCCAAATAAATAAAATAAAAAGCTTCCATTGAAAACCCTTTGATTTGATCAGACCTTCCTTTATATCTGATTCTCTGACTTGTCATTTTGATTTCCAATGGTACTTTCCCCCTACAGCCAGCCCCTATTAGATTTTGTTCTTGTGTTTTCACGCGACTACATGGGCGCGTGGAATTAAAACTGACAACTGAACCAAACACAGGGATGGGTCTCTCTGACAAGATATCCCGTGTAAGAGAGTTTAAAACTGCACAAAAGTATATTCTCAACCGAATGACTTCTCAATTTGGTCTAAGTTTAGTTTTAGTCCCTCTAAATTTTGGGGTTTAACTTTTTACTTCAATTTGTTTTAATTTATTGATAAGTCCATATTTATTTATTATTGACGAAATATCTTTCAAAATATATGTACTATCGTTAAATTGCTAAAAGCATATGAAATAAAATAAATAAATTTCAAATTTTAGCGAAGGACTAAAACTACAATTAGACCCTCCGAACTTTGATTTATTGTGTTTTCCTGATTTTCATTTCTTTTTATTCATGAAACAAAACTGTCTTAACTAACTTTTTTTCACGGCTAAACAAAGAAGGTTTAATTCAAATATTGACCCTTAAAAGTATATCGTTTTTTCACTTAAATACCTACTTAAACTATTAGTCAATCTTATTTTATCTTAAAACACGATAAAATCAATAAAAACATTATCCGTGGCACCTTTTTTTACTGAAAATCATGCATTTTTTAGTAAATTTTTCCTAATAAATTTAGGTACTTAAATGATAAAATTGGTTTGATTAAAGGGTTAATTTTGTAGTTGGTCCAATAAACACAAAAAAACAACCACTTCAAGAAAAGTAAAACGAGCAACTGAGCATTGCAGTGCATGAAAATAGAAGCATAATATATATTACAACAAAGCCTATATACCAAATAAACATGCCTTAATTTTTATTATTTTTTAAACATTACTATTAATTGTTTTCTAGATATAATTATACTAAAATAAATATTAATATAAATTTTATTATTTCATATTTTAACCTAATGCATATAAAAGTATTTCGATAATCATCTCAACACAATAAGAGTCAATTAGAATTTTTAACTTCACAATTACAGTAATTAATCTCACGGCTCTAAACTCGATGTTTAAAATGGATCCTATCAAAACCAGTCAGGTCCCAATTTCTTTTTTTTATTGCCATTTTCAAGAGGGAAGTAATTTATTTGAGGGGAGTTTTGAAAAGGGCATACCATGAGCCAAAATATGGTAATGATTGCCATTTAAAGCTATGGGATAATTGAAGAGTTGAATGCGATGTGGGATATCAAAATGATAACATTACAACTCATCTAAAAGCTCACGTTCATGGATTTCCTCTTATTTAAAAAAAAAAATCACTTGATAAATAAATTTTTTAAAAAAATAGTAAAACATGCTGGCAAAATACCCTAGCTTACTAGACCATGGCCCAAACTCATACCAAAACAACATATATTATTTCTCAATATATAAATTACAAACCATATATAAAAAAAATATCTTTATAATCATATATTTCTTATAATATATAGCAAGAACCCAGCGTTTATTTTCAGTACTGTGCGTTTAATTTCCTTTTTTATCATAGACTATAATGCCGCTGTAACATTTAATTTCACCGTCTATAAAAAAATTCCTAAATTATCCATAACTCAAATATAAGTGATTGATTCATATTAATGATCCATCATTTGGCCGACCATTCACGAAAATGGCAAATAACCACTAAACATGCAAGAATTAAAGTATGTAAGAAAAAAAAACATGTCTGATGATGATAATAATATCAAGTACCTGAACTTTTTGGGGTCATCGGAGATTGTGTGTGATAACTGACAAATGGAAGAAGGGTTGGTATGAAGAAGAAGATATTCTACTTCTCCACTATCACCATTGAAACCAATGCTCTTAATGCCATAACCGAAAGGACCGGCCGGTCCAGCCCTTTGCTTTTCGCAAACCGGCTTCGTGAAAAAGCCCAGACCTTCTTCTTCCATTGCGGCGATAACATCGTGGGAGACACCGTGGTGGACCGCCTTGAAGAACCCGTATTGTTCGCAGGCTTTTACGATGAGCTTTGACACCTCTGATCTATCGGCTGAAAGGTCTATCACCGGTAATTCGATCGGTTCCGGCTTTTCGGATCGAACCGGGTTTGGTGGAGCCACTACCATGACTGTTAAGTATTTTTTATTAAAAAAATGGAAATTTTCGAAATATATATAATGGAAAAAAAAGAAGGGTCTGCAACAAGAAAGGATGGAAGCGGAGAGAAGTAAGACGAAGAGGAAGAGCAAAAGGATGTGTGTTTTATAGATGCGTGAGGGAGTCTACGATATTTAAAAAAAGATTATAGAATGGATTATTTTTTATTTAAATAACACCAATAAAAATAATTATTTATCAAAATAGCATGAAATGAATCAACTCTAAACCGCCGTATGATAGAACTGGATCGGTTAGATCAAGAATCGATTGAAATATCGAACCAGAAAAAGATATTAGAGTGATTAATTTGAGAATCGATAGAACTGGACTAAAACCCAAATAAAACATGTTTTTTATTCATTTGTTAATAATTTATTTAATTGAAGTAGACAAGCCAATTAAACTAATAAATTGGTGACCTTAACTTAGGGTGAGTTTGGATGGGCAATGGGTGCGGTGCGTTTAGTTTATTTTTTGTCTCACACTACAGTATCTAATCTCACCGCACCGCTGTTTTTATACTAACCGTAGATAAATACACCGCCCACCCAAACTCACCCTTATTCAACTAGTACAATTCTGAAAAACACTATTCATTTTTTTGTTTCAAACATAATTGTTTTGAAAATTAATTTTTTATTTGTATTACTTAAATAAAAAAATCTAGAATATGTGAATGGGTCAATAATTTATTTATTTATTTTCTTAATGAAGTGGCAAGGAATATTTATTTCCAAATTTTTGCTTTCATTAATTTTGAATTTCATAAATAAATAACTTTATATTTTTTTTTTTCAGAAGGAATGACAATAATAAATTCTGAACTTTAAATTAACTACACAAGTCTAGTTTGTATCAAAGGTCATTTTGGTTAAGCAATCAGCAATTTTATTAAAACCCTTAGGAGAGTCTTGCATGACCCAAAATCCTGCATTTGCTAAAAGATAATGAATATCTCTAATAAGAGCAGAGTTCAAAGTCGTCAAAAAAGGTCTCTTAATGGCCTTAATCGCTTGTATTAGATGAGGGCTAATCCATCAAAATTCAAAAGTACCCCACAATTCAGCATATTTATTTTTTAAGTTGCAAACACAAATAATATATATTCAATTATCTATAACTATAATTATTTATTCTAAATCACAAGGAGGCTTACAATCAAATAGATTTCAACAAGGTCTAGCATAATGAGATTTAAATTATGACAAAATCTAGGTTAAACCTCTTGTTAACACTCAAAAATTAGGGTTTTAGTTAGGAGTAAAGTCAAAAATTGTATAATTTTAAGAGAATTAGAATAATTTATCATTATAATTTTTTAAATAATTATATTGAAAATCTATCATATTATATTAATTTAAAAATTTTAAAATTTTAAAATAAAATATTTCATTTTAGGGGATTGCGACCTTACCAGGCCACTCTTGATGTCAACTTTACTGTAACAAAATTTAAATTAAAACCCATAACTTTACTACTAAGCTAAAACTACGTACTCAAATACATAATTTTTTTTAAAATATAATAAATTAAATCATATCATTTTGGTATATTTAAATGATTTATTCAATTTTCTTGTGACAGCATAGACTTTTTTTATATTAAATAAATAAAAATATATAAAAATAAAATAAAGTTCATTTTCAAGATGATTAGGGAAATTCAAGGGTTTTGGGTGGAGTGAAGTACAAGTAGCAAAAACCTGTTTGAGGAAAATAAAACTGTTGACTTTATTAATCTCACCTATTGACTTTTATTTAAAAAAAGTTTATTTAATTTAATTTTGGTATAATTTGTCGGCTGAAAAATATTTTATATTAATTTTTATAATTAAAAAATAATATTTTACACGTGAATTTTATATTTTGAAAAAAATAATATTATTATTAAATTAAGTGGATAAAATTTTCAATGCCGAAAAGTTAATTGAATGATATTAGGTAGCTTAATTTTTGACAAAAAATAATAGATTTTTAATTAAGGATATTGCCATATTTTAAAGAAATTTATATTTATTTTATTGCCATTGGAAAATTATATATTTATTTTAAAAATATTTTAGATGACATATTTATATTTATATTTTAAAAATTTATGATTTTTTTTTTTTGTATTTTCACTTAGTTGATGCCAAATTATTTATGACATTAAACTAAGCAAGAGAATTTATTAATTAAATTTTTTATAATCAATGGTGGATCCAGAAATACGACTTACGAGGGGTAGGGGTGAAGTCAAAAAAATTTCTGGGGGTCGAAATTATTTTATATATTTTTATGATATTAAAAATACAATTTTTTTTCATTTTAATAGCCTATATCTTTATAATTTTTAGAGGATCAAATTAAATTTTTATTATTTTAGGGGGTCAAAGCGTAATTTTACCATTATTAATTTAAAATTTTATAAATTATAAAAGGCCCAGATAAAAAAAATTCATTTTAGAGAAACTGCCCCCTACTAACCCCTTAGATCTGCCCTTAATTATAAGCATTCTTTATTTACCAATACTAACTTTTTTTTATACCAAGTTCATTTAATACTAAAATCAGCACATTGTAAGTGAAAATTAAAATATGTACTAAAAATATAATTATTTGATAAATTAGTGGTAAGATTTTTTTTTAATTTGACAAAATAAAGTTAAGATTTTAACATATATCATTAATTAATATTTTGAAAAACAATAAAAAATAAATGGTTTTTTTTTTATCTCGTTTGTGGTATTAAAAAATTACCATCAATTATTCGAATAATTTATTAAAATATAAAATATCAATGTTTTTTTTAATGGTTAAAAACAATTATAGGTGTTTGGAAAAATATTAAAGTTGTGTGACTCGAATCCCGTTTGATCCAGCTTGAAAAGTTAGAATTGCAACTCACTTGTTAAAAAAGTAAAATAGAGAAGTAAAATAAGAAATCTGTGGGGGCGAAAGACCAAGTGCCAACGACATAGACTTATGTATATTACATATTGAAATATATAAAATAATAATAATTTTTCAAATTTCGGGTTTTTAAAAAAATATTATAAAATAAATAAATAATAATTAAAATGTTATAACTTTTTTTATTTACCAAAATATATATTTTTTTATTTACCAAAATATATCAAAAAAAAAAAAAAAAAAAAAAAAACCTGACATCAACCTGATCAGGCCAATCAAATTGGCAGCACCAAAGGTGCCAAATAAATTGGTGGCACCAATGGTGCCAATGTGATTGGCGGCACCATGGTGCCAAAGGAAAAAAGTGTGTAATTGCTTTCTAAGTCCTTTTTATTTATTATTTTTTTTTATTCCCCTTCAACTCATTTTTTTATTTAATAACTCTATTTTAATTTAATAAACTATTAAGTAATACTTAATTTTTTTAAATTAAAATAGAGTTATTAAATGAGAGAATTCTAATTAAGTGATCATCTGCAGTTTCAAGGACCTGACATGCAAATTTACCATTTTAAATTTTGAAAGTGAATTGCCGCTGCTTGCGCACAAAAATTGAAATGTGGCTAATTTCCTTCTAAGCCCTCCTTATTTATTATTTTCTTTTTATTCCCCTTCAACTCAATTTTTTATTTAATAACTCTATTTTAATTTAAAAAATTAAGTATTACTTAATATTTTATTAAATTAAAATAGAGTTATTAAATGAGAACAGTTTATTAAATTAAAATAGAGTTATTAAATAAAAAATTGAGTTGAAGGGGAATAAAAAGAAAATAATAAATAAGGAGGGCTTAGAAGGCAATTAGCCATATTTCAATTTTAGTGCGCAAGCAGCGGGAATTCACTTTCAAAATTCAAAATGATAAATTTGCATGTCAGGTCCTTGAAACTGCAGATGATCACTTAATTAGAATTCTCTCATTTAATAACTCTATTTTAATTTAAAAAAATTAAGTATTACTTAATAGTTTATTAGATTAAAATAGAGTTATTAAATGAGAATAATTTATTAAATTAAAATAGAGTTATTAAATAAAAAAATGAGTTGAAGGGGAATAAAAAGAAAATAATAAATAAGGAGAACTTAGAAAACAATTACACACTTTTTTTTCCTTTGGCACCATGGTGCCGCCAATCACATTGGCACCATTGGTGCCACCAATTTATTTGGCACCTTTGGTGCCGCCAATTTGATTGGCCTGATCAGGCTATTGAATGCGCCCCTCTTCCATATATGTACAAATAGAATAGCCTATTTATATAGAATGGTAAAGGGGCCCCTCTATGATCATCGATCATAGAAATAAATAGAAAAGGGAAGAGATATTTTAATCCTTACCAACTTGATCTTGTGTCAGGTTTTTTTTTTGATATATTTTGGTAAATAAAAAAAATTATAACATTTTAGTTATTTTTTATTTTTTTATAATATTTTTGTAAAAAACCCTCAAATTTCCTTTGGATTTTGGGGTGAAGTGAAGCAGAAGTAGCTAATGCCTCTTTGAGAAAAACGTTGACCGAAATAAGTCTCCCCATTTGACTTTTCTTTACCCCTCTCTTTATCCTATTTTGACTTAAATTCAAGGTTATTTCAAACACTTTTTATTTATTATTTTTAGCTTTTTTTAGACGGAATTTATTTTTATGGTGCGAGAAATTAAAAAATTAAGTGTTAAAAGAATAATTATTGAAAATTTAAGTGCTGAATTTTAGTTATAAAAATTGCTTGGTATATAACTTAATCTTAGCTACAAAAGATAATTAGATTATTTGATAATTATAATTTTAAATTATACAAAATTATATTCGACATTATATCATTAATTTTTAAATATTTCATCTTATTCTAAACAAAAAATCAAATTTTAAATGTAACGTTTTTATAAGATAATATAATATTAAAATAAAATAAAATAAAATTAATTGAAAGTATTCTTCATTAAATGATAAATAACTCTTATTTGCTCTGCCAAAGAAAATTTATCAAACATGTCTAAAAAATGGTTTTTTTAATAAATGTGTTTGATTTAATTTAAGATTGTTTGTTCGAAGTTTAATTTTTAAATATTTTTTTTTTAATTTATCAAACATGTCTGGAAAAACATCATACCATTGATGCGAACATTAGAAGCTATCCTTGGGCAGAATGGGCTCAGTTTGTCGTAAGGTCCCATAACTCGGTCCAAACCTAAGCAGTTGAAAGCTCAACTCAGTGTGTCGATGCAAGAATGAATGTCAAAAGGCTTTTGAGAATTTATTTTGTTCATGAAAATGCTCTAGAATTTTCTTCTTCTTTTTTTAAGGAAGAACAATCGTTCGTCTCTTTTCTGTTCACTTCTCTTTTATCTCAGTATCTTTTAATTTAATTAGCCCTATTCTTCGTTTTGCATTTAATCTTTTGTTTTCTCTTGTTTTTAGATTACAACTTGAATCGGTCCTATTCGTTGTCTTATCATGTATTTTCATATATAGCACCTGAGATTGACCTTTTCTTTAATGTGGTACCTGTGTTATTTTTTGGTTCAATCTTGTATTTGTATTTGACAAAAGTTATACATTTTGGCACCCGAAGACAATCGTGTTAATCTTTTAGTGCTTATTTTGAATTTTAGAGTTGATTTGACATAAATTAATAATTGCCTAATAATATTAACTTCCATCAAATCAACTCTAAAACCCGAATTAAATCACATTAATCTGACTGTATTTGACAAATTAAATGCAAAATTAAACAGATTCACAATGAAAACTAGATTTATTCTATAAACAACAACATGAAAAATTTAAACTTAATAATATTAGCAATCAGTTTTCATCAAATCACGCATTAAACCCGAATCAAGAACTAAAATGTTAACACTATTATCTCTGGGTACCAAAATATATAATTTTTATCAAATATATGTATCAAACTGAACTTAAAAAACAACACAAATACCACATTAAATAAATGTTAAACTCAGATAGCAAATTATATATTAAACTTTAATTATAATTATAATTATAATTATTTCGAGATGGTTGGAGTGCCACATGGCAGTGGTGGCCCATTTGAAGCCCAATTCAGTATATTCTTTTGTAGCAATCCAATGGTCGAACCCATTTTCCATATTTTCTTCATTGCATATTTATCCATTGCCTTTAAATAAATAGGATAATTATTCAATGGAAAATTAAATATATAAATAAATCAAATATTTATATTTCAAAATTCATGTAATTATACTTATTATTGACAACAACGTCCATAGTAGAGGTGCTCATGGGCCGGGCCGGGTTCGGGCCGGGACCATAACAAATTCGGCCAATATCCTAGGCCCGGCCCGGCCCGAAATATGGGCCTGAAATTTGTCTAGGCCCGGCCCGGGGAAAATTTCCTAAGCCCGAGCTCGGCCCGGCCCATTTTTTAATAAACACCAATTTTTTTAACAAATTTTAAAAAGTATTTTAAAAATATTTTAAAAATAAAAATTTTTTAAAAAATATTTTAAAAATATTTGTAAAAATAAAAAATAAAAAATATATTTTTATTATATTCGGGTCGGGCCGGGCCGGCCCCAGGCCAAAAAAGTGGTGCCCAAGGCCCGGCCCGTTTTTTAAACGGGCCTAATTTTTTACCAAGCCCATATTTCGGGCCTATATTTTTGCCCAAACCCTCCCATATTTCGGGCGGGCCGTCGGGCCGGGCCGGACCACCCAGCCCATGAGCACCTCTAGTCCATAGCACTCGAGTTAAGACTCCACCAATAATTCACATTTATTATTAAACACAATGATTTTAACTTCAAATTCAAACATGAAAGAAACATGCCACCATAACAATTAGTGCCCTTGTAATAAATACTATATATATAGTCTTAAATGTCACCATTTCAAACTTGTACTACTTTTTCCTCAATTATTGCATTATCATTATTGTTATTACTATGAAATAATTATTTCATTTTTGGGTGGATGACTTAAAAGAAGAAGAAGAAAATGATAGAATCAATCCTTATTATATCATCTAATTTATCTCATAATTTATTTTTAAAAAATCACAATTAAAATTTATATATATATATATATATATATATATATATATATATATTTATATATATGTTCTTTTTGACACAATGCCTAGAACTACCTATAGCCCCTCCCTGACCCATAGCCATAAATAGGAGGATAATGCGCTTCAGCGCATTTCGTACACAAATAATTATATTTATCCATAATATAAAAATAAATTGATGTGTTTATTACTTTAAATGTATATGATTTAATTGAAATTAAAGTTCCATATATATATTTGAACCACAATCAGAGTTTCATGTGTATAATTGCACCAAATCAAAGTTCATGTGTAATTTTGAAATTTATCCCTAAAACTTATTATATATGATTTTTTTATTTGGATTTAATTATAAAATATAGAATAGTAATATACAATATAATTTTTTAATATTTTTATAATTTACAAATGATAAAATATACCATCAAACCAAAGTAGGTTAGACCAAATTCATGTGTGAACCTAAAAAATTCAAAATTAAATTACGACTCGACTCTTGAATAGATTTACTTACCGTAAAGTAATAGCTTTGCGACTTGTTAACCTTTCTTTTTATTGTATTTTGAGTTGTTTTTAGACTAAAACTTACATATGATACTTCTACATAGTAGGTCTCGAATATGGATACACAATTACCCAAAATCTTAACCTCTGCTGACAATGCCAATTATTCAATTTGGCGTAAAATGAATAAGCATGTTTCCTTTTGGTAATAGAGCTGTCCATGGACAGATCGAACCACGGCTCGGATTTAAAAAATAAAAATAAATCCAAGCTCAATCTGAACAGGTTTAGTGTTTAAAAATAAAAATAAAAAAAATATAATTTTTGAACTTTAAAATTATAATTTTATATTAATATCTTAAAACAATATTTTTAAATTATTTATTTTAAATCCGAGCCAATTTAAACATATCTGAAAGTCAAAAAATTTTCATCTAAACTCGTCCCAGATTAGATTAAATATGTTGAACTGAACAAACCATCGAACCCATAAACAATCTAGTTGGTAAGTTCCTATCCACTTTTTCAAATCAATGCATGAAAATTGAAAGAAGGAAGAGGAAATCCCTTTCAATGAATGCCTTAGATAAAGAAAAATGTATATTTTTATACTATTATTGCATTGGATTGAATTGAATAAATGAAAAAAAATAAGACTTTCAAAGAGCAAATAGAAAGAATTGTGTGAAATATTGATAAAAGAAAAGGATAGGTTAGGGATTATATAACACTAATTAATAATAAATTAGGGAAGTCAGCAAAATAGATAATGTTTCCTTTTCATTCATATTGAAAATAGGAAAACCATTATTATTATTATATAGCCATCTACTTTGAAGAGTTTTATAATTTAAAATTTAAAATTACTACTTAGACTTGTTCGAAAGTTGAGCTACTTGTTTAAGGGTGAGTTTAGCTTACTTTTGTCTCACGCTACAGTATTGTTACAGTATCTAATCTCACCGCCACTACTGTTTTTACACTAACCGCAAGTAAACGCACCGCCCATCTAAACTCACCCTAAATTTAATATGTTTTCAAATGTGAGATCGAAAATATTGTTGTAATACAAAGGAAAAAGAAAATAAGACACTTACCAATAGATCTGTTCATGGGTCGAGCCGGATATTGATAAAATTTTAGACTCGTTTGATAGGCCCGACTTGAAAATGGACTTAAAATTTTGCTCAAGCTCGGCCGGATAAATATGTTAAAACCCGAGCCCGGCCCGACCCGACCCGCTCGTATTAAAATTTTATATATATATATATATATATATATATATAAAATATACTAAAAGCATTAAAATAAATGTTTCTCAACAAATTTAAAATAAATTTTAAAAAATCTTTAAACTTAACAAGTAAATGCCTTTAAAATAGTAGCAAAATTAACAATAAAATAAGAGTTATATAGTATCCAAATAATAATAACAAAATAGTAGCAACATAATAGTAAAATGACAACAAAACAGTGAGAAAACAATAGTTCCTTTTCTTTTTGCAAATTCAGTCCCGGGCCAAAAAAGTCTTACCCTAGACACAATCCATATTTTAAGCGAGCCTTATTTTTTGCCCAAATATACTTTTTCGAGTTTATATTTTTGCCCAAACCCTCTCACTTTTTAGACAAGTTTGTTTAACCATACACAGCTCTACTTAGTAATTATTTAGGAAAAGAATAATTGATATAATTGTTTTGTTTCTAAAATTAAGCAAATAATATTGTTTAGTAAAGTTATATAATATAAAATAGTTATTGTATACTTATAGTATGAGAATTTTATTTATTGTAAACTAATAATTGAAAAAAAACTTGCTATATGTTATTATCATTTGATGTTAGCTGAGATGAATTTTCAAAGTCAGTTTCTCAATCAAACCTCTAGAAATTAATATGGGTGGATGTTGAGACTAAATACAAATAAAAATATGGCAAATAAAAAAATTTTTTTTTTATGAAATACAAGAACACTGCAAAGCCCGAACAATAATTACGATTATCCAGATCACATCTGAGGCAGTGAACATTCTCATAATCAGATCATCGCATGAGATTCAATAAAAGAAATTAATAATAGAAACACGAGAAATAAAAATTTTAAGCTATCTTCAAACTTTTTCAATTTTACAAAATAATTTTTAATGAAAACAACTTTTTATTATTTTTAATTTTCACATATTTTTATTTTCATTTCGTGAAAAAATATTTTAAAACTTGTCAACCAATAATATTTTCTTTAGTGCTTTCTATTTTTATTTTCCAAATAAAAAGAAAACTAAAATTACATGTATTTTTTGGTTACCAAAGGGAGACTTGGTATATTATTTTTCACAATTATGTTAATATAATATTTTGTGTCACTTTGTGGTAGAAAAATAATATTTTTATTTTTATTTTGTATTGCACTTTTATTAGTATCATATATATATATATATATATATATGTATATATATATATATATACACATTACAATATTTTGAGCTCAAGTGGTATGAGCATTGTTGTCAACGCAGAAAGATGTGAGTTTGAGTGCGTTGAAATACTTTATCCTCCTATTTATGAGTTCGGAATGGACTATTTTATTACCACATGAGGGAATGGACTATTTTATTGCCACATAGATTATCTAATTTTCATTCAAATTAAAAGAAATAAATTTTAAACCCCACTTGATGTGTCTATTTGTTACCATTGACCCACCCCGACAATGATATCCCAAAGAGACTTTTCAGGCGTCTCAAAAGACCTAGAGAGAATGATTTCGGTTAATTAACACATTATTTAATTAATTCATCGAATCTTAGATTACGGTTCGTAATAAAATTTTGGGTAGGATATCAGATTATCTTATTTGGTTTATTTGTCAAGAATATGAAAATTGATGTGTTTGGTGAACGAAATGTAAGATTATTTAAAAATAAATTTTACTAAACCGCCCTTATTATGGAATTTTTGTTTTTTAAGTTCAATAATTTTTAGTCTTAAATTGATAACTTAAGAAATTTATTTTTATTACGCATTGATTTTATCATATTAATTCAATAAAAGGAAAAAAATTAAACAAATTCAACTTCGTGATTTAGTCGAACATCAAAATTTAAAATTTATAAAATATTCATTTGTTTTCCTAGAGAATTCAATGTTATTTATAAATTGACTCGGTCTTGCACCATGGATATGAGCTTGAATGAATACCTTTAAGAGAAAATATTTATAAACATTTTCGATGTTATTTTTATTGTTACATTACTATCAAATTATTTTTTTAATAAAATGTTACATTACTATCATTTTTTGTCGACTATATCAGCTTTTATTGATTGGTGATCAGTTCATGTCAATAATTTTAACAGAAGACTCAGAATACTTCAAAAAACAAAAAAAAAAAAAAGAAAACAAATAGATGTCGATTAAGGCTTAGCTCAATTAGCACTATTGTTATTGGAAAAATTAGAATGATGGGTATTTGAATGTGATTAAATGCATTTCTTTTTCTATTTTAAGGATTGGAGTTGAGATAAATTCTAAATAGAAGTAGGCATGGTATAAAGAAAAACATATAAAATGTCGAGATGTAGTTGTATTATTACTTCTTTTTTTTTATACTATTTGAGCAAATATTAAACTGAAAACACAGTAGCAGTCAAATTATGTTTTTTTTCATTCAGACTAAATGTAATTCAGGCCTTTTATTAATATTTCATTCATAGGCGACAATCATCAATTCTTCATGGCGCATCTCTCTATGTAAGTGTTGACACAGCCTGCAACTTCCTTTGTAGCTAAAAACAAAATAAATCGTTGAGTTCATATACATACTTACTTATCGCCAAATATTAATATAAAAAGAAAAACTGTCAGGCTTCCCTTGGCTGCTTAGCCTTGAACACATGGTGGTGGCACATCCAAGTGTGCAGAACGTTGAGCTGCTGGTGTGGTAGGTGTCCTCGATAGTCTCCATTAGTGTTTCCGACATCAGACAATGTTGAATGTAGTCTTCAGGGGAGGATCCATTGGCGACGTAAGTAGTAAAGTCCGTTGGCGACGTAGGTAGTAAAGCAAAGCGTAAACTTTAACCCAATCGGGATGGGTGCTGTAACTGTTGGACAAAACACGTTAGCGAACAAAATATATAAATATATATAAACAAATATTTATATATAAAATAAAATATAAAGAGAATAATTTATATTTAAATTGTCAAATATGTAAACCAATAAAAACCACAACAAAAGGTTGAAATCAAAAAGAAGAATAGAGATTTACTAAACATTGAGGCCTGTTTAACATAGTTTCCTTAAGATAGATTCGGCCGCTCTTACAGTACTTAGAGAAACGTTGGTCGAATGTCTCCCAAGATACAACAACACGACGATCAAAGCAGTAGCACTTTTGCTAAAATAAGATAAATGTCCTTTTAAAATAGATTTTGTATGTCTATTGAGGAAAAAATAATTTCGTGTTGTGCTGAAATATTCATAGGCCTATTTTAGGCCTAACACTTCGTGTTGCCCACATCGTACAAGTGTGCCCCATCCCCAACAAGTTTGAACCTACACCCCCTCTATGCGTGAGATAAAGTTCTAAGCTTAGTCATTAAATCTCCTTTCAAGAGAGTTCTCATATATATACACATCTTACACTTGGTATTTAATCAATGTGGGATCTAAGCTTTTCTTTTTCTCAATAAATATTTCCAAGTAGTTTACTTTGAGCATCAATTTCTTATTTATCACTCAACCATTTTTAGCATATAATATATCGTTATAAAGATCTTATGGAGTAGAATACGAAACCATAGTTTTATGATTCAACTCTCCACATTTACCTATTGAGAATATGCCTCAAAGTTCCCATAAATTACAATTTTTCCAACAATAACAACATGATGTGAGGGACTAACGAGGATCCCTAACACCAAACAAAACATCAACACCCCTGATTTCTCCCCCCATTATGTATTTATTTGATCCCTTTAAGATATACAGATTTGTTGATGATTGTTTTGCATGAGATAGAGTTTATATAAACTTTGTGTAGGAGATTGTCATGCCAAACTATCCTACCAAAATTTGATTGAATGCAAAATTAAGAGAACATTTCTATAAGCTATCAAATTGAGATGAAATGGACTTGTTGTACCAAACTACATGGAAAATGCTTTTGATTAATTGTCATTAAAATCATATTTAAAGTTTTTGATTCGTTTTAAAAATTAATGGAATTATAATCAAAAAGCACTGGAATACAATCTTATTGAACTCAAACTTTTTTTTTGATTTTCAAATGCGGATTCAAAATTACTTTTTAAATGGAATTTTCTAAATTTTCTTTTTATAATATTTTTTATAGGTAATTGATTGTGCCAAATCCTTTAATGTCTTTTTTTCTTTATTTAGAATTTGTCCAACAATACTAAAATAAATTCCCTTATTTATTTTGATAGGGACTAAATTAGTCGTTTATCAATCTAAATAAATATGCCATTATATTTTCAATCAACATTTAAAAAAAATCAATAATAGATCATTAACAAATGCGACAAACCACAAAGTAGTATAAAGACAAAGGTAATTTTGTCGAAACTTTCAGATTCTGTCAAGAATCTTAGATAACCTAAGAAAAAACCGTAATGAAATTACATCCCATCTTATGGCATATTGACTAGAGGTGATCATGGGTTGGGATACCTGGCCCGGCCCGACGGCCCGCCCGAAAAATGGGAGGGTTCGGGTAAAAATATAGGCTCGAAACATGGGTTTGGGCAAAAAATGAGGCCCGTTTAGAAAACGGGCTGGGCCTCGGGCAAAACTTTTTTGGTCCAGGCCTGGCCCGAATTATATAATAAATATATATTTTTTTATTTTTAATCAAATATATATTAAATATATATTTAATATGGGCCAGGCCGGGATGGGCTCGGGCCTAGAAAACGGGCCTAAAATTTTGTCTGGGCCCAGGCTGGCCCATGATCACCTCTAATATTAACATTGTTTAAGGATATGAGATTGCAGAATAGCCCAAATTTTAAGAATCTGTGATCTCATTTCGAAATGTAAGACTATAAATCGTAATATAAAATTTGACCAATCAAACCCCCTTTAGATGAATCAACTAGATAAACTTTAATTGTTGACGGGAATGACGTTGGTAATAATATAAAACCTTATGAATTGACATTATATACATTAATGTTAAAAATCAACAACTAAAACCTTAAAAATTCCTAGCTTAATTAATGTAAAACGATTTTTCATTGACCTTTAAAACCTTTGCTTTAACATATTTAATTAAAAATTCATAACAAATATTTCAAATTATTTAATAATTTATAAATGACTCTAGAATCAATATTTACACATCACTTAACATATTTCATAATTATTTCAAATAATAATTATTCTTTTACTATCCGGAAATGAGAATAAGATTGTTTTGGATCGAACCCAAACTCTCATGCTTGCAACATAATCCTCTTATCACAAAATTAAGATGTTGTCGACAATATATTTTTTTTATCGAAGTCCTTGGCAACACATATCACTATAAAATAGACGTAAAATAAAGACAAAAACGAAGAATTCAAACCAAAGCATGGGTTGAAAAAAAAAAGAAATAGAAGACCAAAGTATGCGCGGATTCAAAAAATATTAGTGGATAGAATCTAAAAAAAAAAAAAATCAAAATAGTTCTAATAGTTCAATAATCTTCTCATTTCCATTCGGAATTTTAAATTACTTCGGCAGGTTGAATCTTAGCAATAAAATAATATAATTAAGTCAAAATTCATTGCTTCAACGTTTATTCAATTAGTAACTAAAAGATCCAAAAAAAAAAACTCAAAATTGAAGCTTTTCTATTAATGAAATATTTTAATTATCAAAATAGTAATATATTTTAATTATGTTAAAATTTTGAATAATATTATTTTAAATTAATTTCATGAAATAAAAATATATTATTTAATAACTATAAATAAACATGTAATAAGATACAACGTGGCTGACATTCAAACTAATTATTCTCATCATATTGAAAAAAATTCAAGATAAATACATATAATTGTGTTTTTTTTAATAAATTCCTATGCATCAATATAAATATTTAATCTTGATTAGGGAATCGTTAAGCTTTATAGCATGGCCAGGGACGAAGTCAGAAAATAATTTTACCGGGGTTAAATTAAATTATAATTCTTACGATAGTAAAAATATAATTTCACAATTTTGATACTCTATATCTTTATAATTTTTAAAGGATTAAATAAAAATTTATCATTTTTAGGGGGGCAAAATGTAATTTTACCTTTACTAATTTAAGATTTTAAAAATTTTAAAAGGTATAAATAAAAAAATTTTCATTTTAGGGGGTGTCGGGGCCGCTGCCAGCCCCCGTAGCTACGCCTCTGAGCATGAAAGTCTTTAATATAAATAAATTCGTTGTGTGTCTTTTTAAAAGATTTGTCGGAGTGCTAATGAAGATGATCTTTCACCAGTTGAGATAATTTTATTATATGCAAATCGTACTACTTAGACCTCTGTTTATTCTTGTGTTAATTCGATTTTGGCTTCTGATAACGTTGCCATTGATTTCGGGACTTTAATGAATAATAAAACCAGGTGTATGGGGTCGGTCTATTGGCTTGGGTTAACATATCCTAAACCTAGGTTCTATCTTTGGTCCGGTTATAAATCAATTATATTATTCTTAAAAAATAAAAATAAAAATTTCCCTCATCAAAACTTTCATAATATTAGATTGTTGGCCAGCCCATATCAAAATGTCCTTGGCCCATCATATGAAATTTATTGCCATTAGTAGGAGTAGCTGAGTCTTAATTTGATTAGAGTTGAGGACGTGATTTTGAATGTATTTAAAGTGTATAATATCTTTCGCTTAATAATTGAGGGGTTAAATTTTATTGTTATCAAAGAAAATTTTAAACATTTTTAATTAATTGTAAATTAAACCTTTATGTTATACAAGGATAAATATAAAATTTAATTATAAAATTAACAAAATGCACCTATGAGTAGAGGGGTTTATGGTATTAATTCGACACAAAGTTGTTTAAATTTGGTATGGCTTGAAATATAAATTTAAATTTTACCCAAATCTATTATTATCTGTAAATGATCAATCTAAATTTATTTAAGCCCATTCATATATATATATATATATTTAAAATATAGTGAGTATCAGATTTGAACTTTGAATATTAGAGCTTAAGTTCGGTCTATATTTTAAATTAATCTAATTTTTTTGTCAAAATAATTTTTAAACTTGATATTTTATTCAATTCCATTCAGTGAAGCCGTCAATTTTCAGGTTTGGAAAATCAGTCGACTTGCGACAACTTTTTGGATGGGATTTAGGCATTTCTAGGTTGAGATGTCTGCATAGCGTTCGAATCACTCGATTTAGAGTTCGAGAGCTCAAGTTATGACCATTTTAGTGAAGACTCCTCGGGCAAAATTTCTAGATGAGATTATTGCAAAAATTGCGAATTTTAGGCTTTTAATTCGAGTTTAAATCATAATGGGTTCGAATTTTAAACTTAATTTTTATTAAATACGAGTATTATTATTTATTTATTCCGAATTTTGGATATTTTTTAAAAAGAGTATAAAACTTTTATTTAATAAAATTAACTATCAAATGATTCTTTTAATAGTTTAACCAAAAGGTTAACTTATTTAAATTGTCGGGAAAAACAAAACCTTGTAATGAATGAACCATGTTACTATGTTTCACAAAGATGGTAAAGGGATTGAAAAACAAAGGGACCCAATGTTGGGAATATTTAACACAAAAGAGCATGAAAATAAAATATAAAAGAAATGATGAGGGGTAAATGAGACATTTGCTCAATGGTAATGTTCCGGTTTTCGATATTTGTGTAGTTAAATTCGAGTTTCATTTTACGTGAATGTGTTGCGTTTTTTTAGATTTATTTTGGTTATAGTTAGTTAATATAGTTTTAGCGTGGTTAATTGCTAAGTGAAGTATTCAGTTCGATCTTTGTAACGATTGATTCTGATTGAAACTGTTGATATAATTTTAACTTAAAAAAAAAATAAAAAGAGAGAGGATAAAACAACATTTAATCCCTGAACTTGATAAAATTTCCCAACTTGGTCTCTGAACTTTTTTGGGTCCACATTAGCATTGGAATTTAACAACTTTTTCCAATTTGATTCCTGAACTGAGATTTCATTTAGGATTAGTGACGTGATACTTTAAAATTATGCCATTTTATCACTTAAAAATTTATAAAAAAATATAAAAGAATATTATTTTAAAAAAACCTTAGGTGATGATGTGCCACAATTGTGATATTTACCACAATTGTACCATTTCATCGTACCTCCACAAAATCCAAATTCAAAGAATAAATTTAATAAAACCATCAAATTCCGAGACTAATCTAAACTAAGAATTCAAAAACCAATCAGAAAAGAGTTGTCAAAATTAAGGGTTAGTTGTTACTTTATCCCAAATTTTAGGATAGTATCGTACCGGTAAACATATTATTTTTATTTTAGTATTGATATATTATCGATTCGGATATATTTTGATGAACCATTTTATTTGTCATTTGAATGTTTAGATTGTTGTAAAAATATTCCCATAATCACTTTAATAATAATAAAAAAAACACCATAATTGTACTAATCAGAGTCACTAATAATAATTATATAAATAAAACAAATAAATTACGTTGAAATCTTTTTTTAACAATCTCATTATAGTCTCTGATTATATTTGTTCATTTTAACACAATACCTAAAACTACCCATGGCTTCTCCCCAACCTATAAACAAGAAGATAATGCGCTTCAACATACCCGAACGAAATCTTAAATTTTAAGACAGTAGAGAATATTACATACATACAAACAATTTCCCCACTAATTTCACTGCCAGATTTCTAATTCCCCACTTGTGGACACAATGATTATAAGCTACAAAGTAGAAACAAACTCACCTCTCCATCTGTTCCCCACCCCTTTAACCTTACTCTATTTTCTAAAAACTAACATCTGTCCATGGGTTGGGCAGTCTGTCTGATTTAATAAGGTTGATAAAATTTAATCGGATTTAAATAACGAGTTTATTTCTCCATATTTAATTCAAATATTAAATAAATAATTTTAATTAATTATAAAATATTATAAATATTTTTTTATGATTGTAAAAGGAGAATAAAATTATTTGGGATCAAACCAAAACTTTCATATCTACAATGTAATACTTTTGCCAATATGCCAAGAAATTATTAAAAAAAATATTAATATAAAAACATTTTTTAATACATTATTAATTTTTAAATAGTAAAACGAGTCAAGTTCGAAAATGAGCCTCAACTTAAAATTTCATTTCGGAATTGATCTCAACTCGACTTGAATGATTAAGATACTAAATCGATTTGACTTTGGAAATTCTCCAAAGATATAAAAAGCCTCAATTATAGAGTTTTTTTTTTTAATAATAAATTTAGCTTTTAATAATTATTTTTTGTCGCATTACTTTTAATAATTTATTATTATTTTAGTTCTTAATCTTCAAATTTTAGATAAATTATTTTTTTTAGTTGGAAAACTTGGTTAGATCATAAAATTTAAAAAAAAAATCAAAAAATTTAAAAAAGTTCATTTTAAAAAAAAATATTTATGTCAATAATGAAGTACACATAAAATGCCATGCAGGTTACACGTCAGTGCCATTAAAATTTTAATTATTCAACCAAGTTTTCAATCCAAAACAAAGCAAATTGACTAGAATTTAAAAGTTAAAGACCAAAGTGATAAAAAAAAAAGGTTTAGGTACAAAGCAACAAAATAGGTAAATATTAGGGGCTAAATTTGTCATTATGTCTTTCTTATAAGTAAATAAAAGAACATCTTTGTCTATATCTGTATTTTATTAACTGGGTTTTGACTTAGTTGTAAAATTACCAAAAGTCCATTCCTTTACTATATAACAAATATTATTTGAGGGTATTTATGTCTTTTTCATATTTTGATCAATTTTAAAAAATGTATCTATACTATTATAATGTGTTTGACTAAGTTAATCAGGTCCCAACTCAGTTACAAATTACTAAAGCCCTATTCTATTTACCAAGTAACAATTATATTTTTAAGAGTATTTATGCCTTATATATATATATATATATATATATATATATATATATATATATATATGACAAATCTAGTAAAATACATATGGATAATGTGAATCATGAGATTTGAACTTAAAACATTATAGTCTTTACTATCTCAATTTTATCATTTCAACCAAAGCCACATTTATTTTGTATATAATTTTTTCCACCTAAGTCGTGAGTGTGTCATGATTTAGTATACTCTTTTAAGACAGTCTTCTTTCGAACATGATTTTATTAGATTTTAGGCTTAATACTTATTTTAGTCTCACGGGAGCGAAATTCTCGCTTTGGTCATTTTACTATTTTTTTGGTCATTTTACCCTTTGTACTTTCATTCTGCCTATCACGTTAGTCTTTTGACTATTTTCTTCAGAAAATATCTCACGTGTTTATGTGTTTACCCATTGACAATAGGTCTAATTCCTATTTTGTCCCCTATAGTAAAATTCTCAATTTTGTCCAAATTTAGGGTCTAATTATTGTTTTAACCCTTCATATTATTTTCTTTACAAATAATTGAAGTGAAGTCTATTGGAGCTAAACTGCCTAAAAAAGTTATTTGAAATTAGTGATTGAAATTGGTTGAATATTATTAATTAGATTTTCATGTAATTCTAATTATATAATTGAACACTAATTAAAAAAACTCCATCGTTTTAACAATAATTAACAGCGTTACCAATTCGAACTTGTTAATACTATAAAACAAAGAGACCGTATCATAAGAGATTAATTTTCAAATTTAACTACGAGGATTGAAACCATAATTAACCAATTTCTTTTACTTTCATCAAGAAATTATAAAGTTAATAAAATTAATTGCCAATAAAATACTATAAAAATAGAGACACTATATTAAAAAGATTAAATCTCAAATTCCAACACGGGAGTAAAATCATAATTAATCAATTTCTTTCACTTACATCATCTGGTTATATAAACAAGAAATTATAAAATTAATGAAATTAGTTACAGATGAAAGAAACTCAATATTATTTAAATAAGATTTTGAATTCGAATCTAATGAATAAAATAATATTATTGTGAAAATTTCGTTCGAATTGACTAAAATTTGAATTTAACTGAAGTCGAATAGAGATAAAGTTATTTATTTATGAATGATGGAGTTGTAAGGCCTTTTTGGATGGGCAGCAGGGGTGAAGCTAGAACAATTTGTTAGGGAGGATCGAATGAAATTTTAATTTTTTATAATCTATATTTTATATTTTTTAAAAAATTAAATCGAATTTTTATAATTTTAGATAGTCAAAGTACAAATTTACCTTTACTAATTTAAATTTTTAAAAAATTTAAGGGTCTAAATAATAATTTTCCATTTTAATGGGTCAGGCCCCTGCTAGCCTCCTAAATTCGCCTCTGATAGACAGTACGTTTACTTGCGGTTAATATAAAAATAATAATGACAATAAAATTAAATATTATAACATAAAATAAAAAAAGTTAAACGTACCGTACTGAAAGTAAACATCCATCCGGTAATCCTCGTAATATTATCAAACGACAAAAAGGATGAGTGTAGAAAAAAGAAATTGATTGAACAATTCCCACCGTTCGTGGCGTAATCGATCAGCTTTTTCTTTGGAACATACAAACAAAAGTGTTTTTGTTTTCAGACGGACAGACAGAAAGCACAACTCCAATAATTAAAAGTAGTGGATATATTTAATATTATGGTTAAAATATGCTTTTAAGTCCCTATACTTTTTTTTTCATATTTAGAATTTACTCCATTTACTTTTATTTAAGGAATTTAACCACTTTATTTTTTAGATTTAAATATATAAGTTTAATTGTTAACACTGTTAAATTTCTTTTAAATTTAGATTTAGTTGAGGGTGGACTAATTTTTTTGGGAGAATTCTTCAAGTGTCGTCGTGATATCATGGTTGCAGATAAAGGCCCTATAAACCTTAGATTACCTAAATTCAGGTGCCTTCATTATTATTCACACATTTCTCGAGTCTTGTAGGTACCATCAACCGAGGCTCCCTCTTCGTGAATTGTACACGTCTTTTCATGGTGGCTAAGGATAAAACCCTGATATGAGGACGATACCTTCGATTGTTGGAGGCTTGGTCGCTGTTAGGCGAACGACATTTTGAAGACTTCTCTTGAAGGAGCTGACCCACCCTCAACAAGTTTATTGCAACACTATTTTTTGTTACTTGGCTATCAAATGTATTTTTTTTTTTAAATGCTACACCAATAAGTTTAACAAATTTTTTAATGATATTAAAAATTAGATTTAAATTTTAAAATATGAAAAATAAAAATTATTTTGAAAAATAACAAAAAAAACTAAAATTTAAATATATAAAAATATAGGGACTTGATATGCATAATTATAAGTATGGTATGTGGGTACATTCATTAATTAACAGTATACCAGTCACGAGGGAGCAAAGAAACTCTTACACACTACCAATCTTGGAGAACATTATAAGAAAATATTGAAAGATTTATGAAAAAATATCAATAAATTTATTTAAACATTAATTTTTCATTCAAAATTTGATATAAACCCTAAACCCTAAACCCTAAATCAGGAACGAACGCAAGCTAGCAGGCCATAGCTTTCCGAAAATGAAAATTTTCAACTTTATTCCTTCAAAGTTTATAAAATTTTAAATAAACACATGGTAAAATTATAACTTACCCTCAATAATGATACATTTTTTACTCAATCTTTCTAAAAACTATAAATATATATGTGTCAATAAAATTATATTTTTACTCCCGTAAAAATATATAATTTAATTTCGATTTCAAAATTTATTTTTTATTTTCTCCTCTGCCCTAAATCTAGAATAAATCCTCGGGGAAAAAATAATTTTTTAAATAAAATATTTTTTTATTGTAATTAAGATATATATAGTCAGGAGAAATGCTTAATATTCATTTTTTTTTTTTTGCAAACAATCAAATATTATTCCTATTATTTAATTATTCTCTCACTTTCCACCCCCAACAACATATAAAACAACGAAACCGATGCCTGCAAAAGCATATATGTATGTGTGTTTGTATATATATATATATATTCTCTCTGCACATATAGTAACAAAATTGAATTTATGATGGCTTTCATAGCCTCAACCCAAACAAGAAAGTGAAAGCTTTTACTCTTAATAAATGAAAAAGAACAGCAGAAGTGTTATTACAAAGGTGAAAAAGTTTCAGCTCAGGAGGGATAGACAAGGAAGGAGAAGAAGAGATGGGTGGCAATGGTGTAGAACAATACCCAACCACTACTATAACACCAAATACTGGACTGCCTTTTACATGCCCAACAAAAGGTCTTACAAGGTCAAGAAGATATTATTTATTTATATATATATAATTAAATAAGTAAAAAAAGAAAGAAAGAAAGAAGAAAAGCTCAGGTAGGATAGCACCAGATTATGACGAAGAAGAAGCCATTTTCATATAAGATTTGCCATGCATCAGCCCTAGATGACCTGAAAAAAAAGAGAGAGAGAAAAATTAGATGAAAATAAATAAAAAAATGCAATTTATTTAGTTTTAATTTAAACTAACCCTAAATCCTAAATCCTCGAACCTGAGCCTGAATTGATTAAATTGGAAGATGATAATACGAGATGAAATTTAAGTTGTGATCGGAAAACTTTTCAGTTTACCATACCTTGTGGAAGATTGTGGGTTGGTTTCTTCTTTGAAAGCTTTCTCTTTTCTTTTTCCTCCATGGTTTTGCTTTTGTATGGAGACAGAGAGGCAAGGAAGAATTGGAATCACAGTAAAATGAAAATTTTGATTGTAAGAGGAGCGGTGAGAGATGGGGTTAGGCTTTTTATAGGGAGAGAGATTGCATACTCAGCCACACTGAACCCACTACGTCGAAGCCCGAGCTCTGTTGACTCCATCGTTCCTCAATTTTAAAAATTACAAAATTGTTATTAAATTATTTGAAAATTTTTATTTAAGTCATTCGACACTCAATTGTAAAATTGTCGTTGTGTCGTCTTCTCCATTTTCACCTTTGGCACTAATTGAGAGGATAAATTTCTTCTCTTCTTTTATAATTTTGCTTCTTTTTTTTTCCCATGTAACACCCCTTACCCGGTCCAGTCACCGAACCTGAGTAATAGAATACTACGAACAAATACCAAACAATTACATACAAATTATTTATCAAAACCTCAATTAATCATCATCATATCAAATATAATCAAATACATCGTGTAATTCAATCTATTTCGATTTTATATTGAGAATAAGGTAGCTTAAAAAACAATTCAGTATCAATCAGGCATCAAATCAAAACAAAACAGAAAAATAGGAAAATTATGCAAACAAGGGTCACATGCCCGTGTCCCCTAACCGTGTGGGTGGACTACATGGCCGTGTGGACAAACCGTGCCACAGCCTTATACTGCTTGACTTCATGAGACAACTTTGAATGTCATTAATCTGCAAACCAAAATTCAAACAACTTTCTTCTTTGATATCTGACGCTAATCATCAGTAGGGGAGAAGTCAAAAATTTTATTTGGGGGTGAGATAATATTATAAAATTTTGGAAGGATCAAGGTTAATTTTTTTTTGTTAAAATGCTTAAATTATATTATTATTTATTTAGAGGGGCTAAAAATGTAAAATTTTATTTATTCAAGAGCTTAAATACTTAATTTAAATGATTTATATTTTGGGAAGGGCTAAATAGAAAATTTTCCCATTTAACCAAAAGGGCCTAAGGCCCTGCCTGCCCTCTTGGCTTCGCCACTAACAATTAGACCAGCTTGGATCTGAGATATGTTTTTCTACTTGATGAGTACTACTCTACCATATGAATCGTCGAATTGCCGCTCAAAGCTGCCAATCGGACTTTAAAAAAAAAAACTTAACATTTTAAATTATATCAAATTAAAGTATAAAGACTAAATACATAATTTTAACACAATAAAAGGACTTACTAAGATAATTTTCTCCTAATGAATGAATATGAAAAGATCATTGGTAAATGAACAAATCCAACTTAGGTAGCTACCTATATAACTTTTATTTCCTATTTCATTTTTTAAATATAATTTTTACTTTCAACCTTTTCTCAAAGGTAAATATAGTAAAAAGGTCTTTAAACTATTACACTTTATTTAAACAAGTCCTTAAACTATTTTTTAGTAAAAGAAAAACCCCTTTTCCTATGATTTTTACCTATAAAAACCATTAATTTTAATACCAAAGTAAAATTATTTTTAATTTCAAGTTTTTATCTTAATTTCTTGTTGAAGCAATAAAAATGCGCTATATTATATAAGCACTTTCAAGAAATTTTAAAATATTATTTTGTTTTACTTTCAAAAATTATTATTTTATTTTTATTAATAAGCTATTCTCATAAAATTCAAATTAGTTTAAATTTTTTAAAAATATTTCACTTTAATAGTAAAATCAAGAGCTTTCATGGGTAAAAATTTTAGGTTAGGAGCTTATTTAACTACAAAAAAAAAAAAAGAATTTTTACCCATGAAAACGAAATAATAATTTTTTTTTCCACCACTAAAAACGAAATGTGATTAAAAGGAAAAGAAGAAAAAGAGAATCAATCATTGAAATTGAAGTATAGGTACAACGTACGTACCAATGAACTTGCATGAAGCTGTTGGCAATAGCCAGCATCAAATGGGGGGCTATTGCCTTTATCATATTAGGGAAGTTGATGTGAAACATGAGACCCTGAATTGTTGAATCAAGGAACCGTGTGTTCGGACAAAGAATATTATCACTTAAAATGCTTGGAGACATCCCCCCACTCTCACATATAAATTTTCATTGGAGAGTACCAACAAGGCTACTTTAACCAAATCAGGAAACCAATAATGTCCTAGATGGCCTAAAATCCACACCGTTGGTAATAAAGGTAGGATCGATGCCGGATCAAGTGTAATTTATATGATGTAGCCGGTACCAGATCAAGCGTAACTAGTATGTTATATCAAGATATTCGAGATGACTTTGATCCTTTTTCGGTGACTTGATCTAGTCAAGGCTCAACTTTTACGATAAAATGTCATAGTGACACCGTGGAGTTACAATAACAAGCTACAAATTACCTTGCTGTAGTGCTACCTTGCAGTTGTTGGAACCATGGCCGGTAACATGAGGTTTTTGATGCAGAGGTTCTATACTGGGGTGGCAACTGGTAAGCATTTGGCTCATGTCATTGCTTATTATATTTAATTCTAGTGCATTCACAGAGGTCATAATGTTTGGTTCTGAGGAAATGATTGTATGAAATCGTGACGTCACATCATCTGTATCCCTTTTTCAATCATTTAATGCCATATCAGCATTTTCATCCTGAAAAAAAAATAAATCTAAATGAAAATCTTGAAATTCCTACAATAACTACAATAAGAATCGATCAATATAATGCACAAACGGAATTACAATTACAATCAATATATTGACCACTATCAAATTCCTACAACACGCAAATGGAAAGACTAATAATCGCAAAATATTCGAACTTAGACTAGAATAAATTTGAAATAGGTCCATATATAGTGGGACTTAAACTAGAATAAAATTTGGACAAAACCCACAAATGGTATTTATCACCGATCTATTATTTTAAGTGAAGTTGAAACTATTTTTCATTTTAATCGATATCTATCATTGTGCTTATAAATCAAAGGTAAATTTACTACTATGCTTTAACTCTATATTAAAATCCGTCACTTTACATTTATTTAATTAAATTTTGTCTCTAAAATTTGATTTTTATTGAAATTTTCTACTCAAATTTAATTTAAAATAACTCGAAAAGAATTTAATAATTTTTAATTTTCTTTTTTTGTTTAACCTTAATATTTAATATTTGATTAAATTTTGTCCCTAAAGTCTTTATTTCAATTTTGAGTTCCATTCCTTGTGCATGTGAGTCTAATTTGGAGAGGCACATTTGAGAGAGAAAAAAAATTGTAACAAAACTCTGCAAAGATTCTTGCAGAACAGTGATTACTATTGGTGGTCCTACTTACAGTTTCAATGAAAAAATTTCCTATCATTTTTTTAATATTTAATTTTAATTCACAATTTTTTTAATTATTATTATAAATTTGGGAGATGTGAATGACACAAAACTCACTATTTTTTATGTTCGTTTTATAGTTCATGTTTAAGATTCGTAGCTATTTCTCAATGTTGTTTTTAAAGTTTGAACTTGTGTCTCCCGTTAAAAGTGCAATGTCAACATACAATAACTTAATTATGCAAAAAAGAGGTAAATTACATCCAAAGTCATTCAACTATTAATAAGTTTACCTTTTAGTCACTTAATTTCAAAATGTTACAAATTAGTTTCTAAACTATCTGAACGTTATCATTTAAGTCATTGGCTTGTTATCTTAGTAACAGACATTTGATGTGCTCGTTAAGTTAGTATTCATCATTGGGTAAACTACACCCTATGCCACTCAACTATTAGTAAAAGTTGCAAGTTTGGCATTGAATTATTAGTATGTGTACAAGTTTACACTTTGGTTACTCAATCCTAACCTGATAATCCAAATAGTATCAATGACTCGAGATCTAAACCCTAGCAAAGCCATTGTCAACTCCACGCCTCACTTCTAAACCAACCACCTTAGCAACCCTTCATACTTAACCCACTCATCATTTCATTTTCGACCAAAATCATAACTCAAGAAAATCCACAATCAAGCTATTCACACACCCTTATATCGAGCCAACAATCAAATATTACCACAACCACAATCAAAGCAAACACACACACACACACATAGATATATATAGGATGAAAGTCAAGCCCAAAAAAATACCTATAAAATTAAAGGGATAAAACAAAATCAAGAAAAAAAGAATCAAAATATTAAGAGAGAGAGAGAGAGAGAGGAGTCAAATGTATCAAATTCGATCAAGAGTTAGTTGAAGAGTTCCGAATGGTAAAGGCTCAATCCAAACAGTCAAAGAAAAAGTCTCACTTAAAAGAGGAACACATCGAAGTGAGGTGGCCATCCAATGATGGTGGATGAAGATAAAAGACATTTTTCGTTAAAGCTTTAGGTTTAAATCAATAAAGTTTTAGGTCATTTCAAGGAAAATTAAATCATAAAGTTGAAAAAGGAGGGAAAAAGCTTTGGTTTAATGTGTTTCTTCGTCGAAAAAGGAGGCTGGACAACTGTGAAAAAGGTCCCAAAATCCCATTGTATAACTTTTGAATAATTCAATGACCAATTTTTAATTTTTTAAAATTAAGTAATCGAAGTGTAAACTTACTAACAATTGAGTGACCTTAGGTGCAATTTACCCTATGATAAATAATGACTTAGCTGCCATATTAGATGTCGAGTGCTAAGTTAACAGGCCAGTGACTTAAATGATAATGTTCGAATAGTTCAACAATTTAAACTATAGCATTCAAATAGTTCAGTGACCGACTTGTAAGTTCTTAAAATTGAATGACAAAAATATAAACTTACTATAATTTAATGACCTTGGTATAGTTTACCAAAAAATGCGATTAGATACCTATCACCCTTTACTTACTGAAATTGGGATTTTAAAAAAAGTCAAAATATGTTCTTAGTCCTCGTACTTTGATAAAAGTTGAGATTTAGTCTTTGTATTTTAAAAGTTAAAAATTCAATCCTCCTACTTTTTCAATTTAAAAATCTCAGTCCAATCATTACCACTGATGAGAGTTTCTAGCAAAATTTGTCGACTTAATTGTTTATTTTATATCAATAATATATCACGTCATATGAAAATAGTCTAACCAAAATTTTAAATCAGCTAGAAAATTAACCATTAAAGTAAGATTTTCAAATAATAAAATTGATTTAATACAAATCTTAAAATTTTCATACACCATATTAATGGGCCCTTATCCACTTTAGAAGTGGACAGAAACTCAAAAGCCATGGACTATTATCCATTTTGAAAGAGGTTAAAGTACTTAAAAGGTCCCCGTATTATAGGAACTGAATTAAATTAGTCCCTATATTATTAAATGGATCATTTTAGTCCTTATACTATTAAAAAGAATCAAATAAATTAATTTACAACAGAGCTAACATTTACTGTATAAACAATATCTTAAAAATTAATTTTTCAATTACAATTCAATTCCAAACAAAAAAATTCATTTACAAAACCATAAAAACTTAAAAAATATTAACTCTGTTAAACAATTTGACCTTATTTAATTCTTTTTAATAATACAGGGACTAAATTGGTCCACAAAGAGACAAATTTAGTCCTTAGTCCTTTGTCCTTATCTTTCAATTTGACAAAATTTTTGGTTTTTTTTTTTAGTTAGTGTTAATTGGAAATGCAATCAATTATATAATTTTTTTTTCTGTGTCATTAACTTAATAAAGAGGGGTTCATGGATCATGGTGTGGTGGGTGGTTGACCTAGCCCCTTTGGAATAGGTTTGGGATTAATTTTTGGCTTAATACATAATTTGGTAATTAAGTTTGACATTTTTTCTAATTTGATGTCCGTGTTATTTTTTGGTCAAATCTGGTGTTTTTATTTGATAAAAAGTTATATATTTTGGTACCCATAAATTACATCGTTAATTTTTAGTTTTTAATCAAGGTTTTAGATTTGATTTGATGGAAATTCATAATTAGCTAATAATATTAGCAATTAACTTAATCAAATCAACCCTAAAAACCGAATTAAATCACATTCATCGAATTGTATTTGACAAATTAAACACGAAATTAAACAAATTTTAAACTAACACTAAGTTTATTTTATTAACAAAATCATAAAAAATTTAAAACTATAATTTTGACAATTAACTTTTGGGTATCAAAATATATAACTTTTGTCAAATACAGATACCAAATTGAACAAAAAAATAACACATATGCCACATTAATAAAAGTATCAAACTCCAGGACTAAATGATATAGTAAACCTTAATTTTTTTCAACTCCGAGTCATTTAAGCAAATTGGGTCAGATTGAGCCTAGGCTAAAGAAATTTTTTAAAATCGAGTCTAGGTCTAACTCAGTCTATGAATACCTCTACTTTAACATTACCAATTAAAAGTGTTATCAATTTCGGAGTAGGAAATAACAGTATAAAAGTAAACAAAATCAAAATGCTGCCAAATTTAAGTTGAGGATTAAATATTGAATTTCAATATACTAAGGGGACTAAAACCAAATTAGACCTAAAAGAGGAAAAGGCTAGTTCCGTAAATAAAACCCGTTCGAAGAGCATTCATGAGAATAAAGTTACTGACACAGCATCCCGCCATTGCTCTTTCCTGCGCCGAGGCTAGCTGATCATTCATCAGTTCCATCATCACACTCTACTCGTTTGATCTCAAAATTTTCTCGGGAAAATCCGAAAGAAAAAGACACACTGAAAAAAAAGATGAAAATAAGACGACAATCCCAAGGGCCATTAAGCAAAGGCGACCAAATTGAAGTGAAACGACCAAACGGAGCGTATTACGCAGCCACCGTGCTCCGACCCCCTTCGGCAATGCAGATAAACATGGTATTCGTCGAGTACCACGCCGAAGACGGTTCCAAATGCGTCAGGGGGTACGTCGACTTAACCCACGTGCGACCGTCGCCTCCGCTGGAGCTCAACCGTTGCTTCAAAATCGGAGACGCCGTCGACGCCTATTGGGAGAACGGGTGGCATCAAGGTGTCGTTAGGGATTTGCTCAAGGATTCCAAATACGTTGTGGGTTTTCATGGGAATGAAGGAAAAGTAGAAGAAAAAAGTGAAATTCATCAGTGTAATTTGCGGCTTCATAGAGAATGGGACGATGGGTCTTGGGTCCCATCAATGGCTGAACTGGTATTTTTTTTATAAAAAATTGTGACCTGATTCCACCGTGCTTTATTTGTTATATATTGAAAATTTTACTTTTTTAACTTTGCTGAGTTCATTTTTGGTACAATGATTAATGATGGGTTATATGTTGTTTTATTTAATCAAATATTCAATTAACTAATGGGTATTTGTGTTCGACTGTTACTCGAATTCGAGTGTGAGTACAGATCTGGGTGTGGGGTTTGATGTTGAATTGAATATCATAGCTTGTTGATGCATAGTCCTTTTTTGATCATTACAAAATATGTGCAATTACTAATGATGGGTTTCTTTGTTTCTTTAATTAAATACTCCATTAGTTATGTTATTCGGATTCGGATATGAGTACGGGTATCCATTTGACACAAGGTTTTCCTTGTAGGAGGAATTCGTATCGAACATGAAGAATCCGAGCAACATAGGTGTTCAACGTTGAATTGAATATGATAGCTTTTTTTCTTGTTGATGCATTGTCCTTTTTTTCTTTTTTTTTTATCATTACAAAATGTGTATTTGTGTTCGATTATGTTACTCGGATTTAGGTGTGAGTGCGAGAATGTATCTTACATGGTTATAGTTAGATTTAGATTTTTCCAGAGATCATATTCTCATATTCATATATTGAACACGACTACTTACATGTTCGATTTTGAATTGAATATGATAGCTTTTCCTTCTTGATACATAGTCCCTTTTTTGATCATTACAAAAATATGTTCTTAGTTGTTTAAAATCTTGAGTTTAAAATCTTGAATCACAGGCCAATTCATCTAATGAGAATGATGATAAACCCAGAAATGTGAAACTGAAGATCGTGTTTCGGAAAAAACAGGCAGATGCCGAGTTTCGAAAGGGTGATGAAGTGGAAATCACCAGTGATGAAAAAGGTTTTAAGGGTTCATGGTATAATGCTGTCATTGTCGAATATCGTGGCAATGACAAGTACTTGGTGGAATATTCGACCTCGAGGAAAGAAGATGGAGTGCCTCTCAGGGTAGAAGCAAAAGCTCAACATATCAGACCATGTCCACCTGAACTTTCACCGGTTGCAAGTTTTTGTCTACGTGAAGTAGTTGACGCACGGTATAACGACGGGTGGTGGATTGGTGTGATTTCCAGGGTGCTTGATGGATCGAAATATGCTGTTTATTTCAGCTTACCGGATGAGGAATTAGAATTTGATCACTTGAAGTTGAGGATTCATCAGGACTGGAAGAATGGAAAATGGATCATTGCTTCTGAGGTATTTTTTGATGTGTTTCCGTTGCATAAACCATTGATCACAATGTTTTATGCTTTGTTCTTCCCATTAATCATTGAATACGTTGTGCTATGACATGCAGGAAAACTCAAGACGTCTCGTAATGAACTCTAACAGGTTACTACACAAGATGGATGTCAATGAAAAAGGGTTTTGGGTGAAATTTCCGAAGGGTACGAGGGTAGAGGTCAAAAGCGATGAACCTGGTTACGAAGGTTCATGGTACTCCGCCATCATTGTGGACTCATTAGGCAATGATAAGTATTTGGTGGAATATCTGACTTTAAAAACCGAAGATCTGGGTGCATTTCTTAGGGAAGAAGCATATGCTTCGTATATAAGACCCCGTCCCCAACATGCTCGATGCACCCGTCGTTATAAACTGTTCCAAAACATTGATGCTTGGTATAATGACGGGTGGTGGATCGGTCAAGTCATTAAAGTTCTCACTACCTGGAAATATGCAGTCTACTTTCAGACCACAAACGAGGTAATGGAATTCGAACACAATGATCTGAGGCTTCATCAAGAATGGATTAATGGAAAATGGATCATTCCTTCCAAGGTAAGAAAATCTCGAATTTACAAAAAAAAAACATGTCTATAATGCCGCCATAATCATCGAAACTGGCATTCGTGTCTCGTGGTACGACATCCCCTTTACAATCAAATACAAACTAATGCTTGTTTACTTTCTTCCTTTTCAGGATACTATCTGAACTACTAAGAGACTCGCAACCATTGCGGATCAGTCATCGGCTGCATCCGAACCTCCGTATCGATACTTTTGGTATGCTGTCATCGGTTTGCACACTGGTGTTATAACTCAATCTTGTTTAAAGTTTTGGTGTTGTTTATATAAATAGCGATGAACGCATATATTTCTCTATGTATATGTAAATATGTTTATAATCTAAGGCTTTGATTTAGCTCTTTCTATGGTAAACATGATTTATGAGATTTTAGGACATAACAACATTGGGTCGATTAAATTTAGAGTTGAGTCGGGTCGGATTCTTCTAATGGTGTTTTTTTTATACACAAGATTGAATTTATGATCTTTTTTAAGGGACCTCAAAGTTTTTTATCATAGGCATAAGCATATGTTAAGAGGGATAATATAATTTGTAGCCCTTGAACTAGACCTGTCCATGGGCCGGGCCGGGCCGGGCCCGAAAAAATTTTGGCCCGCCTCCTAGGCCCGGGCCCGGCCCGGCCCGAAATATGGGCCTGAAAGTTTGACCAGGCCCGGCCCGGGAAAAATATCATAAGCCCGAGCCCGGCCCATTTTTAATAAACATTAAAAAATTATTTTAAAAATAAAAAAATAAAAATAAATTTATTTTAAAAGTATTTTAAAATTAAAAAATAAAAAATATATATTTATTTATTATATTCGGGCCGGGCCGGGCAGGGCCCTGGCCAAAAAAGTGGTGCCCGAGGCTCGGCCCATTTTTTAAACGGGCCTAATTTTTTTGCCCAAGCCCATATTTCGAGCCTATATTTTTACCCGAACCCTCCCATATTTCGGGCGGGCCGTCGGGCCGGGCCGGGCCGCCCGGCCCACGGACAGGTCTACCTTGAACTTGACAGTTAAATTCATTTTACTCCCTTAAAAAATATATAAGTTTGATGATGCGACGCTCTAAGGTTATGCCATGTCATCACTTTGATGATGTGGTATAAAAGAGTCTTACATACAAGGTTCTAATAATCGAACCAGTTAGACCGTTGGTTCTTAATTCAATTAATTTGATTAATTCAACTGTTGGACCAACAATAATTAAATAAATAATTAAAAATAAAAAAATATTAAACCGATTTGACTTGTTTAACTATTAATTTTTGTCTCAATTTTCAAATTTTCTCAGTTTCAGCAGTTTTCAATTCAATCGATTTAACTCTTTTATTTAGACCAGTATACTAGTCGATTTTTAATCTCAATCGATTGAATCGATCAATCTAATCTTATCTCAAGAACACTGATTACATCATCAAATCCCGATAAAGAAAATCATCTATATTTTATATACTATTTTTTCACATAAAAAAATGTAGGACGAATTCCACCGTTTCCTTTTCTTTGACTAAACTAATATGTTGGTAATTCAAACACTAGAATCTAGAAATGCCTCATCAGACTTTTCAAGTTTATCTGATTATTATATTTTGGATTATTATCTTAACAAAGATTATTTAAAAAATTCAGTCTTAGCTCGATTGGTAAGGATATTGTTGTTAATGTAGGAGGACGTGGGTTCGAGTGCGTTGAAACGCATTATCCTCCTATTTATGAGTCGGGGAGGGGTTATAAATAATTCTAGATATTGTGCCAAAAAGAGTAAATACGATCGACTGTTCAAAAAATATTATATAATTAAGCTAAAATGCTGCATGTAGCATGTGTTTTAATTGGCACATATTCGATCGTCTAATTCGCGGGCTTGAATTTGTTTAATTGACTTTTTATTTTATAGCATGCCTTTGTACTTCGTAGAATTGAAAGAAGAAGAGGTTAAAATTTTCTGTTAGTCCCTCTACTTGTATAGAATTTAAGATTTAATTCTTACACTTTAAAATGTTAAAAATTCAATCCTCTTATTTTTTTTAATTTAAAAATCTTAGTTCAATCATTATCGTTTTTGGTAGTTTTTTTTTTTTGAAATTTGTCAACTTATCATGTTTATTTTCTAACCAATCGTATGAGGACAATCTAATCAAAATTCTAAATTAACAACTTTTCGTAGAAAATACTTACGATTTTAATGATTGTATTGGGATTTTTAAATCAATAAAGTAGGAGGAATTTTTTAAGTACAGGCACTAAATCTTGAATTTTGTCAAACTATAGGGACTAACAACATATTTTAACCAAAAATAAAATGAAAAATAAAAGGGTAAGCTACACTCGTTTTCACTAAACTATTAGTAAGTTTACATTTTAGTCATTCAACTTCAAAAAGTTACAACATGATTACTGAACTATTCGAAAATTTTCATTTAAGTCATTGAACTATTCAAATGTTTAAGTACCTAACTGGACAAAAAAAAAAAACCCTGAATCCAAGTTCAGATACCAAAATTTATATTTTCCCTTTTTTAAATATCAAATTTTGTCAAAGTGCAGGGACTAACATCATATTTTAACCAAAGAAAAAGGTGTCATCGTAGAACGGCCTGCTTATAACTGCTAGTTTCCTCTTCACCAAATCCCCCATTCAATCCATAAAAGCTTTCTCTTTATCTCTGAAATGGCAGTTTTAATTCATCTGGTAAGCAAATTTTAAAGGTCTTCTTTTTTCTTCTTCTTTTTTGGTTTCTTGGATTAAATTATAAAATTTTTAAGATATGAGTTTTTTCCCTGATGAAGTTATTATAGAAGTCCTTGCTAGATTACCTATAAAGCCCCTTTTTAAAACCAGAACCGTTTGCAAACTTTGGTATGGATTGCCCTCAGACAAATATTTCGTTAAACTTTACAACCAGGTGTCTGATAAGAATCCCATGGTCCTTGTTGAGGTCCACGATTCGACCAAGCCGAATTCGAGCTTAATCTGTGTCGATAATTCGAGGGGTGTGTCCGAATTTTCATTGGATTTCTTACGAGACAAGGTCAACATTAGAGCTTCATGTAATGGATTGTTGTGTTGTTCCAGCATTGCAGTTAAGGGTGTTCATTATGTTTGTAATCCAATGACTAGGGAGTTTAAGGTGTTGCCTAAGATTAAGGACCAGAATTTAACCCGGTTTTACCCCGACAGTGAGGCCACGCTTGTTGGTTTGGCCTGTGATCCGTCGCGGGGTAAGTTTGATGTTGTGTTAGCGGGGTATCAATGTGCGGGGTCAAGTCGTAGACCGGACAAGACATTCGCGTGTTTGATATTTGATTCCGATTCGAATAAGTGGAGAAAATTTGTTTCTTTCCAAGAAGAAATCTTCACACATATGAACAGGAACCAAGTTGTGTACGTCAATAGCGCGCTTCATTGGTTAACCGGTAGCGGTTCGTACATACTCGTGCTTGATCTCAATTTCGAGGTTTGGAGAAAGGTTTCGGTGCCGGATGAAACTAGATACGGGACAGGGAACCGAGTTTACTTGTTGGAATCCGACGGATGTTTGTCTTTGATCGAGATTTCGGATACATGGATGAAGATTTGGGTAATGAAAGAGTATGAGAGGGAGCTTTGGCATATGGTGGATAGGGTGAGTCTTGGGTGCATTAAGGGACTAGTACATGGTATTTTCCCTATAGCTCAAACCGGCGAATGCGTCTTCTTGGCGACGCACAAGCAGGTTTTGGTCTATCATCGGACGAGCTGGGCGTGGAAAGAGATGTACTCGGTGCAGAACAACGCTACCCTCCCGTTGTGGTTCTCGGCACACGCATTTCGAACCTCGATTTTCCCTTGTGAGTGAAGGCCAACATATGATGATAAGGTTGTTGTTAGTAAATAAACCCATTTTGAAAAATGAAAACATTGTGAATCTTTGAATTCTTTGCTTTATTGTATGAAATTTGTATTGATTTTGGTCTAAACCTATGGTCTCTCAAGTTATTCATTTTAGTCCATTTTGGCTGATTGTAGTATTCATTGAAGTCATATCATCTTGGTTCAAGCCAGAAAAGATGAACATTCACATTCTATTCTAGAGATATTATTAGTTTGGGATAAAATAACATTTAATCCTTGAACTTGATAACATTTTTTTATTTTGGTCTTTGAACTTTTTTTAGTCTGCATTAGTTTCGAAGCTTGACAGCTTTTGCCAATTTGGTACCTGAACTAGAATTTCGTTAAGCTATGATGACATGACATTCTAAGCCTGTACCATATCGTCACTTGAATTCTTTTATAATTTTTGTTTTCTGTTTTTACATATATATTTTAATTTTTAGGTGATGATGTGGTAAAATCTTAGAGGACCATATTATCATACCTTAACGGAATTCAATTTCAGAGATCAAAATGGGAAAAGTTAAGTTTTGAGACTAATATGAACTAAAAAAGTTTAGGGACTAAGTTAAAAAACATGTCATGTTTATGAACTAAATGTTAGGAGTCCGACACTAGACATTGGTGATTCTTATCATTTATAGGCATTTTGTCTCATAATTGCATCGGCTCTAACTAAAACTAAAGTCAAATCGGGTCGGAAAAAACTCTCCTAAACATTATTTTTTCCATCCACAAAACTCAAACTAGATCATACTTGAAAAATGAAATGATGCCTAGTAAGTTTTTGCATAAGGCTTAATATAACATTTGGTTCTTGAACTTGACACTTTTTTCTAATTTGGTATCTAAATTTTTTTTGCCCAATTAGGTACCTGAACTTGACATTTTTTTTAAAATTTGGTACTAAACTTTTTTTTGGACCAAATTTGGTACTTGAACTTGGCATTTTTTCCTAGTTTGGTACCCAAGCGTTTTTTTGGATTCAATTTTGTACCTAAATTTATTAAATGTTATACAAATTACTCAAAACACTAACGGTGTTTTTTTTTTGTTATGCTACAAAAATATTATCAGTATCAGAGGAAATTCATGTTTAAAAAATAGGTATTGAGCTATGCTTAACGAATTAATATTAAATAAGAAAAAAATTAAAACCCCAAATTAAAAGAAATTTATTATTTTCAATTAATAAAATAATTAATTAAACAAACAAAACTAAAAGTAATTGAACATATAAAATACAAAAAAAAAAATCATATTTGTTACATATGAGTCATACATTGATTATTTTTGCTACTTCATAAAAAAAAAAAATAACATTGCTAGTATATTTGAGTACTTTACAAAACGTTTGACAAGTACCAAATCGAACAAAAAAAAAAGATTAGGTACAAATTAGGAAAAAGAGTCAAGTTCAGGTACCAAATTGGACCCCAAAAAGTTTAAGTACCAACTTAAAAAAATGTCAAATTTAAGTACCAAATTAAGAAAAATTATCAAATTATCAAATCAGACCAAAAAAATTTTACATACTAAATTAGGAAATAAGGGTACTTGTCTCCTCCTAAATGGTAAAATTGCTTTTTAAACCTCTTGAAAAACATTTGAAAATTTATAATACAATTATGGTCTCCTCTGAGGTTCGATCTACTCTAGCAGCTTGAATTAGATGGCGTTGAAGTTCAACTAGCTTATTCAAATCATAATTTTCAACAATAGAAAAAAAATATTAAAAAATATTTTATATAATTCAACTAATTTCAATTTGATTTTTTAATTTTTTAACTGAATTAATCGATTAATTCAATTTTAACAAATCATGCACTCCTAAATAAAATACTTTACGAATCGAGCTATGTATAATATTCCAAAATATGTATTGCAAATACGGTTCATGAACACTTTTACTCTGAAGTTTAATTAGAGGTAATAACGGGTTGGGTCAAACTGATTGACTCGATAAATATATAAAATTAATTTTATTATTTTTGAAAAAAAAATGCAAGTAGCTAATTCTCAAAGTCAAAAACTTGGACAATATAAAATTTGGAAAAAAGAACATTAAAAATATACTTGAAGATGATGATTACATGGAAGATTTGAATAATAATAAATCAAACTAGAAATTTTTGGAACCCAAATTAAATTATAATATTTTGAATTAAAATATAATTTAATTAAGTTTATAATGTTTAGGATTAAACCAAAATTTTATTATTTTTGAAGATTGAAATATAATATAATTATATATTATTTTATAAAGGTTATTATATGTACATATTATTTAAACTCAAAATAACTGGATACCAAAAAATTACGAAAATATCTTCCCGAAATTAGAAAGTTATATTATTCAATAGTATTTTTGTCTTTTCACTTTAACAAAAATCAATTAATATATATGTATGATGGGATTTGAACTCGCACCGATTGAATTATTAAAACCTTAAATTTATCACTCAACTAAAGCTTCATTTTAATTTATTTTATGCATTTTTTTAATATATGCAATTTATTATCTCCATCAATTGTGTATCTATACTTACTATTAATAAAACCCCTGACTGTGTAGGTATCATGGGTTAAACGGATACCAACTTGGTTAGAAAATTACGAAAATGTTCTTTTGTAATTGAAAATAAATTATATTATTCGACAGTATTTTAGTCTTTCACTTTAACAAGAACCAGTTAAAATACGCACAAATAGAGTAATAAAATATATTCTAATTTTAATATGCACAATATATTATCTTTATTAATTGTATATATTAATAACATTGTTTATTGAATTAGTATCACAAGTCAACTCGACACTAACTCATAATTGATAAAAAAAACCGTGATAAATAATTATAGTGCATTTAATATTGTTTATCTTAAGTGTATTTAAATTCCGTTATACTCATAATTTAATTTAATTTTTTTATTTTAATATCGTATGTATTTCGTGTGTTATTATGATTAATTAGTCGTTTCATCGTTTATTATATATTAGTTTTAAACACGTTTTAAATCTATTGCCTCCACATGCATACACATAAATTTCTAGTATACATTAAAGGATTATATAAACCAAAATAATTTTCAAATAAATAAAAATTAATCAATAACGTTTGTCTATATTTGAAAAACATTTTTTATATAGAATTTTAAAATTATTTCGCTAATTTAAATATAAAACATTTATTCCTACATCATAAAAAGAATAAAATCAATTATAAATTAATAAAAAATAAAATTCAACAAATAACCACGATTTTTTACTTATATTTCAAAAATCATTCAGGCACTATGGTTCGGTTCGGATCAGTTTTCGGTTTTTTTCTCTAACCAGGCAGTGTAATAAAAAGAAGAAAAGCCACGTTGAGGAGGAAAACGAAACCGGAAAGTTTCAGGTGTAGTGTCACTTGTAGCCGGTTAGAAAAAACTCGCAAGCTTCGGGTTCTCACAAGGTTTTCACGAGCCGGAGCCGGTTCGAGTGCACGGACTCTGTCTTGGGGACATGATAAAATAATTCAGAAGCGGGTGGACGAACAATTCTAGTGGTTCACAATGAACATACATGCCCACAATGGTAGACAACAGGTGCATTCAGTCACTCGGCACGAGTATCCTTTGCATTGTTACAACCTTGGCCTGAAAAGAATCCCAGCCGGACGTGTTCTCATCCGTTACCTAGAATATCATCCAAGACTCGAATCGGTCCCAAATGACCTAAGCTGTTAAACAAACACTGGACGAAAACATGCCATGTCACAACATTGGGACATATCCCTTCATTTATCATCTTATTAAGATAACTGATGGCTTCTTCTATACCAACCCAATTACAAAGTCCCCATATAAGACTGGTATACGAGACTACGTCGGGATGCCAATCGCCCGAAGCACGAACACAATCCAAAAGTCGGACCGCGGTCTTCACCTTACCCTGCCTACAATAGGTAAAGATTATTATATTATATGTGATTGCATCGGGTTTTATACCTCGAGCCACCATTTTCCCAAGAAGTTGCAGAGCTTCCTCTAGTTTACCGGCATGGCAAAATCCGGACAGAATGGTGTTGTAAGTGACTAAATTCCACTCGATCCCTTTTTCTTCAATCTCCCTTATGAGCCCGAACACGTCTTCTAGTCTATCTGCTTTGAAGAGGCCATCTAAGAGCTCGTTATAAGTTACGATGTTAGGTGCACAACCATAATGCCTCATTTCCTCTAGTGCTTTTATTGCCCAATCAACTTGGCCGTTACTACATAAACCTTTGATAAATGCATTGAAAGTAACCGTGTTCGGAGCACAGTTTTCCAACACCATCTTCTCGATAAGAAAATGAGCTCGGTCGAACATGTTATGCCGGCAAAGAACATCGACCATGCTGGTATATGCCACGACATTGGGGTGACAACCATTAGACATCATTCTATTCCATGTTTCGGATGCACCAGTCAAATCACCGACCTTTGCAAATCCATTGATAAGAGAGCTATACGAGACTACATTCGGAGACCAGCCATTTTCCTCCATCTGATAGGAAACAGATAAAGCCTCACCGACCTTCCCGTTTGAGCAGAGACCGTGTATTACCGTGTTAAAGAAAACTATATTCGTTTCGATTCCCTCTCGAACCATCCGGTTCCACAAGTCAAAAGCTTCATGAACCCTTCCTTCCATGAAATACCCCTTTATCAAAGACGAAAAAGTGTAGATATTGGGGCTGCACCCTCTCACAAACATCTTAGCAAAAACCGCGAGCGACAACTCGATATTTCCTGTACTCGAAAGGGAACTGATAATCATCGAATACGATCTAACATCAGGTTCTAATCCTTCCACCAACATATCTTTCAACACACCAAATGCTTCCTTAAGCTTATATTCCGCACAATACCCGCTAATCAACGCATTATAAACACTAACATACGACCTAAACCTCATCACAAGCTCCCTAGCTTCTTCGACTTTACCGAGTTTACACATCGAAGAAACTATAGTCACATAGCTCATAGCATCCGGGGAATACCCGACGCTTGCCATTTCATCCAACAACATACAAGCACTATCTATCTTATCATTCATACACAAAGCTTTCAAAAGGATATTGTAAGTATGCAAATCTGGCACCAACCCGTCTCTCTTCATATTACCGTACACCGGACCAATCATCGACAACCGGTTTTCACTAAGCAACGCATCCAAAACACGATTATAAATCCTAACAGTCGGCTCACAACCGAATTCCTTAACCCTATAAAACATTTTCAAAGCTTGTTCACCTAAACCCTTTTGATGATAACAATCAATAACAATCACAAACAAGTCTTCACTACAACTAATACCATCTAATTTCATCTGTTGCAAAAGATATTGAATACCATCGATTTCGGGTTCGATTGCGAGCTTGCGGATCATGCATTGGTAGGTTAGGAGGGTGTGTTTGAAGGAATTTGAATTGGCTATGGATTTGAAATAGTTTAAAGCTAAAGAAATGTTGGGTTCTTGTTTTAATGCGTCGAGAACTTGGGATTCTTCGATTTGGGACTGGGTTTGATCGGATTGGGGTTCTTTCATGGGAGTTGAAACTGGGTTTGTGTTTAAAACGAATGGGATTGAAGGTTTCTTAACTTTCAGCAATAAAGAGCGGCCTTCTCTTAAGTACATGATTAAAATGTAAAGCTCGAAATTTTCAATTGAAATGAAAACTAAAGTTGGCTTACCTTGAACTTGTTGATTTGAAGGGTTTGGGTCGGAAGTTGCAGAAGAATCGAAGTGAAGAAGACAGAGGAAGTCTGCTATAGAGAACAACAACGCCAAATAGTAAAAGGCTTAAACTTTGGTCAAATTCTGCTAGAGTCCCTGTACTATGTGTAAGTCGTGCATTTAGTCTCTATCCTCTAATTTAATCGATTCTATTTCTTGTATTTTTCCAATTTTAAAATTCAAGTTTTGATGCAAATGCTAACCTTTGAATTCTTTAACTTCTTTTTAATAATAATGTGAAAATAGCAAGATGTCGTTAACTTACACATGTGATAATATATTTGTTGTATAAGATTTTGAACAGAACTTAATTTGTTACCTGTTATTGTCGGTCAAGACTCGAATTTTAAAATTGGTTATATTACGCAAGTAATCTATATACTGTGTGGAAACTATGGATTTAGTTCTTGAGACTTAATTTGGTTTTTCTCAATCCCTTTACTTTATGAATTATAAAATTTCAATTCTCACTAAACGGTGGATTCATTTCTACTATTTTCAAAATTTGATGCGGCAAATATATTATCGAATATGTAATGTTATGCCAGCTTATTATTTCTACATATTTTTCAAAAAAAAAAAGAAAGAAGAAGTTAATGAATTTAACTACTGTCATTTGCATTAATATTGAAATTTTGAAATTCAAAAAAATAACAACTAAAAATGATCTAATTAAAAAACATGAACTAAATCTACAGCTTTATATGTAGTACATGGCTAATAGCAGAATTTAATCATCAGATTTAACTACTATTGCTTAACTACCATCATATCATTTTTTGTACGGGTGGTTATTTGGAAGTAGAATGTTTATGAGATAACATCATAAATATTAGTATGTTTTTATATTTGTTTTCTGACTTTGTTTGAAATATGAAATAAAAATTTTACTGTAAATGACTATTTTAAATTTATTTTAAGTTCACTCATATTATTTTTAAATTAATATTTAAAATAATTTTTTATTAAATTAGATTTAGATAACTTAACATATTTTTAAATGTTTACATAGTATTTTATTATACAATTTATAATTATAAATTTAATTTTATGTAATATAAATTACATAATATATAAATTAAATTAAAAATATTTTATAAAGATATAAAATAAACCAGTCAAACGGAATTATCTGTGTTTGACTTTTGGATGTTAAAAATCCAAACTTAGTCTACATTTTAAGCAAGCCTATTTTACATTATTTTAATTTTTACTTAAATTTAATTTTTGGGTCTTATATTATCCTCTAAATTTTTCATATTTCGAATTAATGTTCGAGTTTCAACTAATAACCAAATTAGTTCCATGAAAGTTTTAATCTGGGGTTTAACCACAATCAGATCCGAACAAAAAAGTCTAGAGATTGATGTTGGCGATGAATTGTTGAATGCCCGTGAGCCCACTTGAACCAGAATCTGATCAGCCTGACAAGAGTTTAAGGCTTCGGTCTTCAGGGTCTTTAAGGCGCTAAGCATTATTTATTTAAAACTTAATTAATAAATTATATCAGTTTAAATATTAATAGATATTGAAAACATATATAAATTATATCAAAAATCAGTCAAAAATCAGTTTAAATATTGTATCACTCAAAAATCAGTCACCTAAAATCAAACCAAAACTTTTATTTAATTTAATTTTTTTATGATATGAAAATAAATATTTTATATCAAAAATAATTTAAAAGTTGCATGTAAAAAATATTTATCAAAAGAAATCATATTAAAGCTATTAATTATTTTAAAAAATATTTACGAAATAATATAAAAAATTTAATCAAAAATTATTACGAAAAACTAAAAACCGAACTGAATTTTGATGATTGATTCAAAAAAATTTTGAAACCCGAACCAAATCAAACTGAATTAATATCACTCTGAAAACTATACCATGATATTTAAATGATGATACAAATATTTTGAAAACTCTTGTGCAATTTATCGATTTTTTAGAAAAAAAAAATTCTAAAAAATCCATATAATTTTATAAATGGCTATCATCATCATCATCATCATCATGCAAAAATGGCCATTCAACAAACTAATCAATTCAACAAATGATAAAAAGTTAAAAGAAAAGAAACCCAACTTTAAGAAAACAAATCTACTTTCATCCTAAAAAGATGGGAAATTATCAGATTAATCTAAAACATTCATACAGTTACAGAGTTTCTAAACCAAGCTGTTCTTCTACATTATCCAAAATATCCAAAATATAATTACCACATTGAAACATGAACAATAAAATGCAGCATCCATCCCATCATCATCATCATCATCACCATCATCATATCCTTTCTACTTTTTTTGTTTTTTCTAACACACCAAACAGAAAGCCAAATGGGTTTTCTAAAAGAGAGAAAGGGAGAGAGAGATTTGACCTTTGTTATGACAAAAGCCATTCAGTGGTGTTCTTTTAGCCCTATCGTTTTGAAGGTCTCTCATCATCGTCTCCGCCGTCATCATCGTTGTCATCGGAATCATCTCTGTCTGTCCTCTTCCTCTTTGGCGGAGCTTCGATCTTTCCACTACCTTCTTCATCGTCTTCATCATCTTCTTCTTCTTCTTCCTCTTCACCATTTTCTTCTGGTTCAAAATCACTAGCGTCTTCTTCATCTTCAGCTGGTACTACAGGCCGGACAAGGTATTCTGTTCCCATATCCTCCTGAAAACAAAACAGGTTAAAGCAAATAACAAACAAAAAACAATTTTCCTATGTATTTTTCCTAGTAGCCAAACATGGAGACATGGAAAAATAAAATCTCTGGATTAAGAGAACAAAACTCAGATGAATAACTAATTGAGAAACAAAAGAATAAAAATTCAAAATATAACCCTAGATCTAGAGCTTCTAAGTCAGATTTTGAAGACTCTGAAGTGAATTTTGATTATGGATTTTGATACCGAGCATCAGCTATGTTGTATAAGTGAACAAATTTCTAATGTTTTTGGATCTGTGAAATATACAGTCAATTATATTCTCCTTTCGTTGCATAGAAAAGGAAAAAACTAGATCTAAGAGGAAAACTAAAGAATTACAAATATCCTTCTAGAAATAGTAAATATTTATGAGAAATTAAGCTTGATTCTTGAATAATCATAAAAAGGACTCGAAGATTTTATGTTTAATTTTCGGATTAGTAAAGAATCAAACAGTTAGCCCCAAAAAAAGTACGGAAAACAATGGATCTGAACAGTTTCAGCTGAAAATAAAAAAGACTTGAGAAAACAAAAATTTTCCATTAATCACAATATTTAACTGGAATTAAAGTAAGATTAAAAGAATTTTACCTCTTCTTCACCTTCTTCATCTTCATCACTGTCGTCATCGTCGTCGTCGTCGTCATCGTCATCGCCGTCGCCTTCATCGTCGTCATCATCGTCTTTAACATCCTCGCCCTCCTCGTCATCAGCTATCAGGACAGGAGGACCGGATGAGTGAAGAACCTGCACATCGTCATCCTCCTCTCCTTCGTCGTCGTCGTCGTCGTCGTCGTCATCTTCGCCTTCATCATCCTCATCCTCGTCGTCGTCGTCGTCGTCTTCCTCTTCCGGTTCGCCGCCTTCTACTTCACTTTCATCTTCACCGCCAACCTCTTCTTCCTCTTTCATAGCCTTGATTTCATTTTCCTCTTCGAACACCGTCTCCTCTTCCATCAACTTCATCTTTAGCCACAAAAAAAAAATCTCAAACGAAAATTTTCCCTCTTTTTTTTTCCCCTTTTTTTTTCTCAGGAAAAAATCAGAAAATTGGAAGAGAGAGAGAGAGAGGAAGCTTGTTTGCTCTCTCTACCAGTAGCTTCTGCAATGGTGATCTCAGCCGTTGAAGCGAGGATTCACGCGGATTGCTGACGTGGAGAAAGATCGAACGGTTTAAATGAGAGAATATGTATTTCTATGGTAATTGAATCTTGCGGCGCGTCCTTTACCGCTTTTTCTTCATCAGCTGCTTGTCACGTGCGAGAAATGAGTTAGGTTTTGAGTGGGGAGCCTAGGGTTAACGGGATTTTTCTTTTTATTATTCCGATGGGTAAATATAATTTTCGGTACCCGAATTTAGTTTTAATATTCAAATTGGTACTTATGTTTTTCTTGAGGTCGGTACTCGAATTTTGGCTTCCATTTCATGTCTATTTTTGGGTAAAAGTATCATAGAGGCTCCTATAATAGGAGTCATATTGCATTCCTCTACTTAAAAATGAACAATTTAATCCTTATATATTAGATGAAAGAGCAATTTAGTCCTTTTCGCTAAAATTTCATTTATTTGTATCGTTAAAAACTAATGTGTCTGGTAGAATAACTAGATATCATGTTGACATATAAAATCAGTTTTTAAAAGTAGAAATTTATCAAATTTTTAACAGAATGATCAATTTGCTCTTTGGTCTAACATACATATATAATTACATAGCTACCAAGTGAATTTTTTATGATTATTTCAAAATGTCACACAATAAATTTAATAAAAAAATTAACAGTGTTAACCGCTAGACTTAAATTTTGATATTTGAAAAGTAAAAAGATTGAATTTCTGAAAATAAAATTACAAAAATTAAATTCTAAATTTTTGAAAAAAATATAGGGACTTATGACATATTTTAACCATATAAAATATAAACCTTCTTGTTACAAAGAAAAATTATAATAAATATATTACAGTACTGCTGCACAGTTGCTTGAAATAGTAATGTTAATGTTTTAAGCATAATGGTGTCCTACGTTCAAATCAAGGATGAAGCTAAAAATTTAATGGTGATGGGCCAAAATTGAATTGAAAATTTTGGGGGGTCCAAAATGCAATTATACCAAATCCAAGGGCCAAGACTGCCTCCCCACCCTTGGCTCAAATCTATGTTAGATTTTGGGGGTCCAAAATGCAATTACACCGAATTTGAATTGAAAATTTTGAGGGTCCAAAATTCTATTATAACTCTCAAAAAAAATTTAAATAGTTTTACAATAAGGGTAAACTACAAAAATAGTCACTTTTGTCTGTCTCGGATTACATTTTAGTCACTTATGTTTGAAATGTTATGTTTTAGTCACTTATGTTATCATTTAGTTACGAAGTGGTCACTCTACCGCTAAGTTCCATTACCTCTCTAATGGTGGTCCTACGTGGCAGTCCAAATGGGTTTTAAATGCCAACTTGGATGTCCTACGTGGTAGTCCAAATTAAATTTATTTAATTAAAAACCAATTTTCAAATTGTTATTTAAAACTCATTTAGACTGCCACGTAGGACTGTTGTTAGGGAGGTAATGGAATTTAACGGTGGAGTAAGCATTTTGCAACAAAACAATAACGTAAGTGACTAAAACATAACATTTCAAACATAAGTGATTAAAATGTCATTCGAGTTAAACAAAAATGACTATTTTTGTAGTTTGACCTTATAATAATATAAAAAAAATAAAGCTGGGTTAGATTTTGTTTTAACTAGACTTTGCATTTGCTTTCAAATTATTATTATGGTTAAATTATGATTGTAGTCTTTGTACTATGAACAAATTTAAAATTTAATCCCTCTATTTTAAATTCAATCAAGATTCACCCATCTAATTATGCTTAGTTTTTTTACTATGATCAAATTAGGGATTTAGTCCATTTAACTTATTTTTTGTTACAGTTCAATCTTCTAATATTAAACAAAAAATGTAAAGAAAAGAAAAACATGATCCGTATCTTGTTCCTTAAATTTTATTGATTAACCATTAAACCATGCATAATCTTTAGAACACCAACAATGATAAAAACAAATTAACCCAGCAACTCTATGATCCCAGCTGACATAAGAGAAAGATCATGAACAAGTCTATTCCTATCACTAAACGGCGTTTTCTCAGAAAACTGCTCATCGCACGCATTGACATTAGTCGCCACCGTTGCCGCATCGTGTCTTGACGTGGCATAGTCCTTAGAACCCAAAGCAGCAATGGCTTCCGGCAGTAGCCTTTCGACCGAGGCATCATACGAGTCGATGCAAGTGCCATAGGATCTGTACAAGACAGGATCCGAAACATTCTTGAACAGATCCACAATGAAATTCAACGTGGCATTAGCCTTGTCTATGACTATCTCGACCGATATTTTAGCTAGGCCTTCGAGGTTTGCATTCGAGCTTCGAGGGTCTGATCGAAGAGTCGAGTTGCAAAGGGCGAAAAAACCAGATTGCCTGCATGTTTGTTCGATCAAATCCATTGTTTTCTTGTTTGAAATTGAAATTGCTTGTGTTGCAAGGAACCCAAGGATTAGAGAAAACAAAAGGGGAGCTTTTAAATTTTGAGGCATGATTTTGTTCATACTTTGAGATGGCTGGTGATTGAGGGTTTCGGGTTAGGGTTCCTCCTTTTTAAAGCTTTGGGGATTTTAATTTTTAAACTGAATTTTGGGAACTTGTTTAGGAAATTAATTGTTTCATATATGGAATCAAAGTTAACGGCATAATATAACATAACCGATTGTTTGTGAATTAACCATGGAAGTTTTTTACTATTATATGTTAAATTAGTCCTTGTACTTTTCAAGTTTTCAAATATCGGTCCTCACCAAATGATAACTACATGAGTTTTATTATTTTCGAAATCTGATGTGAAAAACATGCGTGTCATGTCATGTTAGCTTGTTATTTCTATGTATTACTCACTAAAAATTTAGGTAATGGATTAACGACTATAATTTTCGTCAATATTGAAATCCCAAATCCCAAAAAGTATAAAGACTTAGAATGATCCAATTAGAGAAATTTGGACTAAATTAATCTACAATTGTACACATCGTAGATGACTAGTAATTGAATTTAACAAAATGGATTTAACTACTTTGTTTGGTTCAAAGCTAAAATTTCAAATTTTGAAAAGTATAGGAACAAAAATTAACCAATTCGATAAGAACATAGACTGAAATTGATAAATTTAAAGTAAGGGACTAAATCCATAACTTTTGCAAAGTATAGGGACTATTAGATAATTTTAACCGGCCAATATATCAATAAAATTTTAAGGGTAAAACAATCTTCAGTCTTCGAACTTGGTAAAATTTTCTAACTTGGTCTTAATTTTTTTTTTTTTTTTGTATATGTTAATCTTCGAACTTGACAAATTTTTTCAATTGGCATAATGATTTTTTTGGCCCTCCAACTTTACAAAAAAGTCATTTTAGCTCTCCATTTAAATTTTCACCTCTTTTAGCCCTTGAACTTGTATTTTTTGTCGATTACCCCAAAATGGATTGAAAAGTCAATGTTTGTTGACTTTGCTAACATGACATGCACGTGGATGACATATAAGTATTTATTAATTTTTAAAATTTTAAAAATATTTTTATGATTTTAATTATTTTTAATTTTTAAAAATATTTTTTGAATTTTTATAATTTTTAAATTTTAAAAAATTTAATTAAATGTGTACATGTAATCCAACTATCCAAGTGTATGCCATGTCAGAAAAGTTAAAAAAATATTAACTTTTCCATCCATTTTGGGATGATTTGACAAAAAAGGCACGTTCAAGGGCTAAAAGAGGCGACAAATTAAATGAAAGGCTAAAATGATTTTTTTTTTATAAAGTTGGAGGGCCAAATAAGTCATTATGCTTTTCAAATTTGGCTCCTAAACTTAGATCCCATTAAAATATGGTAACATGCTATTTTGAGATTTCGTCCCTTCATTACTTGAAAATTTAAAATATGCACAATCTAAGAATAAAAAAATTATAAAATTAAAAAAAAAAATTATGCGATAACGTGGTGCAATCTTAGAGTGTCATCTCATTATAATGGATTCCAAATTTAAGGATGAAATTGGAGAAATAAACCAAGTTTCAGAACTATCGTGGAAAAGAATTAATGACAACTGTGGAACAAGTTGTCAAGAGACTAAATATTATTGCTCACCGATTCGGTTGAGAGTCGAAGTGGTCTGGTAATAGTGAATGATGTTAGAGATCTATGCAATCGATAATGAATAGAATTACTCATAATCTCTCCTCAATTTTCAAATAGAAGGATAGTACACTTCTGCGCACTCAAACTCGTGTCCTCTTACAATGACAATAATATTAATACCAATCATACTAAATTAAATCGAGATTATTTATTTGTTTTAATACAATATTCAATTAGGTTTTCAATTTATGGTGTTGGAGAAAATCATGGTCAAAATCAAGGATTATCAATTATTTCTAATTCAATTTTTTTAATATTTACCATTTTTACGCATAAATTTGTACTATAAACATTACTTCGTGCGTACATTTTTAACATAAGAAAAACAACTTTTCTCATAATAGAAAGTTAACAGACTACGGGCCGGTGGCCCACCTGGCCTAGTAAGCTAAGCCCATGGAATAGTTTCCAAGTATTTTTTTTAATATTGGATCAATTCAAATTCAAATTATGGATTTCAGAACCAGACCTAAACCCTAAGCCTTAAATCCTAAACCGAAGGTCGAATTTATTAAACCATCACTTTGTATGATTTGATTAAACAAAATATTAAAAATTTATAAAAATATTAAAATTAAAAGATTGGTCAACTGATTTAGCAATCGGTCCAATTGAGTTTTTAGTTCGGTTTCATCGATTTGTACTAATTCGTGTGCCTATCAGTTTGATTCCTTTCTCTGTACCAATACCTTGGCTGAGTCTTGATCCAATTGGTTTGATCGACCCTTCGATCCGATTGAAATAACCATGATTCAAATTAAATATTTTTTTAAAAATGTATGCATTTAATATAATATATATTTTTATTTTTTGGTGTAATATATCATTTGATACCTGAGTTTGACATTTTTTCTAATGTGGTATCTGTGTTATTTTTTTGTTCAATTTGGTACTTATATTTGACAAAAGTTATATATTTTGGTACTCAAAAGTAACAATGTTAACTTTTTAATGTTTAATTTGGGTTTTAAAATTGATTTAATGAAAGTTAATTGCTAATATTAAACCAAAAAAAAGTATGATTTTTTATCAAATCAACTTCGAAACCCAAGTTAAACACTAAAGAGTTAGCAATGTTATCTTCAAGCACTAAAATGTATAATTTTTGTCAAATAGAAATACCATATTGAACCAAAAAATAACACAAATATCATATTAGAAAAATAGTATCAAACTTAGGTACCAAATTATGCATTAAACCAAAAATTTTAAACTATGAAATAGATTATTCGAATAGGTTAAGGGCTCGATCTTTCCAATAATTTAATGGATGTAATATTTTAGAAGTTATAAATAATTATTTTTAGACAGTAAAATAAGTCTTTAAAACTTGTTCAGTCGGGCCTAGAATTTATTTGATTTGAATCTCAGTTCGACTCGTGAATATCTCTATTAAGAATGATGAAAACCCTATATTGTATTCAAGACCAAATGTTTGACGTAAGTGACATATGGAGTTTAAAGTGTTTTTATGTATCGATAATTGTTGGACGCTTTTGTTGGTTTAAAAATTAAAAGAGAACCCCTGTATTAACCTGATGGCTAGAGTGTTCATTACTTTAAGTATAACCTGAGTTTGAGTTGTGCTAGTTGTGTTATTATTATGACTTTACGCTCCACTTATAATTCAAAAAAAAAAATAAAGAGAAAAACTTAAAATTAATTGCCAACGTGTTCATCCCTAAGAACATTTATTTTCTTTTTTGAACTTCAAGAAACTAAAGCTTAAAAAGGAGTTCACAGATGAAGAAATCCGTGATATAAAGCAACTCAGCAAAAAGAAAATTGCAAGTCAAATCAATGTATTTTTTGTATCAATCACTCAAATAATTTCGTTTTATTAATTAAAATATATATAATATTAAATTTAGTCATTAACGTTTAAATTTTTTGAATAATCTCATTATAGTGTCTGATTAGATTTATTTTTTTGACACAATACTTAAAATTAACTATAATCTCTCCTTAACTTATAAATAAGAGGATAGTACACTTCAAACTCACGTCCTCTTGTATTGACAATAATATTTATACCAATAAAATTAAGACTTAATCCCCATTGATGCAATTCACATGAGACAAAGGAACACAACTCAAAAAAAATCCCAAAGTATCATAAACAATACGGTGTGCTTGGAATAAAGCCTCCCACGCTAAATGATGAGCAGCTCTATTAACACTTCGACGGATCCAACGAAATAAAATGTGCCCAAAAAAAACACAAGCCAGCAATAGTCATCAAATATCAAACCAACCTCAGAACTATGAGACTTATTTGATTGTAAAAGTCATCACCTCAATGCCATTAGCTGTGGCCCCGACGGTCACAAGGAACGCCCCATTCTAATCACTAAGAACAGCCCCGAAGCTCGCCCTCCAATCAGGCAGCATGCCAAGCCGCATCTACGTTGGCATTAAGAGCACCCCTACCGAGGGCCAACTCCACACAACAGGCAGCGGAACTAGGCTACATCACAACAGTGGATAACAGTCGTTGGTACGCGGCACGTGAAGCTGCCCAATCGTGGATAAAACGCGCAGCAAAGGCCACAACAGATGCCGCAGCCACATACTCCCCTTGCCAAAGATAACAGTTCCGAAAATACCACAAACTCCAAGCCGTCACGGAAACTATTTCAAGCAGGCTACTGTCAGTAGAATATAAGAGCCCAAAAATCCAATGTTCAAACGATGTGGTATCAACAGTGATTGCAAAAATAGACTGGGTGGCAAAAGAATAAGTTTTGATCGTATTTATTTTTTTTCTATACAATACTTAAAATTAATTATAATCTCTCCTCAACCCATAAATAAGCGGATAGTGTACTTCAGTGCATTCGAACTCACGTCATCTTGCATCTAGAACAATACCTATACCAATAGAGTTAAAACTCAATCAACATTTATTAACTTTTTAAGATATTATTTATTGATAGTACATGAAATTACGAGTTTATACGAAACATTATTCAAATTTATATTTATTAAAAAAGAACATTCCAGATATAAATTTTTAATTGTAGAAATTCAAGAGCCAAACACGTGTACCTAAAGGACATAAAAAAAAGCATTAGGTGACAAATAAGTTAAAAACTCAGGGTTCCCAATTTTGACTCGTGAACCACCAAAAAAGGGGGATATTGTAAATGGGTTAAATTGATGCATTATTTTATGAAACCCCAAATTACTCATTTATTCTTAATTTTTGTAATTAGGAATAAGTGGTTGATTGAAGTGGTAAGAGTTTTTGTCTTTATAAAAAAAGACGATTAATCACAAGTCTGGTTTGACTCGAAGATGCTCTAAGGACTAAATTATCAAATTGTTAAAAGTATAAGTCTCGTGGTATATTTTAACCGAATAATAGTGTAAGTCCGAAACAAAACAATGCATTTGGCTTTCGCAAGGTTGTTTGTGGTTAAATTGTTCGATGGGTCCTTGTATTATAGGTTCTCTCTATTATAAAACCAAACAATTTAATTTTTGCATATTTAATTAGTAAAATTTTAATTTGACTTTTTCAAAATTTGTGAAGTTATAAATTAATATAATGATAAAATCACGTTTTCATCCTACCAAAATTTATAATTCAACTAAATTTCTAGTTCTACTCCTAATTACACAAAGACCTATCAACTGATTTTTCTTTTTATATAATAAACGTATTTTTTATTATATCTGTTTTACTGTTCATGAAGATAATCCTTTTGAAGTTAATGTCTGTTCTTACCAATAATTTTGTTTCTAAAGTTTGAACCTAAATTCTCTTATTAAAAGTACAATTTTACTTGTTGATATTAGATCTGTCCATGGTCCGGCCAAAAAATCCGCTCGAAAAGTGAGAGGGTTTAAGCAAAAATATAGGTCCGAAAATGGGACTTGAGTAAAAAAATAAGGTTCAATTAAAAAATTGGTTAGGCCTCAAGTAAGGCATTTTTGACCCGAGCTTAGCCCGAATTTGTAAAAAAAAAAAAAATGTTGTTTTCTCATTATTTTGTTGTCATTTCACTATTATGTTGCTACTATTTTGTCGTTATTGTTTGAATATTGTATAACTATTATTTTATTGTTAATTTTGTTACTATTTTAGAGGTATTTGTTTGTTAAGTTGTACCATTGTTAGTGTTATTTAAGGATAAAGATTTTTTAAATTTATTTTTAATTTGTTGAGAAATATTTTTTAATGTTTTTAATATTATATATATTTTTAAAAATATATAATTAATACGAACGAGCCGAGCCAGGTTTGAGCAAAATTTTTAGTCTATTTTTCGGGTTGATATAGGCTTAAGCCAATCAAATGGGCCTAAATTTTATCAAAAGCCGACCTATGAACCGGTCTAATTAATACCCGTCAAAGTAATTTAATTATTAATTTTGGAAATTAAACTCAATAACCAACCAAAATATGGATTCAAAGTAAAAAATTAGACCAATAAACCTAGGGACTGGTTGAACTAAAAACGATAATCTAACCATTCAATTCTAAGCATTGCTCATCTTAGCATTGATTCATGTGAGAACACAAAGAAAAATACCTTTAACCCCTCAAATAAAAAACCAAAATCCAAGTCCAAGAAGGCACCCCTTTTCATGTCCTAACCCTCCTATAAAAACAAGATGAATCCAATCACCATCTTAAAAAGAAAAACTCCAGACAAAGCCAATCAACCACCCCCTCCCATCAATATAGCCATTTTTCTCATCACCTCCACACATAAACGCACACAAAATGAACACCCATTCTCTCAAACTTCTCCTTATTCTCCTCACAATCACTTTCCCATCAACCCAATGTGATGATGATCTTGTAGACCAAATATGCAAAAAAACACCCTTCTATGACCTATGTATCTCCACCTTAAAATCCAATTCCAATGGCAAAGACGTGAAAGGTTTAGCCGGTGTAATGGCCGACACCATGCTGTCTGACGCCACCGACACATTGAGCTACATCCGAGCCGAAATAAACCGAACCCCAGATCCTAAAATTGAGAGGGCATTAGCTTATTGTGCCGAGCTTTATATACCGGTGGTGAAGTATAATCTTCCACAAGCCATTGATGCTTTGAGTAAAGGGCAGTTCGATTTCGCCGCCGATGGGATATCGGATGCGGCTAAAGAAGCAGATTCTTGTGAGAAGATGATTTCGTGGTCGCAGGAATTGGCGGCGTTGAGTGATCGGAATAAGTTGATTCATAGCTTATCTGATGTGGCCGTCGCCATTGTTAAGATTTTGCTTAAAGGTTAATGGACTTTGAAACTGTGGGGGATTTTGGTGACGAACTGCTTGTGTGTGTGTGTGTGTGTGTGTTTTTTTTTTTTCTGGCTGTGAATTTTTTTTTATTTATTCTGTTTGGGGTTTGGGAGTGTTGTTGTAATTTAAGTGTCGAGAAAAAATTTCAACCGTAGATTTAGCATCTTTTATTTTTCCTTTTTGGTTTAATTATGAGTTTGGTCCTTTCACTTTACCAAGGTGGAAAATTTGGCTTTTCTTTTTAATTTATTTGTTGGTAAGTTTGTATTAATTTGTTGCATATACGTTAATAAAAAAATTAATGGTAATAAAAAAAATAGGGTTTAGTTTAATGGTAAAATATAAAATGAGGAAAATTAAAAATACATAGGTTCAAATTTTCTTTTATATATTTATATAAATAAAATATATAAAATAATGAAATATTTCGAAATAATACAATTTATTTTGTAAATTGAGGGTATTTTTATCTTTTTCCAATTGAGTCGGTACCTGATTAAACTGTGATCCCAATTTATGACAAATGTACGATGTGGGTCGAAATATAAATTTATGTAACAAATTTTATATAAAAAATTGAAATAAAAATAAAATACTATTTTCGTTGAAATGTTAAAATTGAGATTATAAATACAATGAGTCAAAATATATTAAAAAAAAAACACAATAATGCCTTCAAAATAATATTTTTTGTATTATGAAAATAAATAATTTTAAATAATTTCACAACTAGACCTCATCAGATTGATATCAATGCAGCAAAACACTTTTATATATAAATAAATATAAATAATTAAATAATGTTATCCAATTCAACTACCGATCCAATTTATGATAAATTCGTGGAACTAAAATTTTAATTTTTAAATAATAATGGGATGAAATCCATAGCTTCGTCTTTATTGATTCCTATTTTGTTCTTTTGTTGTCATTTCATCCTATCAACATTTTAATTTTAATTTTTCATTTTACACTTTTAGTTTTTGTCAAATTGGCTAGCATTGGATGGAAAAGTTAACGGACCGTTCATTTTGCTGATGTGGATGACTATATACTGAGGTGGCATTTCGCGTATGTGCCACGTCCTCAACTAATGGCACCATTAGACTTCATTCTCTCTTTCCTTTCCAAATCTATGATTAGTTTGCTTCAATAATCACTAGAAATCCATGAAAACAAAACCAAACTCTCGAACTACTCAAGCCCTAATCTCTTTTTTGGCTGCCAAATCATCATTGAATTTCAATACGTGTTTCCTCTTGTCGAGGTCTCTCCTTCCACAATTCAAATTATCGAACAAACATCTCATGAACATGATCCTCTCGTGGTTCTCAATTTGGGTTACGGGTTTCTCTCATATTTATCGAAAGAGAATCCCTTAAAAAGTTTCAAGGTTTTTTCAGAATGATTTAAATTACAAATCTTCAAATCATTCAAGCATAGGTCTTTGTTTTTAACTATTTGATTATTTTTCCATTTCATTGACTTCATGTGTAATGTATACTTGGCTACAAGCCCATTATTTATAATATTTATAATTTAATAAGTTTATATCAATTTTAATTTTTTTATAATTTTTAATATTTAATATTTTTTATATCATTTCTTGAAAATTATATATATAAAACAATAAAAATAAAATATATATGAATTATTTATGCATGAAAAATTATATATGAGAAAACAACAAATCTATTATATTCTGAACATATTAAAAATAAACACTAACAAATATTCTTTTTTGTTGTTGTTGTTGTTGATTAAGTCTTAACTCGATAATACTCAGTTAGCATTAGCATTGTTATCAATGCAGGAGGACGTGAGTATCAAAATTCTTTAAGAGTATATTCTTCTATTTAAGGATTGAAGTGAGATTATGACTTACTCTAAGCATTGTATCAAAATTCTTTTCTTTTTGGGTAAATTACACTTGAGGCAACTGAACTATTAGCAAGTTTATGTTTTGATCACTCAACTTCAAAAAGTTAAAAAAATGGTTCTTTTAAAAAGTCTGACTAGCGAGCTTCTAGCAATAATTCGAAGATGGGTACAATAGACTAATACCCATCAATAAGTAGAAAAACATTTATTAAATCAAAATCGATCTAATGAGCAGTGTTGAATATTGGAGAAGAAAGTTATTTAGATTTTGTTTTGCAAATTCGTAACATTCAAAATAATTTTATGAAAAAAAAAAAAAAAATAAAGAAAAGCAAGGGAATAAGAGCTTTCGATTGGTACAAACAGTGTGAACAGCAAAGGCCATACAACAATAATTTTAACTGCCTAGTAACTTAAAACTTTCAAACAATTCAATGATCATTTTATAACTCTTTGGAATTGACGAAACATAAATCTAGACCGCCACCCGATGACACATCGACATTTAATCTTTTATATAATTGAATATTTTAAATTTAATATTTTTTACATATCTTTTATATAATATATCAAATATTTTTTGAAAATAATGATAAATCAAAAATAATACAAAACTAGAATAATAAAAAAATTTATAACCCAAATATACCTTAATAAAATTAGTGGGATATTGTTGACCAGTCCAGATCACAATATTAAAGACACACACAAAGAAGAGGCTCACGTGAATCCACATGACATCAACACTGTAACACCCAAATTCAGGATCCAAAAGCTGGCATTCACAATCCCACATCACATCATTCAATTCTTCTTCAAAATTCGACAAAAAATAATATTATTTATTTATTGTTTGATTTACACATCTTCAATCAAATAAAAAGCTCAAGTATCTTCATTTAAGGGTGAGTTTGGATAGACGAATAGTGCAGTGCAGTACATTTAATTTATTTTTTGTCTCATGTAATAGTATCGTTACAGTATTTAATCTCACTGCCACCACTGTTTTTACACTAACGACAAGTAAACACACCACTCATCCAAATCCAAGTAAGGAGAAAACAAGAAATACCCTAAACCATATATATTTTATTAATGAATGCATACATATATATATATATATGTGTGTGTGTGTGCGTGAATTCTGAGTAGCATAATGGGATATCTTTATGGAAAAAAATTACATAAAATTATTGAGAACCATGGCCAAAGATTTTTTACATGGTAATTTAACTCCGTAACATCATATACACAAGGGATATAAATTACCATGAAAAAGTATATTGAAACTCCATTTGATTTTTGATGAATATATATATGGCTTTTGCAGTGAAACACATCATTGTACTTTCATCCAGAAGATTTTGATAGCTTTCCATGGGATTCTAAACCTGCAACCTGTTCCACTAAACTGAAGAACAGAAAAGGGTTATCGGGAATTAGTTCCTTGATCACTAAGTTACGGTAACGAACGTATTGAGTTGAGTGTTACGTACTAGGGAGATTGAGAACCGGGTTGATTTCGAACGCTTGCTGATGGATTCCTGGAGGATTGAAGTGAGGTTAGACCACTGTCTGCTGGGGAAGGAGAGCCTTGGTAAGTCGACGGTGTACTTCCAGGAGACATTCCTGTGAAAAACGAGCGAAAAGAGAGAGAAACATTTAGCCCGTATTCGATAGCTTGGAAACCAAGGCATCTTTTTACTAGTAAACATTACCTTGAAACATTATGACAAGACAAAAAATGATAGTGAACACCATTGCAAACATGTTGCTACTAGAAGATGTTGCCGGCTTAGTAGCTTTCAATTTCTTCAATGCTTTCATCCGTTCGATTCTCGCACGCTTCAACCGTGCGAGTTCCGCGATTTCCTTAATTAGTTTCTGATCAGCCGCCCCCAACGACGGAGCTCTAGGTGGCCTAGGAGGTTTAGGAGGTTTCTTGTGACCCAAGCTTTTACGTTTCTCCTTCACTAATTTATTCTCCTTACCACTTTTATCCTCTTGTCCCTCTACATTCACCGACAGCAAATTCTCGACACAAACCCTACCGGAATTCGAAGCATCACTGGACAAAGACCCCTCGACGGAACTGCCTTCAACCTTAGAAAACCTAGAATCTTCACCTACACTAAGAGATACTCCATTTTCAAGGCCAAGTTCTAAATCTTTAAACCTAGAAACCATCTCATCCATGGACAAATCCAAAGCACAACCTTAAGAATCAGCCCCTATACAATAAATGGCGTCCCACAAAGATATATTTAGCAACTTTCAAGCTTTAAAATCACAATAACAACTTAAATTTAACTTAATATACAAGCCTTATAAGTTTTGCCCAATGAAGCCCTTAATATCAAACCCTGCATCCATCATATAAAAATTTCAATAGATAATTCCAAAATGTCCAAACAGGATCAACAATGCTTTGTTACAAGTAATAGCAACACAAACCCAGAAAATATAGCAATCAAAACGCAATATTCATCAATACCCAGTAAAGAAAAATGCTTCATTTATCAAAAAGAAAAAGAAAATACCTTGGAAAGAAAATAGAAAGATCCCAGATCCGATTATAAGGGAAAAAAAGAGTATACAGAACAAGGTGGAAATGAAAGCAATGTAGAGATTTTAAGAGATTTGGATTCAAAAACTACAGACAGAGAGAACTTGGAAAGTGCTAGAACAAATGGAAGCTTTACTTCCTCTGTAACCAAACAGAGAAAAAAAAAAGGTACCATATTTTTGGGGTATTCGTTGGGTTTTAAAATATAAACTGCACCGACACGATGCAGTCCCCATCGGTGGGCGCCCCTTTCTGTTTTTCTCATTATTTCTGTTAGGATAAATCAACATTTATCCCCTGAATTTGACGATTGTTTTTCATTTTGGTCCCTATTTTTCGGTCCACATTTTAGTCTACAAAATTTAGATTCCATTGAAGCGTAATGACATGATGCTTTAAATTATACCATAACATTCCCTTAAAAACTTTATAAAAATGAAAAATATATATAATTTTTTAATAACTTTTTTCTTGTATCTTTCAGATTTTATACAATATTTTAATTTTTTTAAGTGATGACATGACACTCAAAAGAGAGTTTAAGAATCAAGTTTAGGGATTAAATTGAAAAAAAATTAACAATTTCTAAAACTAATGCGAACAAAAAAAGTTTAAGGATCAAATTAAAAAATATCAAATTAAGAGACTAAAATTTACTTTTATCCCTTTCTCTTACGTTACCACCATCAATGCTTTGATGTTTCCTAACATGCACATTCTTGTGATGTATTTAATATAATATATAAGATTATGACACTTTTTTAGTTGTTACTTGAAATTAGAGGTGCTCATGGGCCGGGCGGCCGGCCCGGCCCGACGGCCCTCCCGAAATATGGGAGGGTTTGGGCAAAAATATAGGCCCGAAATATGGGCTTAGGCAAAAAAGAGGCCCGTTTAAAAAACGGGCCGGGCCTCGGGCACAACTTTTTTAGCCCGGGCCCGGCCCGGCCCGCCCGATATATAATATATTTATTTTTTTAATTTTTTTATTTAAAATATTTTAAAATACTTTTTTAATTTTAAAATATTTTAAAAATAATTTTAAAATACTTTTTTAATTTTAAAATATTTTAAAATTATTTTAAAATACTTTTTTAATTTTTTAATTTTAAAATATTTTTAAAATACTTTTTTAAATTTTTTAATTTTTAAATAAAATTTTGGTATTTTATTAAAAAATGGGCCTGGCCGGGCCCGGGCTTATGATTTTTTTCCTGGGCCGGGCCTGGGCAAAATTTTAGGCCCATATTTCGGGCCGGGCCGGGCCCGGGCCTAGGACCGGGCCGAAATTTTTATGGGCCTGGCCCGAGCCCGGCCCGGCCCGGCCCATGAGCACCTCTACTTGAAATAAATGACTTTTTATTCAAAATTTAATTTTTGGTTAAATTACAAGAATAGTCACCTTATTCAGTTTGTTCTATCTTGGTCACTTAACTTTGATTTTTTTTTTATTTGACACTCAGCTTTTCGAAATTATATATTTTAGTCACTCTTACCATTAACTTAGTAATAGAAGCCTAACATGAGGTTTTTTATTAGCCTAATAACAAATTTAGTCCGATTTTTACACATTATATAAATTTGATCCTAAATCTAAAAAATCAAAAAAATCAATGTTTACAAAATATATAATTTAGTTCCTATTCTAGAAATTATAAAATATATTTGAAAAAACTTTAAAATGTTTTTATATTTACTTTTTACAAATTTTTTTTTAATTTGTATTTGCTTTTTCTTATCAAACATGCTCATTTTCTCATCAACTAAACATGTAAAAAAATGTAACACCCCATTACCTGACTCGATCGCCGGGTCCGAGTTATAAGGTACCACATTCGTTGCCGAAGCAACTACGATCAAATACATTTATTTACAAATCATATAAACATTCATATTTAACTAAAGTGAGTGTATAAAACAATGCACAACCATTTTCAGGTCTTATACAAGCTTATGAAAGCTCTTTTACTAACCCGAAGTAAAAAAAGGACCTAATTGTAAAAATTTAAAATATTAGGTTCACGTTGTGACATCGAGGGTTTCTCTTTGCGAAACAACTCTTTGTTTGGTGCTCGTCATGACCTTGAGCAACGGCGTCGTCACCTAAAATTTTACTTGTTTCTCATCGCGAAGTTAGAGGTTCCACTTTACAACGTGACTCACTGGTTTCACAAAAATCTACCTAGTACAAGTTAAAAAAGGAACCTAAAATTTCATAAAAGCATTTCACATCTTCCACGTAACTAAAACCCTTTTCAACACAAAAACAAAACATTAGCAAGAATTATACCATATATGTAACTTAATATTTAAGACTTTTAACATGAGTCTCCTAGGTTGATGCCCAAAATGACCAAAATAAGTTACTTTAAACAAATTTTGTAGGGTCGGAAACGATAGTTTGCTTGTTGGCTTCAAGTTCCAGGGTTTCGAGAGATATCTAAACCTGCGTACGGAGAAAATAAACCATACGCTGAACAATAGGCTCAGTGGTACTTTCATAATTCAAAGTAGTAAAGCATAACATTTTCAATATACCATTATGCATACAACATGTAATTTATCCATATATGATCATTAATGCCAAACATTGCATATTCATCTTCACCCTAGAACATGTACATACCAAATGGCCAATCAACCAACTAAACCATTCATCCTATTAAATAGCCATTTAGTGCCTATTCTCAACTAATAATTCAACATTTAGACATTTACAACATTGACATAAATTCATTCAACTTTCACAATTATACCATTTTACTTACCAATCTATCCTTTCTTGGAGTCTATCACTCATGCGTATTCATTTTGGCCCTATCAGTGCTTGTTTTCATCTGAGTGGCACAATAGATTACATGCATTCTTACAACAAATCACATACAAACATATTTCATTCTATAGCATCGAATAAAATTGTTTCGGTATCATTCATCATGCTTACTGTTCATAATCCCTATTAACTTTAACTCGGACTCAGACGTATACTTAAATAGTCCAACCAACACACTAAATTGGCACCGAAGTGCATTCTGACATTCCAAATGCATATCTGGCACATGAAGTGCATACTGACGCATAAGCGCATATTTGACATGCCAATTATATCTAACTCAACCCGACTAGTTACTAGGGTTTTAATGTTCAATTCACATTACATTATTCACGATTCATCATCAATTTATCGTTTACATGGTAGATTTCAACTCAATTTCATACCAATATTACTTACCAACTTAATCGTACTACTACTTATTTTATTCAATTTCATAAAAAAAAATTAATACATCATTTTTTTTTTCTTATTTATTTTATATATCCCTATTAAATTAAATTGATATAATTTTCACGTATGAATAAGTAGTAATTAGTTGATTGAGTCTAGCTCAATCGGCATAGGCATTGTTGTTAATGTAGGAGGGTATGGGTTTGAGTGCGTTGAAGTGAATTATCCTCTTATTTATGGGTTGGGAAGGGACTATGGATAGTTCTAAGCATTGTTTTAAAAAGAACAGATATGATCAGAACTTATAATCAGATTATTAAAAAAAAAAAAACCCTTTTTCTAAAAAATATGAAAAGCAATTAGAAGTAAAATCTATCAATCATTGTTTAAAAAACTTTTGAACCCATCACGAGGTTTTCAACAATAATTTTATGATTTAATACTAAGAAAAAAGTAAATAGATGGTCCATGTTTTATTATATAATCATATCTAATAATCATATCTAACTTTTAAATTAGTTATAATAAATACTATGATTTTATTTTATTTAAATATGTTAGGTTAGACATAAATGAGATATACAAATTATCACATTAACTTTTACTCAAAATTATGTAAAATATTAAAACTAAGGAATAAATATTAAAAATAAAAATTATTTGGTTAAAATATAACATAGGTCCTTGCACTCTTCATAAAATTGAAATTAGCTTCTATACTTTTATTTTCAGGAATTTAGTCTTTCTACTTTTTCAATTTCAAAATTCAAGTCCAATTAGTAACACTGTTAATTTTAAAAAAAAAAAAAGAAAAGAAAATACTCACTTGCTAGCAATGTCACTAAGAAAATGACGTTATAATGAACCTGAATTTAACCAAATAATTTTAACAGTATTAACAGTTAAACTTAAATTTTGGATTCTAAAAAATAAGGCATCTAAATTTCTAAAAATAAAAGTATAATGACTAAATTCTAAATTTACGAAGAATACATGGACTTATGGCATATTTTAACCTATTCATTTTTATCAAACAATGTAATTATATTAATTACTTAATTTGACTAATTTATCAAACAATAATTTATTATACTTATAAAATTTAATACAAAAATTTCAACACTTAATTTTTCATTTTATCAATCAAATAGATCAACCCAAACCCCAATTTTTGTAGTTGTAGCATTTTTTTTAAAATAATCTTATTATAGGTTTTTGATCATATACCCGTAAATAGAAAAAATAATACGCTTCAGCGCATTTGAACTCACTTCATCCTGTATTGGGATCAATGTCCATGCCAATCAAGCTAAAACTCAAAATTTTCCCGTAATTGTAGCATTTTTAATACTTATTCCCATACCCAAAAAAAAAAACTTAATTAGATTCATCTCTATCTCTATCTCCATTTTTTTTTTTCTGTTTAAATTTTCTTATATCTTATAATCATATTAAATTTTGATAAGATATAAAATCAAATCAAGTTGAACACTAAATTATTGTTTTTATTTATTTTCTCACCACAAAATTCAAATTTAGAGTCTGACTAAAAATGTAACTCATATTCATGCCTTAATAGGGTTCAAAATTCAGCTCCACAGCAGTCTAGCTGGATAAATATGGGTACATAATTATATGCTGACACCATTTTGTTTAATAAAAGCAAAGGGTACACAAAAATTTCAGATAAATTATCACATTTCCGAAAGATAAAATATGAAAATATACATGTTTTGCTTTACATACGTGCCCTACCATGTGGGATCCTCCTTTTTGTTTCCCCAATTGGGGTGGGTGCATTCATTTATAAATATTTGTAAGATTTGAATGGACCCATAACAAGCTTTAATTAGGGAGGGGTAGGATGTCTGCAAATATCTTATTCACATTTTGCATATTTAGATTATGGATTCATTCATAAATAATATATGAGATAATATTTGGATTCAAATTTTCAAATATTTATTATTTAAAGTTATTTTCATTTTAAGAATAAAAGACAAAAATTTGAATAAAAGATATCTGTTTTCGCTCTCTTTTTGTGAATAATGAGTTTTTATTTACTTCGTTTCAAATGAATATAATGTCACGATTACTAATCCTTAAATAAGAAGATAATACGTTTCAACACATTTAGACCCACCTTCTCTTACACTGGCAATAATGCCGATATCAATTGAGCTCAAACTCAATCGGCTGAATATCCAATACCTACCATATACAAATATTTAACATGTTTCAAATATTCAAAGGATAATTTAATTAATTTGGATTCGAATAGTAATGCCCAAATTTAATATGAATGATAAACATATTCGAATTTTAAGGAAAATTTGTATATTCTAATTTTGCAAAAATCACAAATATCTTATATAAAAAAAATCAAATCTTATTGAAATTTAATAATGTTAATCTATCTCAAAATGAGTTTTATTCCATGATCTTTTATATGGTATCTTCACATACAAAGCTAAAAATATATAGTGGAAGAGTACACATTAAGTTAAAAACATACTAGAATTTAATAATGGCTGCACCACTTGATGGTTTTGAGGCAAAAACATAGAGACTAAGGTCATTTTTGTTGATCATACCTTTGTCAATCCTAGATTTGTAGAATTGTTCCTGGTATACAATAAAAAATGTTAATATGCTTTGTTTCCTGTATCCGTAAAAATATGAGCGAAAAAATTAGGGGTGATAAACGTTATACCGTCAATTTGGCAATGAACTGGGGTACGATACTCTCTTTTACTAACGCCACTGTGCAACCACCCCATCCGGCTCCGGTCAGCCTTGCTCCTAGAGCACCATTGTTTCGGCATACTTTTACTAGTTCCTCCAACTCCGGGCAGCTGATTTACATGAAACAAGAAAAGATAACAAGCGATGGTTACTGGTGACTACGACAATATGCGGACTTGTCAATTGAAACAAAGTGTAATTACGGGTGCCAGACTTAGTTGAGGTGAGGACCTTCACTTTGGCATTCAAACCAGCTAAGGAGATTCATTCATGGTAGTGAACATGCTCGAGAGTGCGGATCATGACATGTCCATGCTTCGGCCTACACCTCGTTGAAGCTCGTGGACTCATTTTGGGATTTTCAGTCTATTTCTTTTGTTCGTGCTGGTAGACTTGATAATCTAGATGTGCACAATTTAGCTACAACGGGCACGGGGATTGTATTATATTTTTTATTTTGGTTTTGATTATATCCTAGTTTCTTACATGAGTTTGTACTAAAGGATGCTATTTCTACCCTTTTATCGAAAAAAAAAAGAACTCCAATGTCCTGTAAAAAAAAAAGAGTAGTTTGACAGATTGTAAGCATATGTGTGATAGTTGTACCTGCATTCATAGAGAACACCACAGCTGTGGTGGCTATCATTCATAAGATCCCCGAGCTTCTTCAGTTTTTCCTCCTCACTACAAAATGGGTTTAGTTTTCATTAAGAATATAAAAAAGAATCGAACATTAATAGGCAAGGTTCAATATCCAGGCAGAGGAATATAGCTCCATTGCACAGTCAAAAATCAGGATAGGGACATATAAAGAACTATAGCCATAAAAGGTCACCTTAACTTCGACTCCACGGTTTCCTTGAAAGCATGAACACGGTTGGCTTCAGAGAACACGTGAGCGGCTCTCTGGAAATTAGAATCAAGCGATAAATGAAATATAAGTGCGATAAATGGAAACAAGAATTAAAGAGGCAATTTTCTTTGTGCATTTCCCAAAGAAGTTCAAAGATCTTGCTAGTATTTGAACATACAGATGTAACAGAAGAAAAATATATAAATGAAATATAAGTGCTAAGTGTACATATATAATTTATATCATAGCTAATTATGATATTGATTTGAAAAACAATTCCATTCAACATCAGCCTAAGAGAAGTACCTGGTGCAACTTGAAGTGCTTGGCTGCTTTTAGCACATCCAACGAAGTTGGGTTATCGCCCAAATTGATGGAAGATGTTTCTCAGTGATTTTCTCAATTTCTTCGGCAGTATATGGCTTCTCCTTCAAATATTCCTGCAGCAAAAGGTAATATATATATATAGTTTCAAATAATAGAAGATAAAGAAATTCCATGAAAATTTAAATATTGGCAACTGAGATTATAACATAGACCATAATATTGCAGAAGGAGAAAAATAAATGATAGAAACCTTGACAGCAAGTACAGGATCATTTGAACCATGACCCTTGGCAAATTTAACACATAACCCTTCAACATCAGAAAGAGTTCTGACTTTTGCTATTGCCTCCTGTGACTTCATTCCCAGCTTTATACCAAGCACGATCTGAAATTTCAAAAAAGACAAACATGCAGATTATAAGAATTTCCATAACAAAGACAATAGATACGAATCCCTCAAAGTTGCAATATAACTTACAGCAGCCAATCGACATTCAACAACTCTGTTATTATAATTTGTAGCGGCTGTAACAGCCTTTTTAGATTCTGCCAATGAATGGGCTATTACAAAGGTACCACCAGCAGGGAGTTGCACATCAGTTGCACGAATAGGATTGAAATCTATTAGTTCAGCAAACCCGTTTTTAGCCATCACGGAGATTGCCTGTCATAATGAAACAGGTGTGAACATTTTCAGTGATAACAAAGTAAATCAAATTTGGTAGCTCGTTAAACATCATGATGATTCCGGAAAATTATAACCTGGTCCATTCCACCGGACTGCGTTCCAATGTGCCGTTCACAATCACATGTAACTTGGGCAATTTCTTTCTGTTTAAAGAAAAGATATTAAATTTTCAGACATTGAATTGTGATTACCAAAGTGAAGATAGCATACCTTTGGAAAGTTAACACCAAAAGCAGCCAATAGCAATTGTAGATGAACAAACAAAGCGGCAGAACTTGATAGACCAGAACCTATGTAAAACGTAAGATAACAGTCAAGTTTTCTGTAGGAGCATACAAGGTAACTTTTATTCATTTAGAATCAGAATCTCAGTCTACTTGTAAGTGATGTAAAAGAATACCAGTAGGAACTGTTCCATCAATAAGAACATCAAGACCAACAGGCACACCGACATCTAGTCCTTTTGACTTGGCATATTCATAATAACCTTTATACCTGGAGAATGTAAGCAATACTAAAATCACCATTTGAGAAGAATCATAGAAACATAATAACAGTAAAAAATCGAAGAATATACATGAGACGTCCCTATATTATAGTGATCTCATCAAATTAGTCCCTCTACTATTAAATGGATCAATTTAGTCCTTGTGCTATTAAAAAAAATAAAAAAAGCCAAATTGGAATAGATTTAAATTTGGAATTGAACTGCAATTGAGAAAGGCTTTTTTTATATAGAAAATGGTTACTCTGTTACAACTTGGACTTATTTGATTCTTTTAATAGTATAGGGACTAAATAGATTCATTAATAATAAGGGACTAGTTTGATCCATTTCTATAATACAGGGACCTCCCAGATATTTAACTGTAAAAAACCTATGCCATTTTAAATATAACTTGTATATCAACTTCGAATTAGAATTAGAAAGAAGATATATGGACCAAAAGAATTCGATATCTCACCCACAAATAAATAATGACCAATGACCCTCTATGGTTTTTCAAGTCAATTGCCTGAAAATCAACAATGTCAGCTAATTCGAACCCAATCCAGAGTAATTCTTAAGAAAATAGATCCGTAGAACATGCAAGAACTAATTCAATCAGGGGATGGAAATCAAATATATATATAACTATCAAAGAAACGTTTAGCAAGTTACTTAACCAATTCAATAGCCATAAATGAAAGAAAAACCTGAAGGCTAAAAATTGATGAAGAATGAAAACTCAAAACAAACCTGGTTAGGATCAGCAGGATAGGTACAAGTAGTGTACTTATCATTGACGTTAGCTATTCGGAGAAGCTTTTCAGCCTCTCCTATGTCACGCTTCGAATTGCAACAATCGTGTCTTGCCGGATTGCCATCGGCAAGACCGAGTATCCTTCATAGTCAATATGTTCTCCAATCAAGTTCACTCTCCCTGTACGTAAATAGCCATTAATGATCAAGGAATTTGAAATATTTTTTTCTAGCCCGTTTTCTCAGAAAACAATCACAAAATTCTGATCCGAATTTGAATCAAATATTTTCTTAACCATGCAACGAAAAAAAAAAAAAAGAATTCAAACAATTTTTCTCTGTGTTTCTCGAGAAACAATCAGAAAATTCTAATCCGAATTCAAATTAAACATTTTATTAACCACGCAACAAAAACAGAAAATTCTAGTGCGAGTTCAAATTAAACAATTTCTTAACCACGCAACGAAATAAAAAAATTCAAACGATTTTTTCTCAGTGTTTCTCAGCAACCAATCAGAGAATTCTAGTGCGAATTAAAACTAACATTTTCTTAACCGCGCAACGAAAAAAAAGAACTCAAACAGTTTTTCTCAGTGTTTCTCAGCAAGCAATCAGAAAACTCTAACGCGAATTCGAATCAAACATTTTCTTATCCACGCGACCAAAAAAAAAAGGAATTCAACCAGTTTTTCTCAGAGTGTTTCTCTCAGCAAGCAAAAAAAATTCTAGTGCGAATTCAATTTAAACAGATTCTTAACCACGCAACGAAAATAAAAAGAATTCAAACAGTGTTTTCGCAGCAAACAAACAGAAAATTCTAGTGCGAATTCAAGCCAAACATTTTCTTAACCACGGAACAAAAAAATAATCTCGCTTAGTGTTTACTGTTTAGCTAATTGGAACAGAGAAAAACAGACCTGGAGATCGAGCGAAGACTTCGGGAGGGTGACCGAATACTTCGAGAAACTTGGACTTCAGTTTAGCGAATCGAAGCTTAGCTTCTTCAAGCTGTGATCCTTCTCCGTACACCGGTTCAAGCGAAGAGTATATTGGAATCGGAAGCTCATCGTGGTTCGCCATTGCTCTCTCTGATGACCACCGCCACTCTCTTTTTTTCTTTCAATAATTACTCTGTTTATCTTAAGGAATAATTTGATCGTTATTCGTTTAATAATAATGCTTTAAATATTAAAATCAATCTTTTTCATTTACAATTTTTATGGCATTTTTTAAGGTATTATGTCCATAACGATAAATATATCAATTTGCAATTAAAAGTATTAAATAACACGTAAATCACGAATTAATATTCAAGTTTAAATGGAAAATCACAAAAATAGTCACTTTATTTGTCTCAGATTATATTTTAGTCACTTATATTTGAAATGTTACGTTTTTCTTACTTAGGTTACCGTTTTGTACGAAGTGGTCACTCTACCATTAAGCTCTGTTACCTCCCTAACGGCGGTCCTACGTAATTAAACATAACATTTCAAATATAAGTGATTAAAATATAATTTGAGGTAAATAAAAGTGACTATTTTTTTTGTAGTTTACCCAATTCGAAATATAAAACTAATTTTAAAATTACAAAAAAAATAGTCATTTTACTTTATTAAAATTTAATTTTCACTTAATTTTAAAATATTGAATAATTTATTGAATATTAATTCATATTAAATAGCTAAACTCGAAAATTCTAGCATCTAATAGAATATAGACTACACGTTTCTGCGTAGAAATTTGGATCACGATTCAATACTCTAATCCCAACAAAAACGATAATTATTATATAATAATAAAATCAGTGTAACGCAAAGAAGGGCTAATTCCATTAGAGGTCCTCAAATTATAGTCTTAATTTTAATTTAATTAATCCCTAAACTTTAAAACGTTCTAATTAAGCTCTCATATTATCAGCATTACATAAACCAATTCCTTTTGTTAGCCTAGCCATTAGCTTAAATGTTAAATGCCGGAAAACTTTAATATGGAATGTATTTGAATATATGGATTAAATTGTAAACATGTATTTGCTTATTTCATGAATGGTTTAAATTCGACGTGTTGAAAAGTAATTCTTGTCAACCTCCTGACCCCGTTTGTGAAGTAATTTTACTACAATGTATCAAATAATTTTCCCATGTTTATACTGCATTTAGATGATTAATTATAAGTTAAATCTTGCTATTAGTCTCTCTACTTTATGAATGTTGTGAATTTAGTCCCTATAGTTCAATTTGGTCATTTTTAGGTCTTTGTACTTTTTGAATTTTAAAATTCAAGTCCTAGCCAATTTTAAATGTTAAACTCATTAAGTCAAGTTATGCTATTTCCATAATCTGAAGCGGCATACATATTAAGTCAACTTGTTATTCCCACATATTACTCACTAAAAATGCAATTAATGGATTAACAGCTACCATTTGCGTCGGGGCTAGAATTTCAAAATTGAAAAGCGTAGAGGCTTGAAATGATCCGATTGGAGAATATGACTAAATCTACAATTGAACGCATAGTACGAGACTAATAATTGAACATAACTAAACAAAATTAATTACCACTAATTAGGTCAGAACTAAAATTTTAAATTTTAAAAAATACAGAAATTAAAATTAACCAAATCAAAAAAATTAAAAATTAAAATTAATCAAATTAAAATACAGAGATTAAAATCTTAGCTTCACACAAAACAATGACTAATAACAAACTTTAACATTAATTATCAATGCCACCGACATGCTTAGGTCCACATGTGAAGCGCCAATTCATGGTTCAACATTTTCATGTGAATGCCTTAAAAATAGTGCCTTAAACTTACATTTTGGATCAAATGGAATTCTTCTGTTTAAATCATTAATTTTTTTATTTTGAAATAAGTTAAATCAAGTTTAAGTGCACCGAATCGAATTTTCAAGTTTAGAGTAGATTTTTTTAAAGTTACAATAATTAAAAAAATTATCATTATAACACTAAATTGAATAAATCCAGCAGGTTTAATATGTCAACATAATACTGAAGATATATTGCACATTATCAGTGATTATTTTTTCCGCTAAAGAGGTGTGATTAAATCTTGTGCCTACAAATTATCATTCATAGTTTTTCCAGAGAATCTCCTAGACTGGGTTGAGTCAAATTTGGGAAATCATAAGTAAGATCCAGGTTTCTCAATTCCTTCGGCATCTCTTTATAGATTGATAGTATGACGTTGATGAAAAATAGGAATTTATTTGTTTTCCAAAGATTATCGTGGAGTGTAGGGGAAACCATTAAGATTTCAGTGTGATGGGCAAACCAATACAATGCTACTCATAAGTGGGATCCATCCAGAAGATTTCACGAAGATTCATTCTTTAGGAGAAATATTAGGACAATTAAGTAGTTAAAGTATAGGTACGTGTCTTTAGTTTATGCAGTTTTTCACCCAAAAAAAAAATCTAGTTAAGAAACGAGAACAAACATGAAAAAAAAACCGTAAGAGTTCATAGATCAAACCACTTCAAACTTAAACATGATATTAATACACTTTATACTTATACTTTATACTTTTTCATTTATTACAATTATACATATAATCATTTAAACAAATTTTAAAATATTTACATTATAATATCATAGGAATAAATTCCAAAATTATACATGAACTTTGATTTTATGCAATTTTATACATAAAATTTGATTTGATTTGATTCAATTCTTGTAAATTATTAACACAATTATTGATGTAGCATCATTTTATGTTCATATATTGCATACATAAACAATTATATTTATCAAATATAAAAATAAATTGATGTATTCATTTCTTTAAATGAATATGGTTTAATCGAAATTAAAATTTAAGTATGCATTTAAACCACAATTAAAATTTACGTTATAATTACATCAAATTATAGTTGAAATATAATTTTAAAATTTATCCCTAATATTATATATATTTTATAGATTTAATTTTTATATGTTATAAATTAAATAACATATAAAAATAATATAATATAATATATTATAAATATAAAAAACAGGCCAAGTTAGGTAAATCGAGGCCTGAATAGCCCAATCCCAACCCACATTTTAAATAAACCTAATTTTTTATTCAAGCCTATTTTTTGACCTAATAATTTTACGAATTTCAAATAAGCTACTTATGAAACTTAAAAATAACACGACACGACTTATAATAGATCTACGACCATGTGAGACTTTCGAGTATTATTGTGTTGCTGATATCATTTAAGACCAAATAATCTGGACATACTTATCATCAAACCAGGTAAGTTTTGCCCACAAATTCTCTAAACATTTAATCAAAACATTAAATTTCGACTGCAAATAGTTGGATTCATCAAATAATAATAATCAAACGGTTAAAAAAAGTTGGATAAAAGGCGATGGAATTACAGGTAAAAAAAAAAAAACAACCCCCAACGATCACAGTGAAAACAAGTGTTCCATATGATGTCCAAACGTTTTACTATTTAACTATCATATTTCAAAACTGCTCCCAGCAACATAAGCATGTGTTTTCTCACTTCATTGAACCTAGACTGGTGGAAAGTGTGATACGGGGAGACCATGGAGCGAAATTCCATATTGACCGGGATGAAATGTTCAACGAAATAACGCAAAACAGGGAATACGAGCATACTCTCCACATCTATGTAATGGAATGGTATTCTAGGTTCATGAATCCTTAGATGTGCTAGAAGCAGCAATTTGACGAATTCTTCGTTGATGAACATCCCAATTATACACACGAGCAATGGTTACCTGCAAAATGTACCAAAACAATCGGGAACAAAAAACAAAAGATGCTGATGATATGTACATATCATATATGTATACCGAGCAGGCATTAAGCACAAGGCATCTATTGCAAGAAAGTCCTTGTGCCATGTGCTTTTGGTGGATTTAATCTTTTACTATAATTTGATCATTTTTAGTTCCTTTACTATTCGAAATGTGTGTTTCAATCCCGAGATGAACCCTTTTTTCCCGTGTGGTTTATTTTTCATGAACACATGATGATGGAACATACATGTTGTGGCATTTTTTGTATGGTTGGACAATTTTTTTT